>BKCP01006604.1:23922-55208 GCA_008636005.1 Striga asiatica
AACACCGAGGTCGGTCGCACCCAGTTCGTGCCCAGCGCCTTGCCAAGGCCCCAGCAGGCCCGGCACGGGACCGAGCCCGGCCAGTCTGAGCAGCCCGTGACCACCCGGTCCAGAGTGAACCGGTGGTCCGACCCAGTACGGTTCAGCCTGACCCAGTTCAGTTAGTGAGCGAACCGGCCGGTTTAGCCGGCGGTTCGAGTCAGTTTTGGTTCGTGATTTTCGGTCCGAGTCTTATTCCAAAATCTAAGTGATTTTTCCGAGCCAGACCAGATCAGTTAAGCATATCAGTCTAATTTCCGGACTTAGACTTATTTTAGTGGACCCGTAGAGCGTTCCTTTTTATCTAGATGAGTAATCTGATAGAGTAGAGCATCCTAGCATATTATTGAGCATATGACAAGCATAGTACTTAGTATATTTGTTTGCTTATATTTTTATGTAGCTTGAGGAGTCAGCTACCAGCACAGCCGCACTTACCCATTTTCAAAGCAGACCAAGTGGGGACCCAGTCTGGGTTATACATTGAGTATAATAGTCGATATCATGTTCAGGTATGTATATGAGTTTTATCTGCTTGGGGTTAAGGCCGAGTTGTCCTTCCCTAAGTTCTGGTTGTGGCCCAGTTTGCCTTAAATATACCATCAGAGTGTGCACACGGTACCGGCTGTGATATCATTATTATTATTGTTGTTTACTTTAGAATGGGTTTTTATGGAGTACAAGTGGACCGTACTCACCCCCACTTTATATTTTCAGATGGCAGGGTCGGCGGGCAGGCGTGAGTCCATATGTGGTGGTTGTGGTCGTGGGTTCCGCATGAAAGCTGTTCTCGGGACATTTGTTTAAAATATTTTGTATAACTAATATTACCACGCATTTTCAGACATTCCGCTATGCTTGCTTTTATTTCGAACTTGCATGACAGTACTTCAGACTTAAATAATTTATCCAGTTCGCTAGTACGAACGTGACCAGTTTAAATGCAAGAGTCGATAAAAGATTTAAATCTGATTTTCTTAAAGTCTAAACCAGTTGATAGACCAAGTTAAGAAAACGGATTTTCAAAGCAAATAAGTTTTTTAGCAGCATCCCGAGATAAGTTTGCAAATGATTGCGAAAAATTTATAAGCGTTTTCGAAAGTTAGTATTTGCAAAAAATATGCCCTAAGTAGCGGGGTGTTGCAGTTGGTATCAGAGCACTTTTGTGCTTCTGAATATTTTAAAAAGACGGGAAATTTTGTAAAAAATCGACCACACCACACTTACGCCGCGCAGACTACCAGGTAAGTGCATGCTGTAAAAGTTTTTCAAAGTTTATATAAGCAAACTGTACTATGTCTATGCTCAATGGGATTCAGATAATCCGAACTTTAGATGCTCAGACCAGTATAAGACTCCTAGCAGTATCAGATATGTCCTCTATCAGAATTCAGAACTCTAGATTCGAACTCTAGTCGAACTGTAGATTATCAAGTTATTTTCAACAACTCGTCAAGAAATTTGCGCCTATTCCAGTATTCAGCGTTTCGTTTCAGCCTTATTCAATTTCATCTCCTTTTCTGACCAGTTTCGCGGCTTATTCTCAGATGGCCCGTCGTCCGAACCAAGCTCAGAGAGAGATGACCCAGGCTGAAGAATTCGCCCAGTTTCGCAGCTATAACCCAGATAAGTTTTCGGGGTAGGGAGATCCTCACCTAGTTGATGAGTGGATCCAGGGTCTCGAGGCCATTTTCAAGATCATTGAGTGCTCCGAGAGGCACAACACTCTGTGTGCCCAGGTCCAGATGACAGGAGACGCCAGGCTGTGGTGAAACTCCTACTGGGGCTTGCGCCCTGGTGAGAAGGAGAACCTCACATGGCCACAGTTCACGGAGATGCTGCGCGAGAAGTATTACCCGGATACCTACAAGGCTGAGATGGAGCGCCAGTTCTTGGCGCTTAAGCAGGGCCACCGCTCCGTAGATGAGTACGAGCGGGAGTTTGTTCGTCTCGGGTCCTTTGTTCCCTATTTGGTGGACACCAAGAAGAAGAAGGCGAGACGCTTCCGTGATGGATTACTGCCAGCTATCCGTCACCACGTAGCGGGGCATGGCGTCCAGTCTTACGCCGATGTCGTCGCTAAGGCCCAGGAGACAGACGCCAGTCTCAGGATGGATCTAGTGCAGCCATCAGTTCAGCCCCCAGTGTTGCCCCCAGCTCAGTATCCGACATTACCCCCCAGCTCAGCCAGCGCCTGTCCAGCAGGCGAAGATTAAGAACAGGAGGAAGTGGAAGGGTCAGAAGAATGACCGGAGGAACAAGCAGAGACATCCACAGGTCCCAGCATGTGGCACATGCGGACGCCGACACCGCGGAGAGTGTCTTGCTGGGCAGAACGTCTGCTTTCACTGTCGGAGGCCCGGACATACCGTCCAGAACTGTCCGGATAGGCCGCAGCAGCAGCAGCAGCCTCAGCAGCAGCCCCGACAGCAGCAGCAGCAGAGGCCGCCTCAGCAGCAGAGGCGAAGACAGCATGCCCAGGTTTATGCAGTCGAGCAGGCTGAGGCAGAGCAAAACCCAGGTACTATGTCTGGGATGATTATTTTGAATGATATGCCTATTTTTGCCCTGTTTGACACTGGTGCGACGCACTCGTTTGTGTCGACTCGATGTGTAGAGGCCGTTGGAGTTCAGCCCATCAACACTGTTAACCCTCTCGAGGTGAGCCTAGTCTCGGGAAGGAAGATAGTGTCGAGCTCCAAGGCAGAGGGCCTTAACCTTAATATTGGCGGCCGAAACCTGAAGGCTGAAGCTTATGTTATCGAGATGACGGATTTCGAACTCATTCTCGGTATGGATTGGTTGACACGTTATCGAGCAGACATTCGTTGCCACGACCGGGAGGTTATTCTTCATCTTCCGAAGGACAGTCAGATCACATTTTTCGGCTCGATGACGCGAACCATACCTCGTGTTGTTTTGATGGCGAAGGCGAGGAAGATTCTGCGTAGAGGAGATTGTCAGGGTTACCAGGTGAGCCTTGTCGATGAAGGGTCAAGAGCACAGACACCTCACGATGTCCCAGTTGTTCGTGAGTTTGTGGATGTGTTCCCGGATCAGCTACCAGGAGGACCACCCCGCAGGCAGGTGGAGTTCACCATCGATCTTGTTCCAGGAGCAGGACCATGTCTAAGGCACCATACCGTATGGCTCCGAAGGAGTTGCAAGAGCTGAAGACGCAGATCGAGGAGTTGTTGAAACTCGGTTTTATCCGACCAAGTGTCTCACCTTGGGGAGCACCCGTCCTATTCGTCAAGAAGAACCATGAGAATGTGCATCGATTACCGAGATCTCAACCGGTTAACGGTGAAGAATAAGTATCCGCTCCCCAGGATAGACGACTTGTTTGACCAGCTGAGAGGAGCTTGCGTATTTTCCAAGATCGATTTACGCTCAGGCTATCATCAGCTGAAGATTAAGGAGTCCGATGTAGGCAAGACTGCTTTCCGGACGAGATATGGGCACTACGAGTTCGTGGTCATGCCGTTTGGTTTGAGTAATGCGGCCGCGGTGTTCATGGACTTGATGAATCGTGTGTTCCATCAGTACTTAGACCAATTTGTTATCGTCTTTATTGATGACATTTCGGTCTACTCCAAGAGTTTGGAGGATCATGAGCAGCATCTGAGGATTGTTCTCGGGACCCTTAGGCGAGAAAAGTTGTACGGCAAGTTCTCCAAGTGTGAATTTTGGCTGAAGCAAGTGGCATTTTTAGGCCACATCATCACCGAGAGAGGCATAGAGGTTGATCCGGCGAAGATTGCCGCAGTTCGGTACTGATCAGCACCCAGAAGACCCACCGAGGTTCGCAGTTTTCTCGGTCTAGCAGGGTACTTCTCGGTCTGTGAAGTTTGTGTGGTCGAGTCGTTGTGAGAAGAGCTTTCAGGAGCTCCAGAAAAGGCTTACGACGGCTCCAGTGCTGACTATTCCGGATCCTACTCGGGGTTTCACCATCTATAGTGATGTCTCGAAGCAGGGTCTTGGGTGTGTGCTGATGCAAGATGGTCAAGTCGTTGCGTACGCTTCACGTCAATTGAAGCCACATGAGAAGAATTACCCTACGCACGACCTAGCGTTGGCAGCGATAGTGCATGCACTCAAGATTTGGCACTATTAACTGTATGGTGGTCGGTGTGAGATCTTTACCGATCACAAAAGTTTGCAGTATATCTTCATACAGAAGGAGCTCAACATGCCCAAGAGGCGATGGTTGGAGCTTGTGAAAGATTATGACTGCACCATACAGTACCATCCGGGGAAGGCGAACGTGGTAGCAGACGCCCTAAGCCGAAAGGTGAGGGGTGAGTCGGTTTGTTCTATCACCGATCAGCGCCAGCTTATCCAAGAGTTTTCCCGGATGTAGATTGAGGTCGTCGACTCACTTTTAAAGGAGATTTCGGGGAGTGTTAGCTCGATGCGAGTTCAGCCCATGCTGAGAGATAGAATCCGGCGGGAGCAATCTTGCGGTCAGTTCATTCGAACTTTAGAAGTGAAGGTTCACGCCGGAGGCATAGAGGGCCTTTACCGAGGCACAGATGGAGCCTTGGAGTTCAGAGGCTGCATTGTTGTGCCAAAAGTCGGGACTTTACGCAAGGAAATCTTGACTGAGGCCCACAGTGCGCCATATTTAGCCCACCCTTGGAGTACCAAGATGTACCACGACCTGAGAAGGTCGTTCTGGTGGCAAGGAATAAAGAGAGATGTAGCAGACTTCGTGAGGAAGTGTTTGGTCTGTCAGCAAGTTAAGGCCGAACACAAGAGTCCCAGAGGTTTGCTACAGCCACTTGAGATTCCCAGCTGGAAGTGGGAAGAGGTTACCATGGACTTCGTCACAGGACTACCTAAGTCATCCGAGCATCACGACGCGATTTGGGTAGTGGTAGACAGGCTGACGAAAGTCGCACACTTTATGCCTGTGACGATGACCATGTCGATGGATCAGTTAGCCGAGATATATACCCGTGGTGTTACCTGACTTCACGGAGTGCCCGTTACGATCATATCCGATCGAGATCCCAGATTCACCAGCAGATTTTGGGAGAGTTTGCATGAGGCAATGGGCACCCAGTTAAAATTCAGTTTGGCTTACCATCCAGAGACGGACGGCCAGTCCGAGAAGACGATCCAGACGCTCGAGGATATGCTCCGAGCTTTGATTCTGGACAGAGGTAGTGGGAGAAGTGGCTACCACTAGTTGAGTTCGCCTATAACAACAGTTATCAGACGTCTATTCAGATGGCTCCCTACGAAGCACTTTATGGCCGCAAGTGTCGGTCGCCCCTTTATTGGGATGATGTCGGAGAGCGACGAGTACTCGGTCCGAAGTTGATCGAGGAGACAGTTGAGCAGGTAGCCTGGATCAGAGAGAGGCTCAAGACAGCCCAGAGTCGATAAAAGTCCTCAGCCGACAAGCATAGACGAGAGATGCACTTTGAGCTCGGAGATCATGTCTTCCTAAAGGTTCGACCGATGAGAGGCTTCGTTCGCGGGAAGAGAGGGAAGTTGCATCCTCGCTATATAGGCCCGTTCGAGATTCTCGAGCGAGTGGGCGAAGTTGCCTATCGAGTAGCTCTGCCTCCCGAGTTGGCTAGCGTACATAACGTGTTCCACGTTTCGATGTTGCGCCCGTACGTGTGCGATCCCGAGCATGTGCTTCAGCACAGCGAGATTCAGCTTCAGCCAGATTTGACTTACGAGGAGCAGCCGGTAGCAGTATTGGATCGAAAGGTCCTTCAGCTCAGGAACCGAGACGTTCCCCTCGTTCGTATCAGATGGAATCGCCACAGGGATTCAGACGCCACTTTGGAGCGCGAGGCAGACATCAGAGCTCGTTTCCCAGATTTTCAGTTCTGATTTGTATCTAGTTGTATGTATTCCTCCAGTTTTAGTATTTCCGAGGGCAAAAATATTAAGGGGGATAGATTGTAATAGCCCAGTTCTGTATTAATAAAATGCTAGTTTTTAGTTCCAAGTTGAACTATTTCTTTTATTAATACTGCTCGTCTTGAGTTACGAGCCCAGTTATCAGCTATTCAATTTCAGTTATTAATTCCGGTCCATTTATTTTTAGCAATGGAATTTATTCAGTCGGAATTAATATTCCCAGTTGACGAATAACCGAGACCGAGTATGTTTCGATAAATCGTCTAAGTCGAGCCATGTCTGGAACCGAGTCGTTCGGTCACGAGTATCGCGCCTAATTCGCGCCTAGTCGAGTATCGAGCCCTAGTTGTGCCTAGTCTCGTTCCAGCCCTGGCCGTGCTCATAGCCTTACTTATAGTATTTTCTAAGTATGAGATCTTTTATCGAGCCTTAGATGTTATTCCCTCGGTCAAGTATACCGCACCTAGCTCGTGCGTGGCCCTGAGATCACTCGCGCCTAGGGTTCGCGAGTTAGGGCCAAAGCCGTGCCAAGTTCGCACCAAGTCATTACTGAGTGTTAAGGGGAATTTTAACTAAGTCTTGTGGCACCTAAGTGTGGCTATTATTCAAGCATAGGCAAGGGTTAGCCTCGGTCCAAGTGTATACCGAGCCCGAGCCAAAGTCGCGCCCTAGTACCCGCGCCTTAGCCCTCGCGCGAGTTCAAGCATGGCCCAAGTCATGGCCAAACGCTTATGGCATATTTTTCTAAGTATGGAGAAGCTTAAACCGAGAGCAACCATAAGCCTAGCCGCGCGCACCTTGAGCCCGAGTGGAGGGAGTGCTCGTGTTCAACCTGCTCCAGCCATTTCCCTCAAAGCTTAGCATCTTCCAAATATTATTTGAATTTTTTTAAGTGTTTTGAGTCTACCTCGCTCAACCAATTTAGCCTCCAAGCCGAACCTAAGGACCAAGTCGCGAGTGAGCCCGAGCTAAGGCCATTAGCACCATTCGCGAGTTCGAGCAAGGTTAGCTAGTGTTTATCATTTTTCCCAGCTTATTCATGATAAAATAAGAATTATCATGTTGAAAAATGATGCCATGCATGTGAGATATAAGGAGTTATGATTTTTCGAATGTTGTAGCCCTAATTTCGTAAGTCATTGTACATGCATGATATGGCCGAGTTTCATAGCTTAAAAATCCTCAAAAATCATGAGTATGACATGGTTAAAAGATTAGCATGCTTTGAGTTCATATGTTCGGTCAAGTTGGTTAGTGAAATTGAGCTATTTTCACCTCCGAACCTAAGTATATGTGCATGCATGTATTGACCAATGTTCTAGCCTCATTAACCATGGTTTTTGATGCTTAGTATTCGGCCCTACGTGTTTTGATAAATTGAGCATGTTAGTTCGGTGACCTAGGGTCCAAAGGTGCCATATAGGCCCTACCGGACCGAGCCCTCATCCACCCGAGTTGCCCTAGCATTTCTTGGCATTTTTACATGTTATATATCATGTCGAGTTGTTTTGGGTTGGTAGTCACTGGAAAAGTTGTCGGAAGTTCGGCAAAGGACCGGCTAGGGTAACTAGCCGCGCCAGTCGCGCGTGCCGTGTCTGTGCCGCGTCGCAGAGGCCAGGCAGTGCCTCTGTCCGCGCCCCGCCTAGCGCTCACGAGGCACCGTAGCCCCCAGCGCACGCGACAGCGCCTGTCCATGCCAGCCAGCGAGGTCTCAGCACCAGTCGCACCAGAGCACCTCCGACAGCGCCCGGCAGCGTTGTCCCAGCGTCAGTGCACGCGTGACCTCGAGCCAGTCGCTCGTGCCTTGCGGAGTCGACCTCGGATCGTGCCAGCAGCGCACCCGAGTGTTCAATGCTGCACCTTAGTGAACCCGAGCCGTGTTCAGAGGCTTCAGGACGTGCCCAGCAGCACGCCCGAGCAGTCAGTTGGCCCGGGACGTGCCCAGCAGCACGCTCGCGTGCCCAGGGTCGCCCGGCAGCGCCCTAACATCCTTTGCCGCGCCTGAGCTGCGCGAGTAGTGTATGGACGTGTCAGTCCTCGCGCCAGCCGCACTTGGGTCGTGCCAGCTGCACGCCCAGTGTCAAGTCAGCCCGGGTACGTGTCAGCCTCGCGTCCCTCGTGTTCGCTTGTGCCCAGCAGTGCATCAACACTTCCAGTGACTCTCGGTCGTGCCCAGCAGCACCTAGTGGCACCAGTCGTGCCAGGGCCCGTGCCAGACACACAGCCCGCGCCCAGCAGCGCCTAACACCGAGGTCGATCGCACCCAGCTCGTGCCCAGTGCCGTGCCAGGGCCCCAGCAGGCCCGGCACGGGATCGAGCCCGGCCAGTCTGAGCAGCCCATGACCACCCGGTCCAGAGTGAACTGGTGGTCCGACCTGGTCCAGTTCAGCCTGACCCGTTCAGTTAGTGAGCGAACCGGCCGGTTTAGCCGGCGGTTCGAGTCAGTTTTGGTTTGTGATTTTCGGTCCGAGTCTTATTCCTAAATCTAAGTGATTTTTCTGAGCCAGACCAGATCAGTTAAGCATATCAGTCTAATTTCCAGACTTAGAATTATTTTAGTGGACCCGTAGAGCATTCCTTTTTATCCGGATGAGTAATCTGATAGAGTAAAGCATCCTAGCATATTATTGAGCATATGACGAGCATAGTACTTAGTATATTTGTTTGCTTATATTTTTATGTAGCTTGAGGAGTCAGCTACCAGCACAGCCGCACTTACCCATTTTCAAAGCAGACCAGGTGGGGACCCAGTTTGGGTTATACATTGAGTATAATAGTCGATATCATGTTCAGGTATGTATATGAGTTTTATCCGCTTGGGGTTAAGGCCGAGTTGTCCTTCCCTAAGTTCTGGTGGTGGCCCAGTTCGCCTTAAATATACCATCAGAGTGTGCACACGGTACCGGCCAGAGTGTCCGGGAGTTACCGGCCAGAGTGTACGGGAGATTACAGTTACCGACCATAGTGTCCGGGAGTTTCAGTTACTTATATATCCCAGTTCTGTGATATCATTATTATTATTGTTGTTTACTTTAGAATGGGTTTTTATGGAGTACAAGTGGACCGTACTCACCCCCACTTTATATTTTCACATGGCAGGGTCGGCAGGCAGGCGTGAGTCCAGCTGTGGTGGTTGTGGTCGTGAGTTCCGCACGAAAGCTGTTCCCGGGACATTTGTTTAAAATGTTTTGTATAACTAATATTACCACGCATTTTCAGACATTCCACTATGCTTGCTTTTATTTCGAACTTGCATGACAGTACGTTCAGACTTAAATAATTTATCCAGTTCGCTAGTACGAACGGGACTAGTTTAAATGCAAGAGTCGATAAAAGATTTAAATATGATTTTCTTAGCAGCATCCCGAGATAAGTTAAGAAAACGGATTTTCAAAGCAAATAAGTTTTTTAGCAGCATCCCGAGATAAGTTTGCAAATGATTGCGAAAAATTTATAAGCGTTTTCGAAAGTTAGTATATGCGAAAAATTGGCCCTAAGTAGAGGGGTGTTGCACACAGGACTTCACGAACAACTTAGTCGAATCAAGTTCGACTAAGTCAAATTTGTGATTTCCTTTTTAAGTCAAGATAAGGTGTTGATATTAGTATCTTGACGTAATGTAGGTATTTTGAAATGTTGACCTCACCCTGCTTTCGAGAATCGTGATTGTGAATTGTCGCTTCGACCAGGTGGATTTTATTTAAAATTGTCTATGCAATAAATTGTTTGCTTTACTTGTATATGCTCAATGTGTGACTACGAATCATGTAGCCTTCGATGTGAGCTGTACCAGCCGTCGAACAGTTGTATAATCCCAAGGGGTTACTCCTACTGACTGGGCATCGATAGAAGCCCGAGGGGCATTCAGTATATAAGCCCGAGGGGCATATATATAGAGCTTATGGGGCATTCGAAGCATGACCCGAGTGAGGGTCTTTGATACATCTACCGGCAGTAGTCTATTGGTATAGATGTGCACATGAGTCTGGACACTGTGAATTTATGACAAAATTTGGGATACTTGATTGATTCATATACTTGCTGCGACTCTAATGTTTTTATTATATATTGATAAATGTTTATTGCATAGTGGTGAGCACTATGATTTTCAACTGTGCTCATCCCCACCTGAAATTAACGTTTCAGGTTAAGCAAGGCCGGCACGACGGCGGAGTAGAGAGAGTGGTAGTCGGTCTATGAGACCGGTTATTTATTGGTTATGCTTCCGCTATATTTATGATTGATGAATTTTCGAACTCGGAGATTTTATGAAGTGTTGAGACACTATTGGGGAAATGCCCCGTTGACATAGTTATGTCTTGAAACTTGTGTTTTATTTTAGGAACCCGATTTGGGTGAGTTGATGATTTATGGATTTATGGATCCCGTGTTGGGAGTTAGATGATTTATGTTATGAAATTGATATTATGTCATGAAAATGATTTGAAATAAACGAGTAACGCCACAAATGTCTGACATAAATTTTGAAAAATTTATTCTAATTTTTCTGAAAGTTCGGAATTTCTTTAAAAATCAAAGTGGGGCGTTACAGTTTGGTATCAGAGCCAGTCTGCGTTTCTGTAGACTTGTATACGTGAATTATGTGAACTCATAGAAATACTTACATAATACGATGTAGTATATGACCACTCACTTCCGTCGTGCCGCGCCCACTCAGGTATGAGTTTCATAAGTAAATTTTGAATTGCTTATGTGAAATATTATGATATTATGAGATGTAAATCGGGGCTTAGGAATTTATCCTCCTTCTTTAAAACATTCTTGAACTTTAGATGAGTGGCGCACTTAGTTGTAGTAACTTGAACTCTAGCGATATATAGTTAAGTTCTAACTTGAGATTTTGTTTGTTGGGAAAATTCGATATGATGCTATCGAGCTGAGTTCTGTGTATAACAGTCCTCTCGATGTAAATTTGGTGTCTTCGGGTGAGGAGCATTCGCGTGCCATCTCGAAAGGAGAAGGCTTAAACGGAGCGAGCAGACAACCGAAGAAGTCCCAAGTGTGGTGTATTCAGAGGTTTGTAACCATGGTAATTAAGACCATTAGATGTGTATTTGACCCCCAGTCGAGTGCGAGCTGGAGTAGAGTCTGAGTGCTTCGTCCCCGCTATTGTTCGACCACGATGAGTGGTGGGAGAACTTAAAACGTAACACCGTCGCAACTCTCGAGAGTGGCTAAGCCTCGAGAAAGGCGATAGTGACCTATCCTTTTGCGAAAAATTCTCAAACGAAGAAATCCGACCTTGTTCTTAAGGCAGATAGACCGACCTGGCACTGCGTGCATATTTTATGCCGCAATTTCGAGTGATATTTCTATCTTGAAGGAGACGTAAAAAATTCTCTTCCGTATTTTAAGGCGCGAGCGATTTCCTAGCAACAGCGGGACTTACCGGAAACAATAAGAATTGATGGTGAAGGAAATAAATCGTGGCCTTGGGAAGCCATCTTGTTCCTTCTTAAGATTTTCCTTCTTGTAGGCTTTTGCAAACCGTATTGTATTCCCTTTTCGCCTGGCAGACCAATGTTGAATTATGCTTGAGAATTCTTTTGCGTTATGCCATTTCCATACTTGAAACTTTCGCTTGCCTTTTCTTTCCTTACGTAAGAAGATGATCGGATGGAGCTAAGTATTTTATTTTTCTGTAAATCCGAGTCTGCCTCCGCGAGTCTAAGAATCTTGTTTAGAATTGCCTTGTAGGCAAGGTTGAAGTTTGTTTTTAGAGCACTTGCTTGCTATCCAATTTTTGCGATTTCACTAGATTTTCCCTTCCTGACATAGAATTTCAGATGGGATTTAGCCTCGAAGTTTTTATTTTTTGTTGATCCTTATTTTTGGAAACTTGTTTCATGATACCGCTAACTCTAGCAATAGACACCGACAGTTACGATCGACCTAATTCATTTCTTGTTTTATTTGGGGTATGTTCAAACCCCTACCTTGGTTTCACTGACAATACACCGAACGACCTGTTGAGGTCTTGTGTGCTGTAAGTACGAAGCAAGTCGTTGTCACTCATGAGTATAGGCTAAATCGAACTGGGTCCCTTGCAAGAAGATGTACACCTGAGCTCGAACAGGACTGATCACCCTCCCAAGCAAGAAGGTAAATATATAAGCATAGGGCGAGTCAGATTGGTTCCTGTATGTGAGTACATGCCTTTCGAGTATAAGGCGATAGGACTCATGGGAACGGAATCGAGTTTCGAAGAGTGATGCCTGGACCTCGTGATTGGAAATTCCTGTGCGAGTCTATTGTTTCCTTTTTGATGTGTGTTCTTTCGCATTTTCGAGGACGGAAATGTTTTAAGAAGGATAGATTGTAACGCCCCGTTCGATTTATAGAATTTCTCGAATTATTCTATTTATCGAATATTATTTTTAAGGTTATATTTATTTTACTGGTCGCGATGTCGACTTAAATAAAGGTTGGAGTACTCGATCGTTTTATTGGAAAACGCTCGTCGCTCGGCGATTTCGGTTTAATCGCGTGAACCGAATATAATCCGTTTGAATAATAGATTCAGATATTTCAGCATTATTAATATTTTAATTTATTTATTTTTCAGAGCGTTATATATATTCGGATTTTACGAAATTGAGCCCGATAAATCGGTAGTCGAAACTGGCCGATTCGTAAACCCGTTGTTCACGAATTATTTGGGATTGTTATTATTATTTATTTTTATTGTTATTATTATTATTGTTTATTGAATGCCTAAATGTCTATAAAATGTATAAATGTTTATTATTAATTAGTTGAATTGTGTGTATTATATATTGATAATATCCGATTTTAATTTAATTGTCGTGCGAACCGTTTTTTTTATTTATCGACTAAGTTGATCGAGAACCGAACCGTAAAGTCGAGCCCGAGAGATGAACTGAACCTTCGGGCCGGGGACCCGCGCGCGCGACCCATGAACCGGCTGACCCGATCCCGGGTTCCCTCTCTCTCTTTCTTGTGCGTGTGTGTGTGTCTAGTGTGTCAAGACATTAAACCTAGCCTTTTAATCTCACTTCTCCTCTCTATCGTTCAGACTCGCAGCTTTTTCTCAAGCCCTTCTCTCTCGCTAAAAACCCATCACGACATTATCGTTCTTCTTTCTCACGCAGAGAAGAGAAATTCCGATCACCCCTCATCCTACTTCTACCTCACGTCAGAACGTCGCCACCATCCCCCGCTCACCTGCGACTGTTTTCAATTCAGAACTACCGCCCACCGCGAGCTTTCACCGCCGCACCACAACCACGAACTCGCCGGTGACTTCGAGCTCTATTCAATACAACCTTCGAATTTCTGGCGATTAAGCCCTGCAGACAGAGCTCGCACGTCGCGAATCTCTGCAACTTCTGGCGACGCGCACCAACCGACGACCTCTGGCCCGCGACCTCGAGCTCTCTTCATCTCGCCGGCGACGCGAGCCTGAGCTTCCAGTGACCTACCAGCAACCCTCGGATTCCGATGATTTCAATCCCCCAGCCACTGAACCCATCTGCTCACCCTCTGTTTCAGCGGCCTTCCATCTCTGGCCATCAGGTTCAGCCTCCAACCGGCGACGCACTCAGATTTTTCGGCAAGAGCAGCAGACCTTCGCGAGCCCCAACGAGCTCGGGCAGTTGAAGAACTCCAATCTCTGACAGCGGCAGACCCGAATCCGACCTTCAACGGCTAAGTTTTTCTTTCTTACGGCGAAACCAATGAGCCCAGGCGACCCGTCGAGAACTGCCACGGGCTGAGGGTTGTCGGTCATTTTTTCGGTGATTTGAACACTATTTGAGCGTGGGCTTTCCATGGCGGAGGCGCCTTTGTTTCGAGCAGGGACCGAGAGCTTCAGTAACGACAGTTGAGATGCTTTCAAGAATGTGTGGATAGCGGGCTGCAGCAAGTCGGGCCTCTCCAAGGCTGTTAGTGCTTACGGTGGAACTTCAAATTAATTTTTCTCTCTTCGTGTGCGAACGAGGAGCGTGGTAATCTCAATTTCTGATGGTATATTTAAGGCGAACTGGGCCACCACCAGAACTTAGGGAAGGCAAACTCGGCCTTCACCCCAAGCGGTTAAACTCATATACATACCTAAACATGATCTCGACTATTATACTCAACGTAATACCCAGACTGAGTCCCCACCTGATCTGCTTTGAAAATACGTAAAGTGCTGCTGTGCTGGTAGCTGACTCCTCAAGCTACATAAAAATATAAGCAAACAAATATACTAAGTACTGTGCTCGTCATATGCTTAATAATATGCTAAGATGCTCTACCCTATCAGATAACTTATCCTGATATAAAGGAACGCTCTAAGGGTTCGCTAAAATAATGCTGAGTCCGGAAATTAGATTGATATGCTTAACTGATCTGGTTTGGCTCGGAAAAGTACTTAAATTTTGGAATAAAACTCGGACCAAAATATTCGAACCAAAACTGACTCGAACCACCGGTCGAACTGGCCGGTTCGCTGACTGGTTGGACCGCCAGGTCACTGCGGGCCGGGCGGTCGGGTGCTCACTCGGACTGACCGGCATTGGTCCTGCGCCGGGCCTACTAGGGCCCTTGGCGCGGCGTTGGGCACGACTAGGGTGCGACCGGGTGCGGTCCTAGGCGCTGATGGGCGCAGTCCGACGCTGCTGGCACGAGCACGGGCACTGCTGGTGCCTCTCGGGTGCGACTGGACACTACCGAGGCTAACTAAGGCGCTGGCATGCTTCTGGGCACGGCTGAACTCGGGTCTGGCATGACTGGGTGCGGACAGACACGCTGGGCTCGGGTCTGGCAAGGCTAGGTGCGGACAGACACGGCTAGGGACTACTCGCGCGGACTCTGGCACGGCTGGGGCTGCTAGGGCGTTGTCGGGCGTCCCTGAGGCTTACTGGGCATGCGGGCGTGCTGCTGGGCACGGTACTAAACACTCGGCATGCTGCTGGGCAAGACCCGAGGCCTACTCCACGCGGCACGAGCGACTGGCTCGAGACCTCGCGTGCACTGACACTGGGACAACGCTACCTGGCGCTGTCGGAGGTCGTTGGGCGCTACTGGCGCCGAGACCTCACACAGTGGCACGGACAGGCACTGCTAGGCGCTGTCGCGTGCGCTGGGAGCTACGGTGCCTCGCACACACTGGGCACGGGCACGGACAGAGGCAACCTTAGCCTCGGTTGGCGCGGCCAGGGCATGGCGCGCGCCAGAGAGGACTGCCACGATTGTGGAAGGTGGGGATGACGCTGCTGAGAAGTCGGATGCCAAGTCTTAGCAGTGTTTGTCCCGGGGCTGTGCCGTTTTTTGTTTGCTTTTTCTTTTCTCTTTCTCTTTTTTTTTCTCTTGTCGTTCTCGACCTATTTTCGAGTTTTGTAAAGGTCGGGACGATTTCTAGTGTAATCGAATTTGGTATGATCAATATAATTCTCTTCTTTTCCCTTTACTGTTCGTGTGAATTGTACCTCAAGTTATCTTGCTACTGTTATTTTCCGTATGTCTTCTCCCCAACCCTTCTTGCGAGTTGGTCGAAGTCGAGCAAGGATTTTAGTGGCTTCATAGCCGGTAAACGTTAAGTTTTTCAACTCGTCTTCTCCCCAACCCTTCTTGCGAGCTGGTCGAAGTCGAGCAACAATTTGAACAGCTTCGTAGCTGTGAAACGTTAAGTTTTTCAACTCGTCTTCTCCCAACCCTTCTTGCGAGATGGTCGAAGTCGAGCAAGGATTTTAGCGGCTTCATAGCCGGTAAACTAAGTTTTTCAACTCGTCTTCTTCCCAACCCTTCTCGCGAGCTGGTCGAAGTCGAGCAACAATTTGAACAGCTTCATAGCTGCGTCCGTTTTCATTTCCTAGATGTGTACTGAAGTTGGCTGTTCGAGTATTGTCATTTCGCTTACATGCATAATTGGTGTGTCGATGTCCTTATGGTGGTATTTGTGATTGGCTCGAGACTCCACTTGAGGGTTCCAATCGTTAAGGTTGTGTTAGTCGATTTCGTAGTCGAAGGCTTCGTAGCCTGCTCGAGATTCCTCTCGAGAATTTACAACTTCGTAGTTGTGTTAGTCGACTTCGTAGTCGAAGGCTTCGTAGCCTGCTCGAGATTCCGCTCCAGAATTTACAACTTCGTAGTTGTGTTAGTCGACTTCGTAGTCGAAGGCTTCGTAGCCTGCTCGAGATTCCGCTCGAGAATTTACAACTTCGTAGTTGTGTTAGTCGACTTCGTAGTCGAAGGCTTTGTAGCCCGCTCGAGATTCCGCTCGAGAATTTTACAACTTCGTAGTTGTGTTAGTCGACTTCGTAGTTGAAGGCTTCGTAGCCTGCTCGAGATTCCGCTCGAGAATTTACAACTTCGTAGTTGTGTTAGTCAACTTCGTAGTCGAAGGCTTCGTAGCCTGCTCGAGATTCCGCTCGAGAATTTTACAACTTCGTAGTTGTATTAGTTGATTTCATAATCGTTGGAAAGTTAGTCGGCTTTATAGCCGTTTTGAAAAATTAAATTTTTCATGCAATCATAATAAAGTCGACATGTAAATGAAAAGACATAAGTGAAGCATAAACTTTAAAGATTCATTTCATCATTGAATTCAATTCAGACATTGCTCAGTACAAAAAGTAGTTCGAGACATTGCCTTTAAGCGTAAAAGCGTTTGAGATGGATCACGTGCCAGGACCGTGGGAGTTGTCGACCTTCTCCGTCTTTGAGTTCATATGCGCCTCTCTCGAGCACCCTTGTGATGGTATAGGGCCCTTCCCAATTAGCTTCGAGCTTGCCAACATGTTTGAGAGCGTCGGCTCGTTTGAGGACGAGATCCCCCACTTGAAATCGTCTGGTTCGGACCTTCTTGTCGAAGGCTGCTCGCATCTTTTGTTTGTATTCGACAGACCGCACCCAAGCTTCTTCTCGTCCTTCTTCAATTAAGTCGAGGGCTTCTTCCATCATCTCCTCGTTTTTCCTTTCCTCGTAGAACTTCGATCTGTGGGAGTCGAGGCCGACTTCAATCGGCAATAACGCATCCATCCCATAGACCATGTGAAATGGGGATTATCCCGTCGAACTTCTTGGAGTCGTCCTATAGGCCCATAGGACTGTTGTCAACTCGTCGACCCAAGCTCCCGACGCTTTTTCCAGTCTTTTCTTCAATCCTTGGAGGATAGGTCGATTAGTAACTTCGACTTGCCCATTCGCCTGTGGGTGCGCGACTGACGCGAATCTCTGTTTTATTCCCATGTCGAGGCACCATGCTTGGATTTGTTTTTCCTGGAATTGCGTTCCGTTATCCGAAATTAACACCTTTGGAATTCCAAATCGAAAGCATATATTGTTGAACAAGAATTGTATGATCTTTTCCTCAGTGATTCGCGCCAAGGGTTCCGCCTCGACCCACTTGCTGAAATAGTCGACTGCGACCACCAGAAATTTTCTTTGTCCCGTCCCCATCGGCAGCGGACCTACCAAGTCGATTCCCCATTGTGCAAATGGGATTGGAGAGTTAATAGTCGTCATATACTCAGCAGGGATATGAGTGATTTGGCCATGGCGCTGGCATTTCTCCCATTTCTGGACTAACTGTTCGGCCGCTGCTCGAATTTTTTGCCAATAGTAGCCTGCTCGCAGAGCTTTGCCAGTTAAGGCTCGAGACCCGACGTGTGCTCCGCAGCATCCTTCATGGATTTCTCTTAGAACATGAACTCCCTCTTCTTCGGAAACACATCTCAAATGAGGTCCGACTATCGACTTCTTGTATAGGACCCCGTCGACTTCGAAATATTTGCTAAGATACCGGGCTATCATTTCCGCTTCTTGTTTGTCTCCTGCAGGGACTCGACCCTGCAGGAGTTCGCGGATAGGCTTCCTCCAGTCGTCATTCTCGTCAATTTCCATGGCTTCGCTCAATACACTTCCTTCGAGGTACATCGTAGTGATGTGGGCTCCAACCTTTCCTTCGTTTGAGCTTGTAATTGTCGCGAGCCAGTCGGCCCGTCTGTTTTCTTCTTGCGGGACTTGCGTCAACTCGAACCTTTCCAACCCCTGTATGAGGTTCTGGATTTCCTCGACATATTTCAGCATTCTGTCTTCCTTAACTTCGCAATTTCCCAATACTTGCCCGACAACGAGTTGCGAGTCGGAATGTGCTGCGATTTCTGTTGCGCCTCCACCAATTGCCAAGCGTATCCCCTTAATAAGTGCCTCGTACTCAGCTTCATTGTTTGAGGCTTTGAACCCCATTCTAAGAGCGAAGTCGAGCTGCTCGACCTCGGGGGATACGAGGACGACTCCCAAACCAGATCCTTTTGCGGCCGAGGATCCATCGACATGCATCGTCCATCTTCTTTCTTCTCCTTTGGTTCCTTCTTGAATGAAGTCAGCTAGAGCCTGGGCTTTAATGGCTCGCCTTGGCTCGTACTTGATGGAGTATTCACTCAGCTCGACTGCCCACTTTACGAGTCGACCTGAGACTGTAGGTCGACCCAGTGTTTCTCCCAACTGAAAGTTCGTTCTTACCACAATCACATGATTCAAAAAATAAGGCCTCAGCTTTCTGGCTGTTATAACTAGTGTCAGGGCAGCTTTCTCGACTTCCAGATACCTCGTCTCCGCACCTTGAAGTACTCGGCTTGTGTAATAAATAGGCTGTTGGGAATTCCATCTTCTCGCAGCAACACTGAGCTCAAAGCGAATTCTCCCACTGAGATATATAGAATCAACTCGTCACCTGGTTATGGTTTGGTCAGCAAGGGCAGTTTGCCCAGGAACTCCTTCAATTTCTCGAAGGCCATCTGCGCCTCGTCACTCCATTTGAAAACTGTCTTTTTCTTGAGTAATTTGAAGAAAGGGAAACTCTTCTCGGCCGCTTGAGCGATGAATCTGCTCAAGCCTGCAATCCTTCCCGTCAGCACTTGGACTTCTCTGATGTTTCGCGGTGGAGCCATGTCGAGTATGGCCTTCAGCTTATCTTGATTCACTTCGATCCCTCGCTCCGTGACGACATAACCAAGAAATCGTCCTGCCTTTACTCCAAAGGCACATTTGCTCGGATTCAACTTCATCCCAAACGTCCTAAGGGTTTTGAATGTTTCCCTTAAGTCGTCTGGGTGTGAAGTCGAGGACTTACTCTTCACCAAGATATCATCGACGTACACTTCCATATTCCGATCGATTTGAGGTTTGAACATTCTATCCATCAGCCGCTGGTAGGTTGCTCCCGCATTTTAGGCCAAAGGGCATGACGACGTAGCAATATGTCCCCTTACTCGTCACAAAACTTACTTTGCTTTGATCCTCGGGGGCCAATGGAATTTGGTGGTATCCTTGAGATGTGTCCATCATGCTCAGCAGCTCGCAACCAGCTGTGGAGTCGACTAACTGGTCGATTCTAGGCAAAGGGTAATGATCTTTAGGGCACGCCAGGTTTAAGTCACGAAAGTCGATGCACATACGCCACTTGTTCAATGCCTTCCTCACCATAACTGTGTTAGATATCCATTCGGGGAATTGGATCTCCTTGATATGTTTGTCCTTCAGCAACTTATTCACCTCGACTTTGATTGCTTTGTCGATTTCAGCGCCATGGTGCCTGAGTCGTTGCTTCACAGGTTTTCTGAGGGGGTCGACATTGAGTTTGTGTTCCATAACCTCTGGGTTGATTCCCGTCAATTCCTCAGGCGAGAAAGCGAATATGTCCCTAAATTCTTTCAGCAATCCCACCAACTGTTCTCGCAACTCGTCCTCCAACTCTCTCCCGACTTTGGTGGTTTGGTCCTGTGATTCTCCGATTTGAATTTCCATCAATTCCCCATGAGGCTCGAGGTCACTCCCTCTCGGCCTTTTTTCGCTCGCCATCGGTCTCTTGCCTTCTCTTACCTCAGCTCGTTGATTTGTTTTAACTGCGATCTGATAACATGTTCTCGACAACTTTTGATCCCCTCGAGCCTCTCCCACTCGATCTCCTACGGGAAACTTCAGCTTCATGTGATAGGTCGACACGACTGCCTGAAATGCATTGAGCGCTGGTCTCCCAAGGATCACGTTGTAAGCCGATTCGACATCGACCACCAAAAATCTCACCATTTTTACCTTCCTCAAGTCACCTTCCCCCAGGACGACAGCAAGCATAGTTTCTCCTAGGGGAGCGACTTCTTAGCCATTGAATCCGAAGAGTGATGTGTGTTGGGGTGTAAGTTCAATGTCAAGCTCCATCCTCCTGAGGCATTCGTAGAAAATCACGTTCACGGAACTCCCGGTGTCGACAAACACCCTTTGCACCTCGTATCCTGATATCTGCGCCGTTATCATCAAGGCGTCGTTATGCGGCCTTTCGACTTCACCAACGTCTGCCGGTCCAAAGTTCATTACCGGTCCACTCTCGTCGACCTGCTGCACCTCGACTTTCGCATATCGGCCTCGAGCATAGGCCTTTCTTGCCCGATTGGAATCTCCATCAGTCGATCCTCCGAAAATCATGTTAATGACCCCTCTTTTTGGTGGGAGTTCCTCCTTGTCTGGTGATCTCGCCCTCTTGCGAGGACTCTTGCTCCTTTCTCGTCTCCTGCTCAACCTCTCCCGATCTTTGTATATGAACTCCTTCAGGTGGCCTGCCTTTATCAACCTTTCAATCTCGTCCTTCAAGTGTCGACAATCGTCAGTGTTGTGCCCGTAATCTTTGTGAAATCGACAGTATAAGTTGCTTTTGGGCTTTATGGGTCCGTCCTTCCTCGTTCGCGGCCATCTCACCACGTCGTCGCGGATTTCCCTCTCCATAACTTCCAGAATTCTTGCGTGGGGAGCCGACAGGGGTGTATACTGAGTTGGTCTCCATCCCCTAGATCTGCCTTCACCCCTATCAGCCCTCGGGGATCCCCTTCTATCTCCTGTCAATTGGCCCTTCTTTTCCTTCTTGTCGTCTCGACTGTCAGTTTGAGACATCTTCACACTTTGCAAGTAGTCGGCTTCGGCCTCCTCGACATTCATGTATTTGGCACACCTTCCCAATACGTCATCGAAACTCCTACAAGGTCGCTTGGCCAAAGAGTTTTTACACAACCCTGGTAGTAATCCCCTCGTTAGTCCTCCCGATTTGATTTTCTCTGTCGCTGTTGGGCATTCGACGCACGCCTTAGTAAATCTTGCCACATACTCCCGCAACGACTCGCCCTTCTTCTGCTGCATGCTAATCAACGAGAGGTAAGATTTCTCTTGCACCCTCACGCTTGCGAATTGGTTAAGGAAGCTCGAGCTGAAACCGTCAAAATCCCTAATCGACCCGGCCGGTAATTGATGAAACCAGTCCTGGGCCGACCCTGTCAGAGTCGTCAAGAAAGCGCGACATTGCACGGGGTCGCTGTAGCGAAGCAGTACTGCCATATTTTCGAAACTCCTCAGATGTCGAGATGGGTCTGTGGTACCATCATACCATATGTTCAACTCCCTGAAGCCTTTGGGTAAGTCGGCTCTCAGGATCTGCTGCGAGAATGGGTGTTCTTTTGCTCCTCTGCTCTTCCTCCCATCGACTCGAGCTTGCAAGTCGCGAACCTGTGCCAGTAGTTGCTCTAACGTCTCGTCCCTCGCCTGTGGATTAACAGTTCGAACGGAGGATTCCTCTTCATCTACCCTTCTGTTCTGTTGTACATTCGACTGGGCTTGTTGCTCGCCACGCGGCTGCTGCTCGATTGGAGGGGGGTACTCGACACGGGGCTGGTGCTCGACCCGGGGTGGGCACTTGACTCGAGTCGAGCAGCAGCCGCGTGGCGAGCAAACTCGGTACAAGAGACATTAAAAAAATTACAATAAGCAGAAGTAACTTCGATGGGTATCGACATCCCGTCGATTAAGGGTTTAGAAAAATTTGTAGTCTGCCAGTCTCCGCCAACCCATAACCATTCTTCTTAGAATCCATGGAGAGAATCTGGGATATCGGTAACTAAATTGCCGACTTTTAATCCGCTTTGTGGCCTCCCCGCGCAAGCAAAAAAAATTAACGGGTCAGCCATTTGCCTATCGGCACATCTCCTGAATGTAAAGAGACCCCTTATCTCTTCAACTGTCGGCATATCCCAATTCTTTTCCTTCAACAACACCATGAGACCGATTATTCTCTTCCACGTATTTGGCGCTATTTGACATAAACCGAGTCTCCAATCTCTTAAGTAGTCGGTAATCAAAGCGGAAAGTGGAAACCTCAATCCTGACCTCAGTGAATCAGCGAAAACACCTACACAACCTAGCGGAGGGCAAGTAATCCTTTCACCCGGATAAGGAGCAAATAACCTTACCGAGGAAGGGACATAAACTTCCCCTCGAAGCATGATGATGTCGGAGTCAGTCAAAATGCTTGGCTCGCCCCTGTACTCGTCAATCGGTTCGGGCCACCGACGTGCGGGACGTCTCCAATATTCGGCAAGGGACATCGTATTATCTTCTACCGCCTTATCCTCCTCGATTATGTCCCTATTCAAATTGAGTGTCTCTACGAGAATAGGATCCCACCGAAAATACTCGAGAGGCAATTCTAAATCCTCGTCAGTAAAAATCTTAATCTCAGAAACCGTACGGCTACTGCTATCCTCGACGTGAGAAGTCATCTTTCCGAAATCAATTGGAAAATAAAAACAAATTCGTAATCGATGAATGAAAAAATACAAAAACTAGGGCAAAGTCTTACCGAAAATATCAAAGCCCTAAATCGAATAAGACGCAAAGAAATCACGAAAACCATACGAAGTAAAAAGTGAAAGAGGAATTCGAAAGAGTTTGAGCACGAAGATGAAAGTAAAGAGTTCGAAAATCAAAGGTAAAAAAAACTCTTCACAGTAAAAAATGGTTGCGATTTATAGGTTTTGATTTATAACCGTTGGCCAAACCCGGGATCGACGCGTGTAACGGACGTGTCCCTAAATGGTGCAACGTTACAATAATGATTATTACACGTGGGCTAGTTTCGAAACGCCATGTCGCTTAACAATTCTATCTGTTGGACCCATTAAATGCGGACGCGTCTTTTAAGAATTGCCATGTCAGTCCAAATATTATACGACCATTGGAGATAAAATTGGTGACAAAACCAAGTGTTCTCATGTCGGTCACAAAATAAAGAGAAGTCGGAGAACAACCAAGTCGGAATTATAAGACAATGACGACATCAGCAGCCATTTTTTTTTTAAAAGCTCAAATACCCACTAATGTCGAGGGCCTCTCTGTTGATGACCGACTTGGTTTCATGAGGTTAGAGCTAAAGACTAATCACCTTGTTCGATTAATAGTCCCTCAGAAATAGCTGAACTTAGCTCAAGTCGGTACCAGTTAAATACGTTGATTACCGACTTCCAGTTGACTGAAAATAGAACCGACAACTTATCAGAAACCGACAACCGACTTCACCGACATTGTGATTATGTCCATTAAAAATTATCCATTCATCCGACATTCGTGGGGATCGAATTTCCAAGCAAGAGGTGTTGTACATATTCGATTGGACCATCAAAACAAAAAGCAATCATTGATGTTCCCTCATTCCATTACACACCGTTTTATTGAAGCTGCTCAACATTAAATGCGATCTTATCTACCTCGGACAAAAAGACAAAAGCAACCGTACTATAAATAGCAGAATTTATAGTTGTACGGGGATCTTTTTTCGCACATTGTACACGGACTTGAAATGATCTCGATCAAGAACAAAAACCCCACTTCCTGTACTCTTGTGATATCATCAATAACATACGACTATATTTTTATTTCTGTTTAAACACACCCAGCTGTTTATAATTTTAAGTTGTTAATTACATACAACAACAGTTAGATTATAATTAATTAATGCAGTAATATATTAACGCATTTAAAAATTGCAGTACGTACTTGATTTCAGTAACTTGATTATCGATGTGCTTATTAATCTTCTGCCAAATTGTATCTAGCGCGCCGATGGACGTCTGAAGCCACTCCTTCAACATAGTGTCGGCACTCTCCACCCTATAGGAAGTTGTGTTTCCAAAATGTGTCACTCGGTTGGTCTAAGCCTTCACAAACTTCTCGCGGTGCCCTAACCATTTGCCCTCCACATACCGTATCACCTCTGGAGACTTCGAATATATTGTGTGCAGCTCGGCAACGGCATCGGTGTAGGCATCGAACGTACTGGCCTCTGCAATCGCCTTCCACGTACTGTGCCTGAAAATCTCCGAGAATTTTTTACTCTTCCCAAATAGTTTGTAGGCTTTGTCTTCCACATCCTTGTTGATGTGCCACGTGCAGAGTAAGTGGGCTGATTCAGGAAAATGCCTCTGAATAGGAGTGAGTAAACCCAACTCTCTATCACTGACAACAACATAAGGATATACGTCTTGGCCTATCAGTAGTCTCAACTTCTCTAGAACCCAGTCGTAACTGGCCTCTTTCTCGTCCCTGATGAGCGCATACGCAATTAGGAAGTTCTGGTTGCTCGGTGTCATCTCAATCATCTCGACCAACGGCATCTTGTACCTGTGCAAATGAGACCAAGAAGACAAAAAATATAATCAAATAAAAATTTACTTAATCAAACACACTATTTAAGATTCATACTAATAAAGTATTTATAAAGTAACATACCTGTTGATTTTATACGTGGAATCTATGCTGACATACCAGTGATATGTCCAGAATAGATTGATCGACGCAGGATGGGCCATGAATATATGCGTCAACGCTTTCGTGTTCGGATCGGATTCTGCATAAACTGTATACTCGCTGCTCACAGCCAAATGCATAAGCTGGGAAGGAACGTCTCTACCGTCGAAACTCTCTTTCCGCAGCTTATCTCTAAAGTTATATACCTGTCACCGATTAGCGTTAATTATAATGATTATTATAATTTTAAAAAAATATTATGTTAATAAATAAAAAAGTATATTAATGCGATCAATTTGATAAAAAAAATTTTAACTATCACAATAATAATACATTAGTAAATATAATAAAATTTATTAATTATTGCAATAATTTTTACATATAAAAAATTACTAATTATCATAATTAACTTCAAAAAGTTAATTAAAACATATATTACAAGATATAAATATATATACCTGTCGCACATGAACGTTGTCTCCTGGATTCTTTTCCTTCAGCGCGGCCATAACTTTTGCCGGGGCCACCTTAGCGTCCGTCATATCAAGAACTATTTTCTTAGATGAAGCGCTGAGGCCGCTCAACTGGCGATGACCCTCAGGATACACAGCAAATGTATGGTTATGGTACCCTTCTCTTCATTGCTACATCTACAGATCCTCCAGTATGGAGCGTCGGACACCTTTTTTACTTTGATCTCAAAATTGCAGCCGCACTTATTAGTTTTTATCTTTCTAGAATTTCCGCATGTGCCTCTGTACCGTTCGCCTCTATGGCACTTCAAAAGCCTGACCGTTTTCTTTTTGTGGCTCGAAATTATTAATAGGAAACCATTCAGCATTTCCTAGTGTTTTGCAGCTTCAATAGCATCCTGAGCACTATTATATAATGTACAGGTATCGAAACTCAGACTGTAATCAATACCATCTCCTCCAAAATCTTCCCATGACTCCTGCTATATAGTACAATACTTATATTTTTAGAACATGTTAAATTGAGATAATTAATTCTAGCATATAACATAATAATTTGTAATTCATAACATGATATTATCTAACGTCCAATTTATAGAATAATGAAGTCTAACATGTAACACAATAATTTGTAACTCCTAACACGATCACAATAATATCTAACGTCCAATTTATAATATAATCAACTATAATATGTAACATAATAATTTGTTACTCCTAACACGATATTATCTAACGTCAATTTATAACATAACCAAGACTAACATGTAATATAATAATTTCTAACTCGTAATACGATAATATCTAACGTCCAATTTATATTATAATCAACATGTAACATAATAATTTGTAACTTTTAACACGATAAACGTCCAATTCATAGCATAATCAAGTCTAAAATGTAACATAATAATTTATAACATAATAATATTGTCCAATTTATAACATAATTATTTCGAATATATAACATAATAATTTAAAAAAAAAAAATTATATCCGGCCGGTCGAACCGGATGGACCAGTTCCGTCCGGCCGGCCGATTCAGATATAGCCCGTCCGGCCGGCCGAACTAACTTGACGGCTTTTAACCCGTCCGAACCGGCCGGCCGGACGAATTAAAATCCGTCCGGTTCCGGCGGCCGGACACAAAAATTTTTGTATCTCGGAATTTGACGACATTTCACCGTACACTTTCCTCTGAGATGTTTTGAAAAAATGAAAAGGGCAAAATCGTCCAAGGGGGGCGGTGAGTAGTAAAATGGGGGCGGTAAATAGTACCACCATTGATTTAACAGATCGGATGGAGCAAAAATTCTCATTTCTTTCATTATCCCCTCATTCTTATTTGATCCTATTCCAATATAAATGTTTGTATTTACTTAAATCATATTGTAGTCAAATCGAATTTTGAATAAAATTTTTAAAATGACACCTATTTCGAAATTAATATAGTTATCATTAATTACTTGCACCGTAAGGGTCGTTTACCAATTTTAAATAAACATATTTAATGTAATTTCGCACAATTTATATTTCATATAACATTTTCAACAGATTAATATAGGTAAGTTGTGTTACATATTGATTCCATATTTTTAATTTATAAATATTATTTAATGAGCATTTTTAATTTATAAATATTAAAGAATATTTCTTACCCGTGCATCGCACGTGATTCGTACTAGTAGATATATACATGGTGCATATTTAGTTCATAAAAAATGTATATTTATATAGTACGAGATGTATATTTAGTTAATGTGAGTTCCAATCATAGCTCTTTATTTGTGTAAATCAATGACTCATATTAATTAATTAAAATTTGTATTAATTAAATATTATAAATATTAATTATTATATTTAAATTAATTATATAAAATGCATATTTAATTGCATATTTTTGTTGCATATTTAGTTAATGCAAAATGCTCATTTAGTTCATTAGTTCATAAACAATGCATACTTAGTTGATATGATTATTAAATATGTATTGTATAATTAATTTAATATAAGATTTAGTTCATCCATAGTGTATATTTGTAATATTTAAATTAAATATTCGGCAAAAGAAGGTTACAAGCGAAAAACGTTAGGGCTTATGATTCATTGTTCAATTCGAATTTAGAGCCTTAAATTCAATTTTCTTCGATATGACTATCATTGACAATTTTGTTCGTGATATTTTAACAGCCTGCAATAATCAATTTCTACTTGTAGTTGTGTTTATGAAAAGGCTTGAATGAGGTTGTGCTCACGAAAAATAAAAAATAAAAATAAAAAATCAGTGGAAGAGGAAAAAAAGAAAAAAAGGTGACGTGATTTTTAGAGGATGGGTGAAGATTGAGTATGATAAGTGATGGTATTACTATTTAGAATTTCAGATTTTACGCTATTTGGGATTATATTTTATTTGAATTATTGAGTAAGTCATTATTTTGTTTTGGAGAAGGTCGTGTGGTGGTTTTTATATGGAGCCTTAGGATTGTTTTTCTTACGGAGTCATCTGTCTACGTGGCTCATATGTGGCATAAACATGTGCAAAATATAAGACATGTGTGCGTTATATTTATTTTGATAAAGAAAAAAAAAAAAAGATCTTTTTCTTTCCCGCTCTCAACCCCTCAGTCCCCAAATACCGACCAATCCCCAAATTCATACCCGCCCTCCTACCACGGCCAAGAACTGGAAGCCTCTACGCCCTCTATTCTTTCGTTGTTCTTGTCAAACCCCTCAATCCCCAAATCCCTAAATTCGATCGATCCCTAATTTTACATCCGCCCCTCCGACCACAACCCTACCAGGAAGCCTCTCGCCGCCACTTGCAGATGCAGGGTACACTCCAGCTGTCACAACACATATCCCATCAGGACCGGTCAATCCCGTACTCGGCGAGGCACTTCTCGGTTAGGTTCACCTGCTCCCTATGCAGGCCCGGGTCTAGTGCGGGCCTTGCGCACAGACCATTGAACAGAAAGGGGATGCGCAGGGAGCTTTCCCACACACATCACGTCGAACATAATGGCACTCAGCGGGGAGTTTGGAGCTTTCAGAGGCGAAGAACATCAGAGACACTTGGTGGAGCTCGCGTGGAGGCGCCGACGGGGAGGCGAGGGACTCTGGGAGAGACTGCGTGCAGCTGGGCCTAATCGTGGCGAGCAGGATCTGCGGGTTGACCGGCGGGACCTGCTGGTTGCCTCTGGCGTCATTTTCTGTTACGGCGGCACCAAAACAATAGCGGCTATTGATAGTAAAGTATCGCAACAGCTAGATTTGTTATTCCTGTCTCTGTTATTTTCATTTCAAGAGAACCCTTGTATGAAGATTAGTTGATCAAATATTTCAAAGACCGGAGATTTTGGTGCCTTTTTTGGGGCAACTGGAAGTAGAGAGTATTTTTTTTTCGGTTTTTCTTGCCGCCAGCCGGAGAAGATGCATGGTGAGAAGAAGAAGAAGGTGGAGAGGGACTGCGTGCGGTGTTTGACAAGAAGATCTTTTCTTTTCTTTTTTATTTTCCTTTATCAAAATAAAAATAAAGCACACATGTCTTGCATTTTACACATGTTTGTGCCACATAGGAGCCACGTAGGCGGATGGCTCCATAAAAAAAATAATCCTAGGGCTCCATAGAAAAATTGTCAAACATAATCTTTAATTTTACTTCTTTTTTGAGTACAATAAAAGGAGGCTTAGGCCTAACGGACGCTAAAACAGAACGCGACGAGGATAAACCACTCCAATAAGATCATGTTCAAGCCACTTGGCAACGGATGATGGTGGGACATGAAGATAGTGCACCCATAAGGTACAGACCCCGCTAAAGAAACTGGGCGATCTGGAGTGAAATTCGTTTTCCCAAAACACATGATCCAATTACACCGAGCACTCGCGATCTAGTAATTCTCGTATGGCCCGAACAAGACTATCATGGTCCCACCCACGTCCTTTTGCCCTATAATAGTAATCACGCTACTATTGTCCATTTTCGCCATAACCTTCCGTACGCCCAAAGCCCATGCGAGAGATAGCCCGTGAATCTTAAATTTTTAAACTAAACCTAATACAATTGCTGAAGTTTAGGGAAGGAGAGAAGAAAATGACGAAATATATATGATTCCGAAAGAGAAGATAATAATTAGTCAACGGTCCCCGATGGGAAGGTGCACAAAAGTAGATTTGCCTCTTGGGATTCCAGAAATTGCTTTCCATAATTTGTTGTAAATATTTATGTGGTGGGGTTAAAAGCGGGGGACTAAATAATTGCAGTAGTTATGATAACATGTTTCAACGGCAAAGAAAAAGGATTTTCGAAAACACATGACTAGAATGACAAGGCATAATTTTTTTTATTTTATTTTTTTGTTGTTTTTTTTTTTGTTTTGTTTTTCTACGAATAACTCATTTACACGAGAGAAAGCTCAAATATACAATGGAAGAGCTAACTAGCTCACAATCATTCAACATACTGAGCACCACAACACCCTATGACCTAGAATAAAATCAAAGTTAGCCAAACTAAAAAACACAAGCCAAGAAGATAAAAGACAAACTAGTATTCACACAAAAATAAACAAAATATTATATATTATTTATATATATTTAATATTAAAATTATAAGTTAGATAATGATATTAAATATTAAATATAGAGTATTATAAATTATATTTACGTATATAATATTAAATTTTTAAATATATTGCAGGACCATTTTGCAGTAGCAATGAAGGGTTTTATTTCATGATATTTGATTTTTGAAAATATTTGATATATCTTTGTAATATCTGAAAAATATTTTTTTATTATTGTATGAATGCAATAGAAAATTGAGATATTTGTAGTCATTCTTAATTAGTTGTGAAATATGTATTTATATAATAACAAAATATATATAGTTTCAAAATAAAAACAAAAATATTTTATATTTTATAACATAAAAAGACGTTACAAAAATGGGCACCATACAAAATGGGAAATGTTAAAATAAAGCGTGTAACTGAAAGTTATATATTTTTATTAAATGTTGACCATATCTTTATTAAATAAACACCTATTTTTATTAAATGAACTACTATTATTATTATTATTAATTGCTGGCTGAATAAAATTTATTGAAGCTTGCCAACAATTATATATATAGATACAACCATTTGACCCCTCTACTGTAACACCCCGCCTACTATAACTTTGGCTTACGAAAAACTGGTAAAATTTTTGCGGTGGTTTTTGAAATATACTTATACCGTTTTTCGAAAAATGTTTAAACTTACTAACTTGTGGGATGCTACCTACTTACTGACTTACTTCTCTTATTCTGTTACTTATGCACATACCCAAATCAACATATAAGTTCCGACTGGGGAAAATACGGATAAGGGAAAATAAAGCATGAATATATACTACTCTGGGTTGGCAGTACGGAAGCGTGAAATAGAGTACGGTACAGTCTGAAATTATTTATACATGCCAACATAACATAAACATAAACAAATGTCCAGCTGACTCGGACACCACCACACCACCAAGCTCGACTCACGCTCCGGGCTGCACTCCATCACCTAAAAAGATAATAGTGGGGGCGTGAGTACTCATCCACTGTACTCCGCAAGAACTAGCACTGAATAAACAACACATATAATCGAATATCATAAACTCAACATATACATAAATAAAACTGTACAGTACTGGTGCAGGCTACCGGTAACTGGCCGATTCTCATGTGATCACGTTCTGGGAGTCGCATCCCCAGAAATCCGGTATGACTCTATTGGGAGTCAATTCCACTGGGCGAGGGACTCTACTGGGAGTCAACATAACATGAGCCATCCGTTCGGGTATAACTGTATATCTACATACATACCTCATTAATAGTACAAGATTATAGGCAATGTAATACCCAGTGCAGGGCCCCCACCCAGTAATACTGAAAAATCTGGCAAGTGCTTGAAAACTGCCGTAGCTGTCGGAGGCTCGACTCTCTTTAAGCTATAAAAACATATAATCAAATAAATGCTAAGTATTATGCTCAATTATATATAAGATGCTCGGTTTTATATGCTCACTTATCCGGATGAAAAGGAACAACTAAAGGTTCGCTTAAAAATATTCTAAGACCGGATTTTAAACTAGAAAACTTAAATTGACTGGTTTTGCTCGGAAAAATACTAAAATTCGGGATAGAGACTCGGACCGAATGTCAAGAATAAAAAAGACTCGAACCGCCGGTCGAACCGACCGGTTCGCTGAATGGCCGGACCGCCGGCTCGGGCTAAACCGGGCGGTCGGGCGCTGGCTCGGGCTGACTGG
>BKCP01006604.1:62580-102310 GCA_008636005.1 Striga asiatica
TTTCTCTCTCTTGCTTGTGTGCGTTTACAAAAAATAAATCTCATGGGATGGGGCTTTATTTATAGTGCTAGCTTTATTTATAGTGTGCTCTTTTCTATTTCTCACGTGAATGGCACTAAGGGGCGAGATTTTGTGTCCTTTTTATCATCTTGGATTAATACTCCTTCTCCTTTATTGCTAAGGTTTTAATTAAATAATTAAAATTATGACTAATGGAGTTTTTAATTAGGAAAATTAAATAGATGGGGACATCTAAATAAATTCTCATTTATTCTTCATTAATAATATTAAATGGACGATGACATCCACATAATATCTATTTTAATAAAATTAAAATATCGAGCTAAAATAAAATTAAATGCTCGTTTGGGGCGCTACATACTCTTACCCAACTTCAGCACCTTCCCAATCAAGAAGTGCAGCCAGAGAATTCAGTCCAGTCAGCCAAAGCCAACCTCACCACCTCTGACTCACTTCTCTATTCTTGTTGAAAAATCCACAAATTCCAGGTTTTCCATATCCACCATAGAATGTAGGTGAACAGTTGAATTCTGATCTCAACTACATCCTGTCCATTGAAGCAATCCACCACCACCAATCTCTAAAACTCTGAGCTTCTTCTAAATAGTTCCCCCAGTCTAGAGCAGCAAGTTTCCAAACCCTCTTAGCTCTTGGACACTGAAAGAAATATACTCCACTATTTTTAGTAAGATCAGTCATCCATGGATCACTCCATAATATGGCACTCTTACCATCAAGAACCTCCAACCTAAAGTGACCTTGGTATGTAGCTTTCACCTTCATCCAACTGGCGGAACATTGAGATTTTTTAGCTTAAAAAATGTTGCCTTTATGAAAAATTTGTTTTTTGGGAACCTTACTAACCAACAAGTTGGATTTTGTTGATATTCTCCAGATCTGTTTGATGATCAATGCCTCATTAAAAGGCTGAACATCTTGAAACCCTAACCCACCCCAATGCTTTGGAGTTGTCATGTACCCCCATTCCTTCCAATGAACTCTTGGTTTCTGAGGGTCCCCTGTACTCCACCAGAACTTTGCATATAGTTGAGACATTTCATGGCAAAGTCCTTTGGGAATGCATAAACAGGACATAATAAACACTGGCATTGCATTCAAAACTGATTTGATTAATATTTCTTTACCTACAGGTGAGAGGTATTTGTTCTCCAGTTATTTAGTTTTGCCTTTATTGCATCATTCCCAAAACTGAAGGACACCTTCTTAGACCTGCCAATTCCCAAAGGCATTCCAAGATACCTGGATGATCTGTGTACTGTAACCCCATGAAGAATCTGATAAATACCCTGTTGGACTACCTCAGGTGTATCACTGCTAAAAAATACTGCAGATTTTTCCATGTTCACCTTTTGCCCAGTAAACATTTGATACCTCTGATGAATTTGCAACAAATAGATAGCTTGAGAGTTATTAGCCTCACAGAAAATTAAAGAATCTTCAACAAATAACAAATGAGTATGTCCAGCTCCATTCATTGCCAGTTTCAGGCCTTTGAAATTCCCCAATCTAACTTCATTCCCAATTAACCTTGACAAGAATTCTGGAACAATGATGAACAAATAGAGAGAAATTGGGTACCGCGACCTAATTCCGCTTGTAGGTTCCAGATAACCACACACATCCCCATTGATGTTAAAAGAGTAAGAGGCAGTACAAATACAAGAATAAATCCATTGCACAAAGGAAGTGTAATGACCCGTTATTTTTTTAAAAGAAAAATACCAAATTTTCCCAAGAATATGAGTTACATTTTCGCAAATCATTTTAAAATTGATTAACGGGCATTACTCGATATAAACTCAATTCAAAGCTTAAGTACCAACTCAAACAACTAGGAATAAACCATCCCAGAACAACACTTAACATCATAATAAACCAGACAAGTATAGCCTGCTCATCATTAAGTTAAAAATAATATCAATATCATCGGTTGCAAATCAGAACTCAAAACATGCATCTCAATTCTGTTTCATAATCCAACATCCATATAAGTCTGATGAAAATATAACAAATAGCGTAAGTAAAAACAATTCGTAAATAACAGACAATTATGACCACACTCGCCCGTCTTTTGCCACTACCACCAGCTCAACCTAAAAGGGAGAAAATAATGGGGGTGAGTAAACCAACTAGCTCACCGTGGGAATACCATGCTTTTTATTCAGTGGAATGACTTAAAATCATAATCGCAGCATGAACACAAATCATCTAGCCTACCTTCTATACGGCCCTAGTACTATGTCATGTGTACACACAACTTCTGATAGCAAAACCCCTCGTCAGGAACTTACCACTGGCAAATCCTATCAGTGGAGCAATACTCAATGACTATTAATAGGAAAACGTCGACACAACAACAACGGAGAACACTCTCATAGACTAATGGTTGACATGCATACATTGATTATCAAGCCAAGCAATTATAAAGAATAACACTTATGGTAAGGTTTATGAACACCCACCTGATCAATCGAGTTAGGCAAAAACACAAGGATAAGTATAAGGTAGGTAGAGGATCGACTCCTAAAATACCTACATTTAATGAAGATAATATCTCAGAATATTTATCTCGATAAATTGGGAATTTCAACGGAAATTCATAATTAGTCGAAAATTATCGATTTAAGTAGCTCGTGGAATTTTGTGAAATTTGAAACTCTCAGTTTTTATAGAAAAACTTGGAAAAGTAATTTAAAAAGGCCAAAAATAGGTTTAGCACAAAAAATGGGTTAAAGGTTCGAAAATTGGTCAAATAACTCGAGAAAACAAGTTTGGGTTCGGTTGGACCCGAGTGGGCACAAGCTGGCTCGTGCGGGGGCACCGGGTGGTTTCTAGTGGCTCGCTGGGGTTGCTGGGTGCGCGCATAAGGGCTGCGGGTGCTGCTGCAGGCTGTATGCGGCTGCGGCTTGGCAGCAGGTCGACAATTTTTCGAGGGTCGGGTCAATAGGCTAGGGGTCAAATTTTTCAACGAAATTTTAACTTAGTATAACACATAAAATGAAGGTCCCATACACAAATTTCAGGTCAAAATCATGGGCTTATTATTTTATAAAACTTTTTGAACAAAGGGGTGTCACAAGGCTTCAAAAATTCACAATTAATTTCTCAAAGGCTCAAACTCAATCAAAGCCTCAAAATCAACACCAAGGCATCAGAGGAGTTCCAAATCCACGTGATTTCACAAGAAATTATGAAGATCTATTAATTTCACACATGAATCAAATAGATTTTAAGTTTTCTAAAGTACATCCAACATAAACTCAATATGATCTATACGATTAATACCAAGACCACATAGAACAGAGGGTTTAAAGCCAAAATACTTGTCACCAATGAATCTACATGCAAAAAAAGGGCTGAATCTGGCTAAGGGGGCGGCTTCGGCGGCTAGGCGCGCGACTCGACGACGTGCGCGAGTGCGAGGGACGGGGCAAGCATTTTTAGATGTAGACCAAGGGCGAGGCTCGCGAACAGGGGAGCAGCGATCGAGGGTCGGCTATGGAGCGGGCTGTGGTGGCGGAAAAAGTCTCACGAGCGGAGGAGCACTGCTGCCGTGGCTCGCGTGCGGAGGGCCGACGTGGCTGCGGTGGTTGCGCGCGCGACGGTGACAAGGCTGAGAGACAGATTTCACGGGGAAAGGATGGGCGATTTTTGCTGAGTTATTTCCAAGGTTTTAGAGCATATGAGATGCATTAGATGGTCTAAAAATGAGGGCAAAAACGTGTGAAATAGGGAGAAGATTGTAGCAAAAATCCTTAGGTAATTCAAGAGGAATCAAGTGATCTTATTTCCTTAATTAGAGGCCATCAAAGCATCAAATGCTCACTAAATTTCGATCAAAGGGGGAAGGGAAAGAGTTGGTCCAAACTTTTCATAAGAGCTTAAGGTTTAATTTGAATTTTGAACATAAAAAGAGAGCCAAAATAATTCTAAGGAAAAAGTGAACTCTTAGGGCCGGTTTTGCTTGGCATTTGGGCCTAATTTGGCAAGGAAAACTTGGTCAAAATATGATCTCTACGATCCGGTTAAAATACCTAAAAAATGAGTCGAAATGGATCGAAAACGGTTCTTCGCGATTGAACCGAAAATTGTCAAACTTACTAGCTAATAAATTAAATTATTCCTAACCAAGCCATACACACAATATAAAAATAAAATCAAGCACGTATGAATGAGGGCAATCACAGTATAAAATGAGTACATAATAATAGTTAAACGCAAGCAATAATAAAATGAAACACAAACAATCAATAAACATAAGGACGAGGCAACATATAAGACGAAGGAAATCACATAAATAAAATGAGCACTTAGAAATAAATTAATGTAAGTAATAAGGGAATAAAATCGAGCGATAATAAAATTCAGGTAAGCAAAAATATAATAATGCGATAGATCCTATGAATCGAAAGAAGCACTACAATCTACCCTCCTTAAAAGATTTTCGTCCTCGGAAATACAAAAATATAGGTAACCTCAAAAGGAACAACATATACAAGAGAGAAGTTCAAACTATGAAGCTTGGAGACTCCATCCAAATCTCATCCTCTCTCTCCCAATCGCATTGCCCTCGCCTCGGCGACCCTGCTGGATTTTGAGGAGTACCCCTCTCGGCCTCTCCTTGATGGACCCTCTGATTCAACAGGCCACCGGTACCTCAACACAGATAGGGTTCTGCCCAACATGTAGCTCGTCAAAGTTCACCACGTGCCCCGGGATCATGCACATGTCCCCTCTACTACGAGGCACAGAACATGTCGTTCATTCCCGTAAGCTCCGGTGGTGGAGTCAACCGTCAGGCTAAGTCGTCTACTCAGTTTAGAATCTCAAATGGACTGATAAAGTATGGCTGTAACTTCCTCTCTTCTCAGAATCGAGGCATACTACACCTCCATCCGTACAAATGTCTCGTACGATACTATCAGAGTCATTGCTTAATAACCATTAGTATAAGCGAATCTACCCATAGTAAGGAATCCTCACACGACATACCTATCAAGTACACAAGACCCCAACCGGTCTCTCAGTGCCTCAACAGTATGCTCCAAACGTCCAACTATCTAGGTTAGATACATAGTAACAAGCTTCAGTCTCGTGCCCGGGTCACGCTGAAAACTCGCCCGATCTCGCCGCAAACCCTGCGTCTCTCCCAGAGAAGAACGACAAGGTATTCCATGTAGTCGGTCCAACTCCACTACACTCTCCTTCATTGCAATTTCGACACCTCGGAGCGCATAGTCTTTACTCGAAACATATGGCTCTGTCTAATGCCACTGCAAACTTTCCTATCTTGCTAACTCGAGAAACTCCCGAATATGGCATAGAAAACCACCGTTTGACTATTTGGTATCGATCTTATTTTGCAGAGTCGGTCTCATGACTAGTGGTGTTCATCAACACTAGTTATAGACGATGACTCCACTACTTCGATCTCTAACCGATCAATCCTCAAATCAACAACCCTTGCTGAATAATCCAACAAACTAGCTCATCTTGACTCTTCTGACTAAAAGTGTTGGCCGCCACATTAGCTTTCTCCAAACGATATCTAATTGTGCGGTCAGTCCTAAGCGAGCTCGAATTACCTTGGTAGTGGCCGGTTGGTCCAAGGAAGTACGAACCTCACTCGCGTCCCTTGGAACTTTCTGGTTATCTACTGCCTCTAACTTGCTACGATGCACTTCGATTCCCTTGGTTGTAATAATGCGATTGAGAAATGACAACTCCATCTAACAAAACTTCTAATGTTGCTTGACCTTAAAGTCTTACGAGGGAGACCTAGGTTATTGCAATACATGCATAAATATCCAGAATCGGTATGCGTTACACGTAAGTGACTTGGCAGTTGTGGTATGAACAGCTGACCTAGTATATGGCAATGCGGCATTCTAAGCACGACACTTCTTACGACTCGAGATGCATCATCGAGCGCGGCACGCTTGTGCGTGGCACCAGCACGCAGTACGCCTGCATAACCTACAGCTAGTAGCTACGGATCTGCATGCTGCTGGGCACGTCAGGGGCATCAGACGTGGCACATGAGCTGCGGGTTATAACGGGCGTCAGCTGGTGTGCGGGTGCGCGCACAGGGGCTGCGGGCTATCTGCGGCTGCGGCCCGACAGCCGGTCGACAACTTTTCAAGGCTCGATTCAAAAGGCTAGGGGTCGAATCTTTCAACAAAATTTTAGCCGAGTATAACACATCAAATGAAGGTCCCATACGAAAAAATTCAAGTCAAAATCATGGGCCGATTATTTGATAAAAGTTTTGGAACAAAGGGGTGTCACAAGGCTTCAACAATTCACAATTAATTTCTCAAAGGCTCAAACTCAATCAAAGCCTCCAAATCAACACCAAAGCATCAGAGGAGTTCCAAATCCACGAGATTTCTCAAGAAATTATCCAGATCTATGAATTTCACACATGAATCAAATAGATCTTAATTTTTCTAAAGTAGATCCAACATAAACTCAATAGGATCTATACAATTAATACCACAAGCATATATATCATAGGGTTTAAAGCCAAAATACCGGTCACCAACAAATCTACAAGCAAAAGAAGGGCTGACTCGGGCTAAGGGGGCAGCCTCGGCGGCTAGGCGCGCGATTCGGCGACGTGCGCGAGTGCGAGGAGCGGGGCTAGCGTTGCTAGACGTGGACCGAGGGCGAGGCTCGCAAACAGGGGAGCAGCAATCGAGGGTCGACTGTGGAGCGGGCTGTGGTGAAAGACAGAGGCTCGCGAGCGCAGGAGTGTTGCTGCGATTGCTCGCATGCAGAGGGGCTGGCGTGGCTGCGGTGGTTGCGCGCGCAACGGTGAGAAGGCCAAGAGAGAGATTTTGAGGGGAAAGGAGGGGCGATTTTTGCTGAGTTATTCTCAAGGTTTTAGAGCATATGAGAGGTGTTCAATGGTATGAAAATGAGGGAAAAATTACGTGTGAAATAGGGAGAAGATTGGAGCAAAAATCATTAAGAAATTGATTAATTTGAATTATGAACATAAAAAGAGAGCTAAAATAATTTTGAGGAAAAAGGGCCACAATGAACTCTTAGGGCCGGTTTTGCTAGGAATTTGGGCCGAATTTGATAAGGAAAACTTGGTCCAAATATGATCTCTACGGTCCGGTTAAAATACCTCAAAAACGAGTCGAAACGGATCGAAACAGTTTTACGCGATTGAACCAAAAATTTCCAAACGAACTAACTAATAAATAAAATTATTCCTAACCAAGCCATACACATAATATAAACATAAAAGCAAGCACATATGAATGAGGGCAATCACATTGTAAAATGATCACATAATGATACTTAAATGCAAGCAAATAAAATAAAACACAAACAAGAAATAAACATAAGGACGAGACAACATATAAGACGAAGTAAATCACATAAATAAAATGAGAACATGGAAATAAATAAATTTATGTAATCAGGGAATAGAACGATAATAAAATGCAAGAAAGCAAAAATATAATAATGCGAGAAATCATATAAATCGAAAGGGGCGCTACAGAAAGAATGGAAGCCCAAATTTAATAAGATCTTGATAATGCAGTTCCATTCTATCCTATTATATGCCTTCATCATATAATGGTATTTATTCCCCGACCTGTGTCTGTTTAAAAAATGCACTACTTCCTGAGCCACTATCACATTGTCAAGCAACGATCTCTTCTTCACAAAAGCTGGCTGGCTATCACTAATAATCCTTCCTAATAATGGCTCCAGTCTAGTAACAAGGAATTTAGATACTACTCTATAAGCAACTCCACACAAGCTAAATGGTCCTGTAGTTGCTAAGAGATGTAGGATTGGTGTATTTAGGAATCAAGGTAATTAATGTGTGGTTCCATTTTTTTAAGAGTCTGTCTGATTCAAAGAAACTACACACAGATGCACACAGGTCTTCTTTATCACATTCCAAAAGTTTTAAAAAAAATGGGGGACATACCATCAGCTCTTGGAGCTTTTTCAGGGTTGAGGTTGAATGAAGCATTTTTTATTTCTGGCTCCCCCACTTTAGCGCTTAAGAAGTTATCGTCTTCTTCAGAAATTACCCTAGGTAAGAGCTGCATCAAGTGACTTTCTTCCCATGACCCTTCTAAAGTAAAGAGCTGATCATAAAACTCCATCAAACTCTCCACAATTTCTTCCTTAGTTTCCCTGACCAGTTAATTTCCTGCAATGAGTCTAGAAATTGCATTGGTTTTTCTCCTCTGAAGAGTAAATGCATGAAAAAACTTTGTATTGCGGTCTCCTTCTTTAAGCCACTGGGTTCTTGATTTTTGTCTACAAAACCACTCTTCTTGGTCAAATGCTCTATCCAGCTCCTTTTTTACTTTGTCCCACTCCTCCCAGTCTCTTTGACCTCCCTCCAAATTCATATTCTCTAAGAGGGCAGACAACATTCTTATCTTCTGATCATTGCTAGTGTGCACTCCCCTATTCCAAGTCAGTAGAGCAATTCTTGTAGTCTTGATTTTCTCATGGATTCTAAACATTGGAGTCCCTTCTTGTTATTTACTCTAAGCCTCTCTCACCACATCTTTCACCCCTTCCATTTTGATCCACCTTTTGTCAAATCTAAATCTTCTTTTTTTTCTTGAAGCCTCATTCTGGATCAGAGTTTAGGATTAGCATAAGATGGTTTAAAGAGCTTCTAAACCAGCTTTGAACCTGGGCATTTCAGTTTGTTGCCAGCCAATCCAAGATCTAAATCCTTATCTAGTTTTTCTTCAATGTACCCCTCCTGCTCCATATTATTGCCCCAGGTGAAGGTATTTCCATGCATTTCCACCTCTAGCATCCCCATCGTTGCTATAAAGCTATTGAAAGCTAGACATCTTGATCTTTCTTTGCCAGCCCTCTTTTCTTCTCCAGAAAAAATCTCATTCCAGTCCCCTCCTATTACCCATTTATTCCCTTAAGCAGACTTAGCCCCCTCCAAATTATTCCATTGGTCCTCTCTCTTTTTCTTCTCAGTGCTAGGCCAACAGTTACCTTCTTCCCTATTATCCTTTATTTCCACCTCGTACAAAAGATACTACTTCTGATTTGCACAATCTCCATCTTATTAGACCACAAAAAAAGTAGGCTGCCACTTAAGCCAGAAGGTTCACTGGCCAACCATCTATTTTCAAATCACAACTTCTTACAAACAGTCTTAGTAAACTTATTTGATTTACTAGTCTCAGAAAGAAACACCAGTGTTGGGTGGTGAAGCCTTATGGCTTCCTTGACCTGAGATAATGTAGAGGGCCCACCCGGACCTCTACAGTTCCACATGATTGTCTTCATTAGGAAACTTGTGGCAATTCAAGGTTGGACACCACCACCTAGTTCTTATTACCCTTCTGCCTCTTGGATTCCTTTGTCACTAACTCCACATCCTTAACTCCTCTATCATTGCTTTGTTCCTCTTCTCTCTCTCTCTTTTTAAAATAATCCCCTCTCTCTATTCTGGTTCCCCTTTAGATTTTCTCCTTAATCTGCCATCTTGAGAGCCCACCCTCTTCCAGGTTCTAGTAGGTGTCCCTGCTAGAGTTAGAGGTTTGTTGTTTTCTTCATGCATAAGCATCAACTCTTTTCCCCCTATGCTTCTATTTCAGTTGCCAAATCCATATTTATTAAGCTCAAATTATGCTCCTCACTGTGTACTTCTTTCTGACTTGTTTCAATTATGCTCGTCGGCACCAATTGTGTTAAAGGCTGATGATTCCTGCAGCTCTGAACTACATCCTATAAGCTCCTCTTTCCCTTTCTTCCATTCTCAACTCCAACCTTCTCTCTACTCTCCATCGCTGTGGAAGATCAGTTAGGAGAAGGGTTAGTTGCCTTCTATAAACCTTCAGTTGAGCTATTTGATTTATTTTGAGAGCTGTTTGATCTCTGAGGAGGTTGAGTTTCTACAGCCTTCATCCACTTGCCGAATTGTCCCTCATTCAGATTTGCATGTTTGATATCTTCTAACCTCTTAGAACAGGACCTTTCTAAGTGTCCTATTTTCCTGCAATAGTGACATAGATTCACTAGCTTTCATACAGGAAGGTTTCCTGCGAAGGATGTTCTGAGAGAAATCCATGAAGGATGTTGCAGAGCACATGTAGGATCTCGAGCACTGACTGGCAAAGCCCAGCGAGGAGGGTATTACTGGCCCAAGGTGCGAGCAATGGCGGAGAAGCTCGTGCGAGAATGCGATAAGTGTCAGCGACACGGCCAAGTCACCCATGTTCCAGCTGAATATATGACGACAATCAACTCTCCGATACCCTTTGCGTAATGGGGAATCGGCTTGGTGGGCCCGTTGCCAATGGGGACGAGACAAAGAAAATTCTTGGTGGTCGCGGTCGACTATTTTAGCAAGTGGGTCGAGGCGGAACCCTTGGCGCGAATTATTGAAGAAAAGATGATACAATTTCTGTTCAACCATATCTGTTGTCGATTTGGAATTCCGAAGGTGTTAATCTCAGACAATGGAACCCAATTCCAAGGAAAACGGATCCAAGCATGGTGCCTCGACATGGGAATCAAACAGAGATTTGCGTCAGTCGCACATCCACAAGCAAATGGGCAAGTCGAAGTTACTAATCGAACTATCCTCCATGGATTGAAGAAAAGACTGGAAAAAGTGTCGGGAGCTTGGGTTGACGAGTTGACAACAGTCTTATGGGCCTATAGGACGATAAGAAGTTTGACGGGACAATCCCCATTTCACATGGTCTATGGGATGGATGCGTTATTGCCAATTGAAGTCGGCCTCGACACCCACAAATCGAAGTTCTACGAAGAAGGAAAAAACGAGGAGATGATCGAAGAAGCCCTAGACCTAATTGAAGAAGGTCGAGAAGAAGCCTGGGTGCGATCTGTCGAGTACAAACAGAAGATGCGAGCAGCCTTCGACAAGAAGGTCCGAACCAGACGATTCCAAGTGAGGGACCTCGTCCTCAAACGAGCCGACGCTCTCAAACATGTCGGCAAGCTCGAAGCTAACTGGGAAGGACCCTACACTATCACAAAGGTGCTCGAGAGGGGTGCATATGAACTCGAGGATGGAGAAGGTCGACAACTCCCGCGATCCTGGCATGTGATCCATCTCAAACATTTTTACGCTTAAGGCAATATTTCGAATTACTTTTTGTACTGATCAATGTCTGAATTGAATTCAATGATGAAATGAATCTGTTTTATGCTTCAATTATGTTTCTTACATTTACACGTCGACTTCAATATGATTGTATGAAAAATCGAATTTTTCAAAACGGCTATGAAGCCGACTAACTTTGCAACGATTAAAAAGTCGACTAACACAACTACGAAGTTGTAAATTCTCGAGCAGGCTACGAAGCCTTCGACTACGAAGTCGACTAACACAACTACAAAGTAGTAAATTCTCGAGCGGAATCTCGAGCAGGCTACGAAGCCTTCGACTACGAAGTCGACTAACACAACTACGAAGTTGTAAATTCTCGAGCAGAATCTCGAGCTGGCTACGAAGCCTTCGACTAAGAAGTCGACTAACACAACTACGAAGTAGTAAATTCTCGAGCGGAATCTCGAGCAGGCTACGAAGCCTTCGACTACGAAGTCGACTAACACAACTATGAAGTTGTAAATTCTCGAGCGGAATCTCGAGCAGGCTACGAAGCCTTCGACCACGAAGTCGACTAACACAACTACGAAGTTGTAAATTCTCGAGCGGAATCTCGAGTAGGCTACGAAGCCTTCGACTACGAAGTCAACTAGCACAACTACGAAGTTGTAAATTCTCGAGCAGAATCTCGAGCAAGCTACGAAGCTTTCGATTATGAAGACGATTAACACAACTACAAGGTTGAAAATTCTCGAGTGGCATCTCGAGCAGGCTACGAAACCTTCGACTACGAAGTCGGCTAGCACAACCATTAACAATTAGCACTCTCGAATGGAATCTCGAGCAAATTACAAATCTCACACTCATGACATCGGTATACACAATTATGTAACTATTGCGTTTACAGAATGAAAAATCTCGTACAATCAACTTTGATACACATCTAGACAGCGAACACCAACACAGCTAAGAAGCTGTTCAAATCGTTGCTCGACTTCGACCAGCTCGCAAGAAGGGTTAGGGAGAAGACGAGTTGAAAAACTTGTGTTTCACAGCTAAGAAGCTGTTCAAATCATTGCTCGACTTCGACTAGCTCGCAAGAAGGGTTGGGGAGAAGACGAGTTGAAAAACTTGTGTTTCACAGCTAAGAAGCTGCTCAAATCATTGCTCGACTTCGACCAGCTCGCAAGAAGGGTTGGGGATAGAGCATACGGGAAATAGCAGCAAGATAATTTGAAATACAATCAACACAAACGATGAAGAAAAAAAAAAGAGTAATATTGATAAACGAAATCCATTACATTCCGCGTCTCCCCGACCTTTACACATCTCGAAAATAGGTCGAGGCAACATATCTTATAATTTTCTTAAAACAAAAGAAACAAGGAAAGCAGAAGCAACATTTCTAGGACTCGGCATCAGATTTTTCATCTACATCATCATCTCCAGCAGCAATGCTCTGAGTTTTCTCAACGCTGTCACCCCCGCCTTGCTCGACCGCCGCGGCTTCTCCTTCCTCGGCCAACTCTTCATCCCTCCCGACTTCGAGAGATTCCTCATCATCCGCCCCACTTGGGCCGACTAAGTCGGTCGGACCGCCCAAGGGAGCGGGAGGAACCTCCAATCGACCCTCCAACTTGGCCTTGCGAATGGCCCTCGCCTCGAGACCAACCCACCATGGATGGTCGGGAGGAAGAGTCGTATCCCCCCTACAGTCGGCGGGAAAGGGAAGAGTCTTTTTTACCGCCTCGTGGTCGAGCCTACCTTCGCATTCGGTCTTTTCCACAGCCTTCTCCCACGCGTCGAAGGTAAAGTCGAAGTACTGAAGAGTAGCAGGACAAAGCTTGTCGAGGAAGGCAGGGGAGTTGCAGAAGAGGTTGACAGTTTCTTGTCGATAATGCTCTAAGAAAACGGAGCCTACCGGGGACTTGAGAAAGGTCCTGCATCCCTCGAGAACACCCGCCTCCCTCTCGACCAGGGCATAATCTGCGGCCTTCTCCAAATCGGCTCGCAGCTGGTCAACCTTTGAAAGGGCCGCAGCCTTTTCAGTTTTAAGTTTAGCAACGAGGGCGTTAGCTGCGAGGAGATCATCGTCCTTCTTCTCAAGCTCGAGAAGCAGATCCTCGTACTTCTTCTTGTAAGCACGGACGTTGGAGTCGGGCGAGGCGGTGTCCTCGACAAGAGAGGGCATAATAAAAGCCATAAACTAAAAAAGAACCGCGAATAAACGAAGTCAGAAAAAGTTAAAAACAAAAGTAGAAATAATCGACTGAATGAAAAGATAGGTTACCCGGGAAAGACAAAGGAGCGCACAACTAGCACGGTCGTAGGGATCACGGTCGGCGCGGGCCTTGTCGGCAGCGGGAATGATGGAGTCAAAATACTGAGCGATCTCGTGAGGATGAGGGTGATCCCAAAGTCGGGAGGGCCTCTCGAGGGTGACCGTCTCGAGTTGTCCAGGAGGAGGAGCTTGCTCGACGGCCTTACCCTTGTCTTTAGTCTTCTGGCGCTTGAGCGAGCCAGGGACAAGGGTGGCGTCGCCTGCATCTTGAGCCCGCTTTCGGGGAATCGAGCCCGAAGCCTTCTTCTGACTCCCCGAAGGCGGGGGTGCAACCTTTGATTTCTTGGAGGCAGTCGCCTCGACTGCTGTCTCTCCCGCACCCGATTTCGAGACAAAGTCGGGCTTCTTCGGAGGGGTGGGTCGAGCCGCCGTCGACTTCTCAAACCGAGCAAGAACGGAATCTACAAACGAGCATCAAATATCAGACACCAACATAAATACTCAAAATAGTGAGAGCATGAAAATCACTTACGAGGATTGTCGAGACGAGGAAGATTCTCGTCGACAACGAGACCGACATGATTAAGGAGGGACATTTCTTTGATCAGCGGGCGATCTTTGTAAGTGTGTTTATTGAGCTCGACTAGCATCGATTCGAATTTGGGGCATGGTGGCCGTTTATTTTGTTTGACTTTGGATCTAATCCAAGTGTTTGGGTATGGGTATGTACCGGAAGCAGGTCGGATAAAAACAAACTTAGACTTCCACTTAGTTACATTGGAGGAAAGGTCATCGAGAAAGGTGACACCAACACGACGACCCAGGCAATGGGCGTCTTTTATGAATCGGTAACTATAGCAGTAAAAAAGAAACTCTGGAGAGAAGTACTTAAGTTTTATTCGAGATACAACAATAAAGGCGATCATGATGCGAATCGCATTAGGAGAAAACTGGTTTATGGGTACATCGTACAAGTCGCTGATAGCGCGAAGCTCTGGTTGAATGGAAAAACGGAGTCCGAACAACACTTGATCGATAAAAAAGGTGTAAAAGCCGGGAGGAGGTGTAGCGAACTCGTCATTGGGTTTGGGAATAACGAGTTCCCAGTCTGCGGGAAGACTGCTGTACACCCTAAAGCCCTCAACCTCGGCTGCAGACGCATAACAAAAAAGGTTTAAAATAGCTAACTTAGCTAAAGGACATGCAATAGAAACAACATCTCGAGCCTCGAGAAGTGGCACGATTATGGACAAAGAAGAAGGACTAGTTCTATATACAGGTAAATCCAAGATCCTAAGGGGAATCATTCGGGGAATGAGGTCGAGACGAGGAGACGCGTGGGCGCGGGAAGACTCGGGATCTTCAGCCAAGACGCCCGACATCCACGCTTGATTATAAGCATCTTGATCGATGCCGAAGGAAGATACATCCGAAGGAGAATTTTGGGATTGATCGGCTATTTTGAAGCCGACTACTTGTACTGAATCAGAGGATTGAGCGCCTGCGTCGATCAGACGTTCGACAGTGTCGGGCGAAGAGTCGGGATCAGAATCTAGAAAAAGAAATGATAGAGAAGTCGATTAGGCGAAAAGAAGTCGGCATGAAGCAAGAGTTAACACCAATAGAAGACAAGTCGACTCGAGGAGATCATCACAAGTCGAGCCAGAAGAATAGAAGGGAAACGGCGGGAAAATGGATCCGAGATAAATGGAACCACGGAGTAATGCTCGACTTAGTGAAGACGAGAAGGGCACAGTGCATGTCGATGCATCTAACATAAAACAACTTAAATAAGACAAACCCGACTCCTATGATAAAAACCGAGGGGGGCAAGGCAGTGGCAAACAGAATCCAAGAAAATCTCTTAAGTGAAGAGGACCTAACCCGAAGAATCGCACAAAAAGATAAGAACATGAAGAACACGCAAGGGTGCTCCAGATCAGAGAAACCCAGAAAGATATGCAAAAAATCGCGAAAAATAAAGAAAAAGGGCAAAAAGTACAAAGAGTGCAGTACTTACACATGATTGCCGCTGAAAGTCTTGAAGCTTGCGGTTATCGGAGAATGGATTGCCGATGAAGCTCGGAAGCGCCTTATTGCCGGAGAAATTCGAAAGTTAAGAAGAGTTTGAGAAGGAAGTGAAAAGTGATTTGGGGCCGATGGGAAAGATATTTATACAGGATGGAGGAAGATCTTAGCCCTTAGATTCAATTGAAATCAACGGTTCAGATGAGTCACGGAATTCGAGGCGGCGGAATTGAAGTGATGTAATAAGTACAGATTTGAATTTCGAAATTCGAAAAAAAGGAGGGTGTCAGGCTGTCAGAACTATCCAGAAGGTAATGATAAAATCATACAATGGCAACGCAGAAGGCAAGGGCCTCGACATCAAGGAGCGAATGACGAGAAGAGAAATCGAGGACCAAATTTACTCTTAAGCAGTCGACTGCTTAGAGTAATTGTTGGGGGGGACTAGATGATATAGCCACATAAGGATAACCCGGTCCAAAGGCTCCTTACTCGACCGGTGAACCATTCGAACAAACTCTCATGTCGACATGACTACGTCGACATGCTCGAATCGACTTACCTAAAGTTGATTTTATGGAAAGCAATCAAGAAGAGGCAGGAATCGGCCTAGTCGACTCTCGGAAGTCGACCTTAGCCTATCGACTTTCTCTAGTCGATATCAATAAGCGGAAGAACAGAAAAAGCATAACTTCCGGGCATCCAGATACTCTAAGTCGACTCTCAGAAGTCGACCTCGCTAAGACGATTCTCTGAAGACGATTTCCACTCAAAAGAACGATAAAGCGTAGCCTCCGTACTCATATGATCATGAGTCGACCTCCCAGTGCTCAAGGTCGACTTCTTACGTCTCGAGGCCGAGAAAATGGTGACGATTCATCACACTTGCAGTATATTTGAAGTTCCACATATTACAAAGGATAAGAAGGAATCTTGTGATGACTCAGCAACAAGGGGAGACGGATCGACCAGGGCATTTTTGACCTTCTAGGTCCACCGACTTGGGCATTTTGGGCACTTCAAGTAAGTATTCCCTCCTATATAAAGCAGATAAGGTAACCCCAAAACCCTAACTCTCATTCATTCCCACTCTCCCCCATAGCTGCTGCGCAGCATCTCTTCATCACTCTCATACTGACTTGAGCGTCGGAGGCTCTACGCCGGAAACACCTCCGGCGTTGAGTTTTTGCAGGAATCTCGCGGTCTAGCAAGGATTGGGAAGCGGTTCAAGCAGATTGGAGCTCACAACAACCGGTTTACTCCGGATCTGGAAGTAGACCCATCATATTGGCGCCGTCTGTGGGGAGTTCTTGAAGGAAGGAAGAGCTTCACACCCAGCTCCGATCTGTTTACTGATGGCGGAGAAGGAAGGCTTGCAGAGGAACTTGAGCGAGGAATTTAGAGGGACGTGGATGGACAAGAGGACACCACCGCTCTCCACCACCTTTCGGAGGACTTCCACCACCAGGGCTGACGTTGGGCGGAGAAACACCTGTGACCCCAACCGGCGTGAAGCTGCAAGTGTTGACCCAGGCAGGGACAAGTCAAAACCCTAACCCAGATGGAGAGAAGGAGCCAGCGGAGGCGTCTCGACGCGAGGGAAAACAGATACAGGAGATACCGGAACAGACACAACCCCGCGTCGAGGAACAGACTTTAACAATGACGAGGAGTGAAATGCAAAAGATGATTGCTGAAGCCGTGGCTGCCCAGATGAAGCAGATAACGCAGGTCGAACAGCAGCCTCGGGTCGAGTGCCCACCCCGGGTCGAGCACCAGCCCCGTGTCGAGTACCCCACTCGAGTCGAGCAGCAGCCACGGGGCGAGCAACAAGCCCAGTCGAATGTACAACAGAACAGAAGGGTAGATGAAGAGGAATCCTCCGTTCGAACTGTTAATCCACAGGCGAGGGACGAGACGTTAGAGCAACTACTGGCACAGGTTCGCGACTTGCAAGCTCGAGTCGATGGGAGGAAGAGCAGAGGAGCAAAAGAACACCCATTCTCGCAGCAGATCCTGAGAGCCGACTTTCCCAAAGGCTTCAGGGAGTTGAACATATGGTATGACGGTAACACAGACCCATCTCGACATCTGAGGAGTTTCGAAAATATGGCAGTACTGCATCGCTACAGCGACCCCGTGCAATGTCGTGCTTTCTTGACAACTCTAACAGGGTCGGCCCAGGACTGGTTTCATCAATTACCGGCCGGGTCGATTGGGGATTTTGACGGTTTCAGCTCGAGCTTCCTTAACCAATTCGCAAGTGTGAGGGTGCAAGAGAAGTCTTACCTCTCGTTGATTAGCATGCAGCAGAAGAAGGGCGAGTCGTTGCGGGAGTATGTGGCAAGATTTACCAAGGTGTGCGTCGAATGCCCAACAGCGACAGAGGAAATCAAATCGGGAGGACTGACGAGGGGATTACTACCGGGTTTGTGTAAAAACTCTTTGGCCAAGCGACCTGGTAGGAGTTTCGATGACGTATTGGGAAGGTGTGCCAAATACATGAATGTCGAGGAGGCCGAAGCCGACTACTTGCAAAGTGTGAAGATGTCCCAAACCGACAGTCGAGACGACAAGAAGGAAAAGAAGGGCCAATCGACAGGAGATAGAAGGGGATCCCCGAGGGCTGATAGGGGTGAAGGCAGATCTAGGGGATGGAGACCAACTCAATATACACCCCTGTCGGCTCCCCACGCAAGAATTCTGGAAGTTATGGACAGGGAAATCCGCGACGACGTGGTGAGATGGCCGCGAACGAGGAAGGACGGGCCCGTAAAGACCAAAAGCAACTTATACTGTCGATTTCACAAAGATTACGGGCACAACACTGACGATTGCCGACACTTGAAGGACGAGATTGAGCGGTTGATAAAGGCAGGCCACCTGAAGGAGTTCATATACAAAGATCGGGAGAGGTCGAGCAGGAGACGAGAAAGGAGCAAGAGTCCTCGCAAGAGGGCGAGATCACCAGACAAGGAGGACCCCCCACCAAAAAGAGGGGTCATCAACATGATTTTCGGAGGATCGACTGATGGAGATTCCAATCGGGCAAGAAAGGCCTATGCTCGAGGCCGATATGCTAAAGTCGAGGTGTAGCAGGTCGACAAGAGTGTACCGGTAATGAACTTTGGACCGGCGGACGTTGGTGAAGTCGAAAGGCCGCATAACGACGCCTTGATGATAACGGCGCAGATATCAGGATACGAGGTGCAAAGGGTGTTTGTCGACACCGGGAGTTCCGTGAACTTGATTTTCTACGAATGCCTCAGGAGGATGGAGCTTGACATTGAACTTACACCCCTACACACATCACTCTTCGGATTCAATGGCTCGGAAGTCGCTCCCCTAGGAGAAACTATGCTTGCTGTCGTCCTGGGGGAAGGCGACTTGAGGAAGGTAAAAATGGTGAGATTTGTGGTGGTCGATGTCGAGTCGGCTTATAACGTAATCCTAGGGAGACCAGCGCTCAATGCATTTCAAGCAGTCGTGTCGACCTATCACATGAAGTTGAAGTTCCCTGTGGGAGATCGAGTGGGAGAGGCTCGAGGGGATCAAAAGTTGTCGAGAACATGTTATCAGATTGCAGTCAAAACCAATCAACGAGCTGAGGTACGAGAAGGCAAGAGACCGATGACGAGTGAAAAAAGGCCGAGAGGGAATGACCTCGAGCCTCATGGGGAATTGATGGAAATTCAAATCGGAGAATCGCAGGACCAAACCACCAAAGTCGGGAGAGAGTTGGAGGACGAGTTGCGAGAACAGTTGGTGGGATTGCTGAAAGAATTTAGGGACATATTCGCTTTCTCGCCTGAGGAATTGACGGGAATCAACCCAGAGGTTATGGAACACAAACTCAATGTCGACCCCCTCAGAGAACCTATGAAGCAACGACTCAGACACCATGGCGCTGAAATCGACAGAGCAATCGAAGTCGAGGTGGATAAGTTGCTGAAAGCCAAACATATCAAGGAGATCCAATTCCCCGAATGGATATCTAACACAGTTATGGTGAGGAAGGCATTGAACAAGTGGCGTATGTGCATCGACTTTCTTGACTTAAACCTGGCGTGCCCTAAAGATCATTACCCTTTGCCTAGAATCGACCAGTTAGTCGACTCCACAGCTGGTTGCGAGCTGCTGAGCATGATGGACGCATCTCAAGGATACCACCAAATTCGATTGGCCCCCGAGGATCAGAGCAAAGTAAGTTTTGTGACGAGTAAGGGGACATATTGCTACGTCGTCATGCCCTTTGGCCTAAAAAATGCGGGAGCAACCTACCAGCGGCTGATGGATAGAATGTTCAAACCTCAGATCAGTCGGAATATGGAAGTGTACGTCGATGATATCTTGGTGAAGAGCAAGTCCTCGACTTCACACCCAGACGACTTAAGGGAAACATTCAAACCCCCATGATGTTTCCCGTACTTTTTGGCTATTATATACTGACATACCGTTACTTCTTATACTTGGCTCAAATACATCGTCAATCTTTATAATCAGATCTTAACTTGAATCTTATTCTTATGGCTTAACTTAGAATGTTCGAGTTCTTTCTTAATCTAGTCAACTTGATAAACTAGATTTCAAACTTTAATACTTGAACATATAAACAAATTTCTAGAGTTCGTATATCTGAATTCTTATTGAGCATAGACTTAGTAAATTTGAATATATTGAAAAACTTGTATAAAACTTTTAACAGCACTTACCTGGTAGTTGACGAGGTGTGAGTGTGGTGTGGTCAGGTTTTCTTGAAATTCTCTGTAAAAACTTTGATTTCTCTGAAAACTTTCTCTTTCAGAACTTAAACTTTTAGTATACAGGGCATTTAAAACTCTAGCTCTGATACCACCTGTAACACCCCGCTTATCAGAGTAAATTTTTCGCAACTTTTACTTCGAAAATACTTAACTCTTTAGAAATCTTTTACGACTAACTCGAGATGCTACTCAAACTCATCATCTTGAAAATCCGTTTATCTTTAAACTTTTGTCTAATACTTCTTTAGACATAAATAAAACAGATTTCCTTTAAACTTGCATTTAAAATACCATAATCATTTTTCTCAGAATGGTAAAAACTTGAAATCTGAAAATTCATTAAAATGCAAGTTCAATACTTAATGTGCATAGCGGAAATACTTGAAAACGTGGTTAATTATACAGACTGTTATAAATGTCCGTATCAAAGCTTGTCTTCATCTGATTCCACGATCCACACCAACACTGCTCCACTCACACCTCCTCTTCGACCTGTTACGTGAAACTAAAACTCATGGGGGTGAGTAACGAATATGAATAATCATAAACCGATATCTGATCGGTAACCAGAAATCTGTTCTGGTACTGAAACTTAAACTGGCCGATATCTGATCGGATACGTGTGCACACTCTGATGTATATTTCTAAGGCACCTAATGGCCTCCATCAGAACTTAGGATATAATTTCTGAGAACAAATTAATGCCTCCTCATCCTAAGCGTAAAACTTAAACTGTAGGATATACTCTGAGACAACTGACGGTCTCCTCATCCCATATGACATCAATATCGTACTCAACGTGATACCCATTCAAGGTCCCCACCTTTTTGTCTTTGAAATCATTTGAAAAACGATAAGTGCTGTACTGGTATTGTATCTGCAAGTTACATCAAATATAAACAAATATACTAAGTACTATGCTCGTATACTAAATAAGAATTTTAGGATTATTAACTTATCCAAATCTTCTAGAAATTCATTAAACTTGTTTTTTCTCAAGTTTATACTTAACTTAACTTTTCTTGAACTTATACTCAAGTCTATTATAAATCATGTCTTCAAAATCATAAATATTGACTTATACTTGCATGTCACTTAAATAACTCGAGTGTGAAAATAACTAAATTTCACATTATACTTGATTGAGTACTTAAACTCAAAACATGCTTATCTTTTACCAACATCATATTCATGATTTATAAAGCTTTATAAACTATTAAACTTATCTTAAACTTACTTGATACTAAAATCTCAACTTAATACTCAACAATTCAACTTTTAATCATAATATTAAATTATGATCTTAATATAAAGATTTAAAACAATCTAATAAAATTGTATACTCAACATATTAAACTAAAACTTTATCAAATTGTCCATCACTCATATGAAAATTATTCATAATAATCTCACTTTAAAACTTGAACATAAAATGAATATTCTTGCATATATACTCATCTTTACATATATTCCATATAAATATTTTAACTCGTTCATTTCTCAACATAAAATCATGAANACAAAAAAATTAATATATTATATATTTTAGAATGACACTTGTTACTTGTGTGACTTACATCTGTTATATTATAGTAATTTTTGTAACTTATATAATATAACTACTTGAAATAGAAATATATTAATTAATAAATAATTTTATTTTTCTAATTTTTTTTTTTTCCGGAACGATAGAGGTAATATAAAAGAGCACAAAAGTGCAAAAGGAACAAATTACAAGACCCCAACGGGGTAATATCTAAGGCCCCAACAGGGTAATGAGACAGGGGCCAACAGCCCAAACCAAAAACACTCCTAATAAACCACAGAAATAGAAACCTGAGAGGACACGCACGTGGCGGCCTAGAGAACTCCATAAAACGAAAAAAAAAGAAAATGAAAAACAGAGCCACTGCACAATGCCTAGCCTGTATTCATTTCCCAAACAAAAACGAACAAACACACCGAACACAGACTCGAACAAACTACAACAAAACATGAGACAAAAACAGACACAGACAACACAAACGAAAGCAACACAAACTAGAAAACACAGACAGCCCTTCCCCGACAAACTAACAAACCCAACCAGCAGAGAACAATCGACACAAGATATAATCCAGGCCCGAGATAACACTACCGAAACTGCGCGAACGCCTATACAGTAGCCAAACTGAGCCCCAAATCAATCCCGCATCAATCCGTCAACAACCGAGAGAAAACGACCCGCCCCCACGCCAGCCCGCTCAAGCCCGACTAACACCATTAGCCGAGCTCGAGAAAACCAGATCCCCCTCCGCCTAACACCACTAGCCGAAGAGAGGAGGGTGAGAGTAAGCCGGTCCCTCTACCCCGACAGCCGCAACTGGAGTGCCGCAGCAACCGAAGTTCTGCCCCGCCCGCAATCTTACACGCCTCCCTAAACCTCTGCAGATCTCCGACGACTGGAGCCCAAAGCACCCCCGGAAACCCCACCTTGAGCAGCGAAGCCAACCGAGAATACCTCCAATCACCGAACAGAAAGGATGCGAGGGCAGCCCACACCTAATCGATGACCGCCAGCGACCAAGAGAAGACACCAGACGCAGATCGAGGGTGCGACATCGCCCAACGCAGCCACGCCGGCGACCGAATTCTTTCACCTATATACTCAGCACTTACACAAGAAATATCCATAATAAGCTTAACATGCCAGGTTATGCATATCATGCTCAAATTCAAATCAAAACAGTACATATATAACATGTGATTGTGCTGAAAACAACTTATCATTTTTTTTTTTTTCATGTTTAAAATTTCTTTAAAAATTGAATATATATATATATATATATATATATATGGCATGAAAATACATCAATGTTCACTTAATATAAACTATAACATATGATAAAAAAGTAGCATCTAACCTTCTTCAAGAAATTTGAAAATGAAACTTCGGAAGTTGATCTCAACTTATCTTCAAGATTTTTCTCGATTTATCTCTCTTTCTTACCCTCTATAGCTAAGATTTGCTTATTATGATATGAATTTCGAGCCTATGTTGATGCTCCTTTATATAGGGTAGAAAAGGAGACAACATCACCTTCTTTACATCAACACTCCATCATAATAAACACCATAGGCCCCTTATCATTAATGTTTTTCTAAAATCTTGCACAAAGATGATTAAGCCTTGATAAGTACTTGTAATGCATGATTTATCTTGCATATATCATGACAAACCTTCTCCCTTTGACCATGCCTCGAAATTAAGCTAAAATGGCTCATTTATCCCTTAAAAATACTTAGAAAAATTTTATAAAAATAAATAAAGATAAAGAATGGAAATCATAACTTGTAAACATAACAAATCTATAAGCAATACTTAGAAAGGCCCATCATGTGATCCTAATCTGATATCCATGATAAAATTTGTGACTTAATGAAAAATTTCCAATTTACAGAACCGAATTCTGACTTAAAACGAACGGATACCGAAAAATCGAAAATTCTAAAAATTTTCGAATTTCCTTCTTTTCTTTTGGCATTTTTCATTTTTATGCTGAAAAATTTTTCTTATCTTGTAGTCTACTAAAAATATAGAGAGAAAATAATTTAATGTATTTCTCGGAACTGAAATCGGACATAAATTCCGACTACAATCGAAAACCGAAAAAAAACGAAAATTCTAAAAATTTCATATTTCTCTCTAATAATTTAAATAGAATAAAATGTCTAAATAAATTTTCTCACTTCTTTGAACATTTATAACTTAAATGTTCATGGATACTTAACCGAACTCGAGACCTAACTTGTCTCGACTCATTATTCTTTCTCATTCAAACTAGAAATGGCCAAATTTACATCCATTTAGCTAAATAAAATGGAATGTTACTAGAACTTGAACTTCATCTTAAATAACTTATTTCACTTCAATAAACATTAATGTGTAATTATCCTTATAACTTGATCAATACTCAAAACTAAGCTAGGCTCGAGAATCATTTGCTCGGTAATAATCTTAACTCGTAACCGAACATGCTTGGTTCGGTTCACGACTTATCTTGAACGAGTAATCAAAATATACTCGATTTTTATTATTCGTCATCTTATTATAATTAATCCCATCTTATAAATCCATTTATAAAAATAAACAGACCGAAATTAATTAATTACTGAACTGGCTCGATTACTAAATAAAATTTAACCGAGAATACTTTCAACTTAAAGTCGAACTTTTAACTGAATAACTTAATAACTGGGCTCGAAACTAGGAACGAGCATTATTAATAAAAGTAATTAGTTCAAACGTAGAACTAAAATAATTACCTTTATAAATTACTGAATGGGATATTACAGAGTACGCTGACAATACACCGAACGACCTGTCGAGGTCTTGTGTGTTGTTAGGTACAAAGCAAGTCTTTGATACTCATGAGTATAGGCTAAACCGAACTGGGTCCCTTGCAAGAAGATGTACGCCTGAGCTCGGGCAGGACTGATCACCCTCCCAAGCAAGAAGGTAAACATATGAGCATAGGGCGAGTTGGATTGATTCATGTATGTGAGTACATGCCTTCCGAGTATTAGGCGATATGACTTATGGGAATGAAATCGAGTTCTGGAGGGTGATGCCCGGACTTCGTGATTAGAAATTTCCCCGTTCGAGTCTGTCGTTTCCTTTTTTATGTGTGTTCTTTCACATTTTCGAGGGCGGAAATATTTAAGGAGGATAGACTGTAATGTCCGGTTTGATTATTGAATATTTGAGAATTATTTATTATTTATTTTTATTATTATTATTTGCCTTTATTTGTTGTTGTTATTATTATTGGTTGAATGTTCAAATTTTTAAATGCCTATATGATTTATCTGTTAAATTGCGAGGAATGTCTAATTGTCTAAATATGATTTAATTGCCAATTTGTAATTAAATACCTAAATGTCTAAATGTAATCATTATATAAATAAAATGTGTATTTGCATTTTATTAATATTATTATTTTCAAAATTAAATTGTGTGTATTATAAATATATATATATATAACCGGTTTATGAATTTAATTTATCGAAGCCCGAGAGCCGAATTACTTCTCTGAGCCGCATGGACCGGCCGAACCGGCCCAGCTGAACCGAACAGGTCAAGACGAACCGGCCCAAACCATTTTCCTGCCCCAAACCCGTGCATGTGGGTTGTCTTGTGGAGAAAGAATAGAAAAACCTAGTCTAATAAATTGATCGCGCCTCTATCTCTCTCAACAAACCGATGCGCAACTTTTCTCCCAAACTCTCTCTTTCGTTCCTTTCACGGCAAAAATCTCCCGTCGTCATCACTCCTCCCGCTCTCTCATAATCCGATCACCTTACCTTCACCGGCGAACCCACGAAGGCCCCTCGCAGTGAAGTCCTCGCCGACGAAACCATACCGCGAAGCTCCTCCTCGCCGTGACTGATCATGAGACCACCTTCGCAAGCTCACCTCCGCCGTAAAAGTGAGCCAGCGAGTTCCCTTGAGAGCGAACCAGGCATCTCCAACCCCCGTGCAGCAACTTCTGATGAACAACCTCCTCCCTGCAACATCTCCACGAGTCGCCCTCCGCCGTGAGCCCTCATCTGTTCGCGACCAGCAACAACTCAGCTGCAAAATCCCTGCTTTCCAGCGACCCCTGTTCAAGCGAGTTCCTCCGGCGAGTGCATCCTCACGCTCAGAAGATTGCTCCTCCGCGTCGCAGCCCCTCATCAGCGGACATCGACGTCAGACAGCACCTCTGCTTCCGTCAAGAAAGCCGCCGTCGTTCCCCCTCGTGAGCCGCGTGTTGTTGTTCGAGCCATCAAACCCCGTTCGTTCCGTTTTCGATCGATTCCCGAGAACGGTACAAGGCTCAACCCATCTCATTTAATTTTACGTCTCGTTTATGTTGTGTGTTTACTTGGTTGTTAAATGTATTTTACAAATACATGTGTACGTGCCTATGTTGTTTATGTGTTCGCAAGATTTAAATATATGTTGAATGTATGTAGACGAACTCTTTGATTCTATGAAATCGAACGAGACCTCGTTGATTCGTGATATAATAGCTGTGGATTGAAACTTTATATCGTCCTTGGTCTTATGGCGAAGACTTCGGACGATTTCGTCGTGAATTGAGTCTTACATGAATTGTCGAAATTACATAGTGGCTGTTTCCGTATTAAATTCATAATAAATTGCTCTCAGGTCCATTTGCCTTGAAATTTTGAAGGTAATTTCCTCTTTTGAAAATGTAGCTGGTATAAAAATTTCATGATTTTAGGAGCTCGGTAGCTATTTTAATAAATTGAAATGATTTCTAGTCAGTTTCATGTTAATTGCATAATAAAATGTGTAGTGCTGGAAAATGGCTAAAATTCGAATATGTTGTTTTCCTGTCTGTTTTAGAGGTTGTCTAAAATTTTCATAATTTTTGGACTCTGTTAGCTTAGGTAAATAAATTATTTGGTGTTTCTTCCAGAAATTGTTGTAATTGTGAAAAATTGATCTGTTGCTGGAAAATTATGATTTTTGGTTGAAGTGCCTATTTTGTGGTATATTTCATGCTGTTAAAATATTGGAATTTTTGGAGTTTATTTAGATTCAGTTATGTTGAAAATTAGAAAACAGCTGAATGTTGTAGCAATTTTAATAAATCGCATGTTAGGAGTTTAGGGCTGATATGTTTACACACTTCTATGTACATGCTGAGGTTCCTTAGATAACATTTCATAGGTTAATTCATTCATTTGTTCTGGTTGCTAATTTATGCTCATTTTTGCCATAAACTTGCTCGAATTTTATAAAATAGCACACTTTGAGTTTGGGGCTGAAAATTTGTGGTTTTGCTTAACTCTGGGAGATGAAATTTTGTTTAAAATTTCAGAGTGAAACTCGTTTGATAACTTGACCAACTTATTTTTGTGATTTAAATCTAGTATTCTTAAATATATGGCTTTTGCAATAAAAACTATAAATTGACTCGCCTTCCGTTTCTTTTGAGTGTTTGACTAGGTCAATATTTGTTTTGGATTGTGTGAACACCTATGTGTACTTGCTTGAGTCTTAGTGTCGAGTCTAAGTGTTCCAATGTTTACAGGATGTCACGAACAACTTAGTCGAATCAAATTCGGCTAAGTATAATTGTGATTTCCATTTAAGTCAAATAGATGTTGATTATAGTATCTGGACTAAATGTAGGTGTTTGAGGAGTCGAGCACCTCGACCTACCGACTTTTTTGTGTGCCTCTTCTCCCGAATTACCAGGTGGGTTGTTATTCTAAAATTTGATATGCTGTAAATGTTATTAATGTATGATTTGTGGTATGATCAATGTATGCATGTGAACCAGCTAGCCTTCGATGTGAGCTGTACCGGCCATCGAACGGTTATTCCCATAGCAATAGAACGTACCCGTAGGGTAATCTCCTTTTTTAGCCGTAAGACCAAGGTTAAAGGTCCCTAGGCTGGACATCCTTGTTTGTAAGACCAAGGTGAGGCCTTGGCCGGCGGGTGGTTTACTCCTACTAACTAGGCATCGATAGAAGCCTATGGGGCATTCAATGTATAAGACCGGAGGGCATAGACGTACTGTTATGAGGCCTAAGCAGGCATATGATGCGTAAGGCCTAAGCAGGCATACGATTCGATAAAAGCCCGAGGGGCATTCGATATGTCTACCGGCAGTAGTCTATTGCTATAGATGTGCACATGAGTCTATTATTGATATGATTGATGGGAGATTGGGATAACTGATTGATTCATATACATGCTGCGACCATACCTGATTTAATTATGATTATTGTCAATATATGTTGATTAATGTTTACTGCATAGTGGTGAGCACTACTTTTTCCAACTGTGCTCATCCCTACTTGAAATTAACGTTTCAGGTTAAGCGAGGCAGGCACGACAGTGGAGTAGAGCGAGTGGTGGTCGGTCTATAAGACCGGTATTATTATTTGTTATGCTTCCGCATTCATGAACTAGTTTTTATGATTATGAACTTAGAGTATTATTGCATTTAAGATTTTCGGATTTTATGATTGAATAATGTTAAAGAGATTCTCCTTAGAATCTATGAATATTGTTGGAACCCAGTTTGGGTGATTTATGGATTTTTGAAAAACCCGTTTGGGAGTTAGTATTATTGATTGATGATTGAGTTTGATAATTGATTGAGTATTGAGAAATTGGTTAAGTAATGAAGTTCGTTTTGAAAATGAGTAGCGCCTTAGGTGTTTCGAAATAAATTTGGAAAAAATTTATTCTGATTTTTGGCAAATAAAAGTGGGGCGTTTCAACCACATCCAGCTCACGCTCCACGCGGGACTCCGTCACGTGAAAAATGGTTAGTGGGGAGGCGTGAGCATAATGAATCAACGTGCTCTGGTGGAACCGGCATTGAATATTCATCAAATTTAATAACAAATCATGAAATCGGCATATATATAAATAAATCAGCTAACTATGGGACTATCGGAAATCTGGTATGCATGTGCACACTTTGGGGTCCCCTCGCACAGAAATCCAGGCTGGGCATCGGGCCCACTCATCTGGACGTGAGACTTAGGCTGGGCATCGGGCCTCACACATCCAAGTCTAGACTTAGGCCAGACATCGGGCCCACACGTCCAAGTCATAACTAGAGTTCTTGATCAAGAAGGGATCACTCATCCGTCTCGGTCCATCGATTTACTCACACACATACTTCAAACATGATAAGTAATTAAAAGCAATGAGATACACACTACAGGGGTCCCCACCAGGATGCTAGCGGATACAAATGCTGGAATATTTGTGTAGCAGGTGGAGGCTCAACTCTCCTCAAGCTACAAAATATTTGAGCGAAATATTCTAAGTACTAGGCTGAATATGAAAACTCGGGCGACAAAAGGATGTTGGCCTTCTGCGGGGAAGGGGACCCCAAATTCGATTTGACCTAGACTGCCAATTTTATTATCTGATCTGACGAGGTTCGCTCACTCGGTTTTAAAATCATTTTAAAACTCATTTTAGGAACTTACGAGCCGATTTTTTAAAATTTATTGTCTTTGAGGCATACTAGAGTTCTCTGAAATATTTATAAGTCTGGAACTATATTCTAGCTGGATTCTAATATGGTTGGGTTCGAAAAAACACTGAAGTCTTGATTCACGCTCAAATCAATATTCTGAACTGAAACTTCCGAACCGCTCGAACTGCCCGGACTGATTATGCTGAACTGGGATTCTTCGAACCGTCCAGACTGCCCGGACCAGTTCGATTGGACTGGACCGACGGCTCACTTGGAACCAGTCGGTTACTCGCTTGACTATGTGCAGCTCAGCTTAACCGTGGTCCGGGTTCGGCGTGGTAACTCGGTGTTTGCACGAACACGGCTAACGTGGCTTTGTCGATGCACGGGTTTTAAACGGTGCACGGTCACTGGCGCAGGGGCGTGCTTGGACCACGCTAACGAAAATGATGCATTGACGGTAGGTCAGACGGACGCACAGACTCGGTGCACGGGCACACACTCTGTGGTTCGGCTCCAACGATCGGACGAGAGTGGGACATGTGTGCGGGATGACGATACGCGTTGAGGATATGTGCTAATGCACTTCGGTTGGTCGGTTACGCTCGCTACGAGGCAATCGGCCTTGGTAGCCTTCTTAGGCTCGATTATGGTCCCGTCGGCGACTCATCGGTCCACCGACCACATCCCAACACCCGTGGTCTCATTCATAATCCTATGATGGCTAAAGTATTTTATACGGTAGGGTTCGGGCGATTATACTCGGATCTAAACATTACCCGGTTATCAGAACTAGATAAAACTAGGGTTTTCGATAACTCATTTTAAGCTGAAACATAAACCCTAATTACTATGTAATTTATAAGGAATTTACATCTAACAACTGCGGCTAAATCGCAACCGGAAATAATTTCTAAAATTATCACAATACACGGCTAAGGTCTTGATTTTTAAACTATAACAAACGATCTCTAAGAACCACAAAATTTTAACCACAACAACTTAAATAAATATCTGATTTTTGGTAAAATTTTTGCAACAATATTCAGCCCCTAACTCAGTTAAAAAAAATAGGGCATTATCGGTCTAAATTCATAAATTCGGTTCGTATAGCAAACGAACTCCAAAATTCACCAAATTTTAACTTAAGCCTCAAGACGATTTAACATGATTTATAGAGTTGGAATCATAATTCTTGGATCACCAACCTATATAATACAATTTTTTAACAATTTAACTTTATAAATCTATATAAAATCATATCACACTCAAATTCATCAACTGCTATTTTTAAAATAAACTAAAATTCACAACTAAAGCTATGGAGTATTGGTTCAGCCATAAACTACTATTTTTAAAATAAACTAAAATTCACATCCAAAGCCATGGAGTATGGGTTCAGCCATTGTACCTCAGGAAGAACATGAAAATAAAATCGAAAGATGGGTGCTTTGAATGAAAGGCGCGGGCTCGGGTCTGGTTGGATCTGCTCGGGCTCTGCATTGGAGCGCGCGTACGAACAAGAGAGTAGCTGCAGGCATACGAATCTGTGTTCGTGCTCACTCGAACAGATGTCGGGTGCTGCTGGGACGGCGCGTACATACGCGGATCTGGAGCAGGGATGTGTGGGCTTGCTAGAATCGAGTGTACGGACGCGGTTCTGTGCTGGCTCGCGCTTGGGCCGCGCAAAAATGAAGCTGGGGACGGCGTACGGACACGGGACCGGGCCTGGACTGCGAGTGGGCCGCGACGCATATGGAAAGCGGCATTGTTGGGCAATGGCAAAGCGTACGGGCTCAGCTGGGACTCGTGCGTGAAGGGGCTGCTGGCGCGAGCTCGGGTTCGGGTGAGGGCATTGGACGTGGGCTCGCCGGAAAATGGTGACTTGGCCATAATCTTGCTCGATTTTGTGATGGTGAAATCTAGGAGATGATGTGTTGTTCTTGAATTTCTAGGGTTTGATGGAGTGTGATGAAGATAAAGGTGATGGTGGGCTAAGGATGATGTTATATATATATATATATATATAAATATATATATATATATGAGTGAGGGAGTTAGCTAGGATTTTGGTAGGTGCACTTGGGCCTTAAATTCTTGGGTTTGAAATTTAAGAATGGGCTTTAAAATCGGGTTTGACCGAACATTGACTATAGTAAGAAAAATGCTAGTTGGGCTTACTAAAAATTAAATGTTCGGGCTAGGTAAATGTTAACGAGACATAGACTAAAATAATTGATGAGCTCGATTTTAAAATGGGCCGACTTGGGCCGAAATTAAAAATCGAATATGGGCTTGAAATAAAGGTGAACATTTGGTCGATCGTAACCGTAGGATCAAAATGGGAATAAACGGATGGGATGAAATACGTGAAAAGACATGATGAAGCGTACCATTGGATTTGAAGGGTCACGAGCAGGCAAGAATAAATACATTCAATAGGTACACTGCACAAGGAAGGCACGGACTACGAGGGGTTGTGTGTCGATTGGATGGGTTTTCAGAGTGACGTGTCGAGGTGCTAATAATTCAAAATTTTTGAATTTCAAATTCAGATTATGGGTTATAGGTCGAAAGACGCATAAGCAGCCAAACAAAATAGGAGTGTCAAGGTTTATACTATAAGGGAAGAGCTCTAAAATTCACAACCATATACTCTTAGATCGAGTTAAAAAAAAACTCGAACAGAGTGAGGAGGGGGGAAGGGAGGAGAACTGATGATATGGGATTACTGAACCTAGTCGACTTAACCCAAGAAGCAATATGGCTGAACCTGATGGATCAAGAGGTCGAATGAAGATTAAGAGCATTATAGGTTGAAGAAGCCTTAAGCCTAAGAATCATTGCGGAAGTCTAAGAGCACCGACAGGTCGAATTAGGGCCCTCGGATGGCCTGGTGGAAGTTCGACCTGAAGATACGGAGGGTCGAAGGTCAGTCTAACGATAAGGGCATTCGATCTCTACACCATGGATATTCTACCTTGAGATAATGAGGGACGGTCGCACCATTAGACTGTCTAAAAAGGAGGACTAAGAGATAAGAAGGAATGTGTAATATCCCACATTGGTTGTTAAGGAGAACAAAACATGCCTTATAAGAGGGTGTGGATACCTTAACTTGTAGGACGCGTTTTGGTGAGCTAGTTCCCAAAGGCAAAACCGTGCGGGTGAGCGGACCCAAAGCGGACAATATTCTACAGCGGGTGAACTGGGCTGTTACAGATGGTATCAGAGCCAGTACCCGGACTGGTGTGCCAGCGAGGACGCTGGGTGGATTGTAATATCCCACATTGGTTGTTAAGGAGAACAAAACATGCCTTATAAGAGGGTGTAGATACCTTAACTTGTAGGACGCGTTTTGGTGAGCTAGCTCCCAAAGGCAAAACCGTGCGGGTGAGCGGACCCAAAGCGGACAATATTCTACAGCGGGTGAACTGGGCTGTTACAGAATGTTATGAAGATAAGACCCCCACTTGAGAAGGACAATGTGGCCTAACTGAATGAGGGAGTTCGTGCAGCAAGAGTAGTACGAACGGGCAGTTCGGGCGATCGGGGCAACCCATCCAGGCAGTCATGGGCAACAAGGTATCATCTTCTTATATAAGGGAGTGATGTATGCCTGTTTTATATTACATTCTCTACACTCTCTACATATATACAACACTTCATCTTCTTCAAAGTATTAATTTAAGCATCAGAATCTCTTCACCAGAAAACTCGAAGTGTGAGAGTTTTTGCAGGTACCTAGGAGTTCAACCGACGAGGAGCACGAATCAAATTGAGTTCTTGCCGGTCCACGGTCTTTTGTGTACCAAACATACTTTGTGATTGATAATTAAAAACATTATTATAAGGGGGATATCACGAAATGAAAAGTTGACTCTTACACTTCTAGCACACTACACCTATATATTTTTAATTATTGGTCTTTTAGTTAATAGTTGAGAATTCATCTCTTTGCACACAACTTTAGACTAAATCGCACTTTTTCCAAACCGTTCTTCAGTTTTTATCATACAATGTAAGGGAACATACATACATACACTCACTATTAAGCATGGTTAATTATTATTACTAACATTCATGATTTTGACCAATGTATATCATGATTTGTGTTGACCAATTTAATTTGACTACAAGTTCCAACCACTCAAACAAATAAAATCCACCATTAATTCTTGAAAACGAAAAGAAAAGGAAAAGTAAAAGTCACATAATCAAAACCAAACAAAAGAGAAACTGTTGGATAACATCTCACTATAAAAAAGAGACAGCACCAGTTTGAATTTCGTTTATGAGCATGCATTAACCAACCCCACACACATTACACACATATATATACATACAAATCCACATGTGTGGGATTGGATATATTTGTATTTGAAGTAAAAATATCTTGCTGGAGGAAGAAAATCAATTGATGAATTAATAATTTTTTAAAATAAAATGAATATGAAGAGAAATATTTAGTTTTAATGTGATATTAAAATAGTAAAATAATAATTTATATTTAAATGTCTGTGAATGAATTTGAATTTTATAGATAAATGTATAGTAATAATTTTGTTTTAATTTACAATTATAGAAAAAGAAATAGATAGTAAATATTTTAATTTGTGGATGAATAAATAAATTGGGAATTTGAGATATTTATCCAATTCCACAGTAGTTTTGCCACAAATGTCAAATGTAGTCAGCCCTGTATTATCTATTTTCTTGGAACTCTTTGTTGTAGTGAATTATTATTTTACCATTCATACTAGGTTTATTTTTTGAACCTAACTATAGGTCATATGCAGTTGAATATTCTTGCTACAAATTATTTGCAGCATATAAATTAACCATGAAATCTATCTTATTAATCAAACGGCGAACATATAAATTTCTATTGATCACCCACCTTAAGTTTAAAGTTATGTTATTAGATATACCGAGTATGCACAAACTATTATCCAAATACATTTAAAAACTCACAAAATCAAATTGACCAAGATATATTGTGTTAGAAGAATGCATATTTAGGATATGATTAGTTTTGTGAGTCCACATATTTAAAATGCATGATTATGTGAAAGCAATCATCACCATTAAATAGGTATCAAGATATAGAACTAAGATTTAATCTTTTATTTTTTGCCTAATTGCTAAAAAAACTACGATATTTTCGGTTTTTGAAAATGAAACCAAACTTTTTAAACTTGCAAATCTCTACATCACTTTGACTATTTTTTGCAACACGAGTCATCGGGCCCAATTTCGAACTTTTTCAGCTGACATGACACATTGACTTATTTTTTGTATTTTGGTCTCTATTTACTATTTTTTATATTTAAAATTTTGTTTCATAACTTGAATTTTGGGATGAAAATATGTTTTCCAAATTAAATGTTGGTGTTGAGTGTGAAATCAAGTTTTTTCGACCACATTGACTTACTTTTTTTCTTTTTTCTTTTGTCTCTATTTACTAATTTTCATGCATTTTTAATGCTTAAACTTTTAATACAGAACTTTATTTTTGCGATGAAATATGTTTTCCACATTAAATGTTGGTGTTGTGTTCGAAACAATGTCTTTTCGGACACATTGATATATTTTTCGATTTAATTTGGTCTCCATTTACTATTTTTTATTGCTTTTTTTTAATACTTAAACTTGTGTATCAAAACTTGATTTTTACGATGAAAATATTTTTTTCACATTAAATGTTGGTGTTGTATTCGAAACCAAGTTTTTCATGCACATTGATATATTTTTCTATTTTGGTCTCCATTTACTATTTTTTATTGTTTTTTTTTTTTGTTAATACNAACTTTTTTTTTTTTACTATTTTGGTCTCTACGATTTTTCAGTGTTTTTAATGATTAAAATTTTATTTCAAAACTTGATTTGTGGATGAAAATATGTTTTCCACATTAAATGTTGGGGTTGTGTGCTAAACCAAGTTTTTTCGGACACATTAACTTATTTTTTCCACATGAATGGACTTGCATTTGGAGCTTACTTCGAAAACTAAGGACTTGATTGTTTATGAAATAATTTGTTCAAAATGAGTTATTTTAGTTAACCATAATTAATTTTAAAAAAGGTAGTATGATTAGTTGTTAGTGGAATTTAAGAAAGTATTAAAATAATATTTAAAATAAAATAATTAAAATTGATTTTATGTAAAAGTAAAAAGATAAATGATTGGAAATGATAGGTAGTTAAAATTATATGAGTGAGTGAATAGTGAATTAAAGTTGATGTGATGTGTAAGAATGATTGGTTTGTATTATTTAATTATATGAATAATATTAAAAATAGTGGGGTTGAGTTAAAGTTGAATTAGATTTTGAGTATGAAATAAATGTGAGTAAATTATTTCATAAACAATCATGCCTTAACCATTCCAAGTCTGAAAGTAACTTGCTATGTCAGTTAAAAAAAAACCCAAAATCGAGCCCGGTGATGCGTGTTGCAAAACATAGTCAAAGTGGTGTATAGGTTTGCAAGTTTTAAAAGTTTGGTTTTGTTTGCAAAAACCGAAAAGGTAATAGTTTTTCTAGCAATTAGACCTTTATTTACTTATTTTAATTATTCAAATATTATTTTAAATATTTGATCATTGACTGTTGACTCCGGCGTTGACCGTTGACCGTAGTATGCATTATGTATAAAGTAAATATGCATTCAACAGTATGCACTTGATATGAACTAAATATGCATTTGATATGATTCCTAAGGAGGTGATGATTAAGGCTCTTTAAGTATTGGGCCTATCTGTGACCCAAGCCCACTCTTGCCAATACTTAAATAATGTCTCGGTCCACTAACGAAAACATTATTGAACTCCAAAATTATATTCGAGACTCCAATTATAATTACTCGAATTACCTCCCCATGTTTAAGATATCCATTAATTAATTCGATCAATGATAATCAAGAATAATTAATATTTTGTAAACCAAAGCTAACAATTCATCACATTATTATTATGTCTGAAGTTAATCCACCTACAGGGTTTAACATAACAATTCTTTATGAATTCACTTCCGGGACATCATCAAACTGACGCACATGGTGACCGTAAATATTCTAAAAGCACATCGTACATGCAGTACTAGTACCCAAAACATCAGGAATGTTGATCCAACTGCATGAACCTCACCTTTAGTGAATCAAAGCAATAGATACAACATGCACATGTCTGTTTATATCTTACGGGTGAGAACGCAATAATTAACCGAGACTAAGTTTGTTTACTACAATCAATATAAAACAAACTACTACTCTCTGGGATCCTGTTCAATACATAAATGTATTAGTGCAATTAATCAGTCAAGGCTAACTGTACAGTTAACACTACAACGATTTTGATGGTTTGTTCAATTCCATCTAAGTTGTGAACCAACGATTTTTGTTTCGCAAGTGACTAATAAAATGATCTTTTGTTCACCCACTAATGAACCATTTTATCTAAGTGCAAATAACAAAACATAGAACTTGTTTAATCAAACATAATTCTTATTCAACAAAGATAAAGTGTAATATTATCCACACTCAAGCTTTCAGTATATAACACCAACATTACGCTCCATCTCCTCCCTGGTCATCGCCACCATCTATTTACCAGGACGCTGCATCTCCTCTGCCAGTGGCGCTTGTAATGTCCCTTCTAAGTATAAATTAAAGAATCAGTTCCGTGATTGAACTAATTACGAGGCCAAGTTATTCAGTCATAAGTTGAAAATTGAGAGTTGTTCAATCTGGAGCATCACAGTAGTCGTGTGACAAGCCACACGAGTCGTGTGAGGTCACACGAGTCATGTGACAAGCCACACGAGTCGTGTGGACAAAGAACCGACAAAAGGTTAGCTTCGGCTTTTTCACACGAGTCGTGTGGTAAGTCACACGAGTCGTGTGACCGACAGAAAAATCTGATTATTGAGAATCCGATTGTGATATCAATCAGTGTCCATTTTTTAGCATTAAATTAAGTGTTGATGACTTTTACAAGTTAGAAATTGTAATGTTTATGATTGTTTATTTTTATAAGTTTTATTTGTTTATTTGATTAATTTCTTCACTTAATGTTCTTGTCTCAAATCTGTGCTTATAAATAGAGGCCAAGATTTTAGAGATTTTCATCCAAGAGAAATTACGAAAGTTATATAGTTTTATTAGAGAGAATAAGTTATAGAATTCTTGTGAAGTGAAGTATATGTGAAGGAAGGAAGAATCGATTTTCTAGTAAGAAGAAGGTACTCTACTTGTCTTAATTTCATACTTTATAGATGAGTTTAAATTGTTATTAGTATATACTAATGACTTAGAAGTGAATTTATAATTGAATTAATGAATACAAGAAGTTAAAGTTGTTTTTATTATTATTTGTATGATAGATGTACTCGGTTTTAATGAGATTTTTATAATGATAAGAATAGACCTGTAATGCCCCAAATCAGAAATAATATTAAGAACGGTTTCACTGCTCGACTATAAGTGAAATTCGTAATTTTTAGAAAATTTCCCGAGTTATATTTACTATGCTAAATGTCAAATAGGATAAATTATTCTTTGAAACAATTCTATCTCAAGTTTAAGTTAAGATTAATCCATTAATTTGGGTTGCTAAGTTATAGCTATTAGATTCAAGAAATTATCAACTTCGAACCCTAGTTTGGTTCCGATTATTTTTCAAGTTATTTTCCGAGCATAGCCAAGTCTTGGTATATTTTATACTTAGAATAATTTCTAAGTGTGTGGGAATACCAAAGTTCAAGCCTTGGACATTTTAAAAATCGAGCCATAGTCCATTCCCGAGCCGCTCGTGCCGAGTCCCGCACCCGCGCCTCGAGCCGCGCCCAAGAACATGCAACCGAGCCCAAGGCGTGTCCTAGCCATAGCACATTAGTCCTAATATTTTTCTAAGTATGGGAGACCACCATGGAAGCCTTAACAAGTGAGGAGCTAGGCCCAAGACTCCATTCCCGCGCGCAGCCCACCTCCCGCGCCAGCCTAGCACGCCCTCGCAGCCAGGCCCAGTGCCGCGCCCCAGCAGCCAGCGCCCAGCCCAGCGACAGCGTGCACAGCCCACATTTTAAGACCAATTCCATAATTTCCGTCCCACTTTCCTCATGACCCAATTCAGACGTGTAATTAGGACTTAATGAGGAACTAATTGAGCTTAAGTTGCCCTAAGAAATGTTTAAGGAAAGTCCCAAGTAGTGAGCATTATTTTAATGTGAGTGCATGATGGACATGGTATTATTTTAATGTCTTGGGAAGTCCTTGTCCCCTCATGCATGACCAGACCTATTTCTTCAGTCAAGATGCTCTGAAAACATCATAGAAATCGTGTTAAGACCGTGACCATCATGTCCCAATGCCTCTAAATCCATGCTTATGGGAAAAATGAGAGATTCCCACTCATTTGGTCCTCTTTGACTCACCCATGATACCTCCGCCCTTTTCACAGCTTAAGGACCCTCCCTCAGTTCATTTTGAGCTCTTAGATAATTGGAAGCCTGAGCATATCACTTAGAAATTGAGAGAAAAGTCGAGCACACCATTCCCAGCCCCTACGCGCGCGCCACAGTCCGGGGAAGGAGGAGAGCGAGGTCCAGCCATCTCCAAGCATATTCTCTCGTGGCTTATCACTATCCAAGTGTTCCTTGGATTTTTATGTCATTTGAGTCAATAAATCTCGGCAAAATTCCACTCCAAGTCCACCCTAAGTCCCTAAGCCGCGCCTAGCCCATTCAAGACCTAGGTTTCGTTTCTTGTATTTTGGTGAAGGTTAGTCCAAGTCAACTTCTTCCCAAAATTATTTTATGATGTTTTAAGATTTTTAATGAAGAAAAACCGAGCCATGCATGTGTTTAAGCGCTAGTTCTGAATTTAATTAGTCAATGGCCTTAAAAATGAAATTTGAGTTGCATGCATGCTTAAGTCAAGATTGTTAGTTTAATCACCCTTAAAAATCATGTTATTGATGGTGTTAATGTTTGAGAATGAAATGAGTTTATTAACTTAGTCAAATCATTCATGAAAAATGTGTTAATTGGACCACCGAGGCTTAGTTTAATGCATGCATGATATGACCTGAGTGTTAGCCATTATAGTCATCATTTGTGATGTATAACATTCGGCCCTGAGTAGATTTTCATGTTGAGAATGTTGGTTCGGAAATTAAGTGCTCGTACGTGCAATTTATGCCCTATCGAGTAGCATGCACGTGGACCCGGGGTCCACTAGTGTTTCATAGCATATTTGTGCCTAATTTATCATGCTAAGTTCATATGTCATGCATGTCACTGGAGAAAGTCGCCGGAGGTCCGGCAAGGGCTGGCCTTGGTCACTGGCCGCGCACACAGCGGCAGTACCAGGCCCCGAGCCAGTCCGTGCCCGCGCCAGCATACGCGAGGTACCCGCAGCACCAATGCCCGCGACAGCGCGCCAGCATCGCCTGTCCGCGCCCGCGTGCGAGGTCTCGGCGCCAGTCGCGCCCAGCACCTCCGACAGCGCCCGACAGCGCTGTCCA
>BKCP01006604.1:102595-116834 GCA_008636005.1 Striga asiatica
GAGCCCGGCCGCACCAGCCGTGCCCAGCGCCGTGCCCGGGCACCAGCTGGCCCGGCACGGGGCCGAGGCCGGTCCAGCCGATCCAGCGCCCGACCGCCCGGTCCAGCCGAGCCGGCGGTCCGGCCAGTCAGCGAACCGGCTGGTTCGACCGGCGGTTCGAGTCCGTTTTGATTCGTGACTTCCAGTCTGAGTTTTTTTTCGAAATTTTAGTATTTTTTCCGAGCCAGTCCATTCCAGTTTAAGCGCGTAAATAAGTCCGAGCATTTTAGCATATAATTTAATATTCCGAGCATTATACTTAGCATTATTTTGCTTAAATATTTATGTAGCCTAAGGAGAGTCGAGCCTCCGACCGCTACTCCAGTTTCAGCACTTGCATCAGATTCCAAGTTTTTAGGTGGGGGTCATGTACTGGATTCCACATCATAAATAATATCTGTACCATGGCAGAGGTATATTTGAGACAGTTAGTATCCAGGTGGGGGCCGACCTAAGGGCTTAAATATCCCATCTGAAGACCGGTGGGGGACCAACCTGAGGGCCTTTATACTCCATCGGCGTGTGCACACGAGCGGCCGACCTAAGGGCCGAGGGTCTTTTGACCACAGAAAAAGAAAGAAAAGAAAAGTTTACAGTTTCAGCTCTTATATATTTATGTTCATGACACGTTATTATAGATGATGTTTTATTCAGTACTGGTCTTTGTGGAGCATAGTAGTTTGCTCACGCCCCTATTGTGTTTTTCAGGAGACGGTGTCGAGCGTGCCGGATGAGCACAGATACGGCGAAGCGTGGTCATGAGAGTTGGGCATATTTTACGCACATTTCTATGTCCTAGTTTATGATCATGTATTTGATTCAGTTATGTATGCATGTATTCTGTAATTCGGATGCTTCCGCTAGCAGACTAGACAGTGCGAGACAGTTCAGACATTGCATGTTTAATTCCATTATCCGCAGCGGATAGCTTGGTTGCATGTTTTATCTATGTCTGTGAGTAAGTTAAGTTAAGTTTTTATCTGTGACATCCCGCAATGAGTCAGTATTTTCGAAAACCAAGCTCGCACAACCTTTCGAAAATAAAAACAAAAATTTTACTCTAATTTTTCAAAGCTAATAAGGCGGGGTGTGACTGAAGGTGGTATCAGAGTGCAAAGTGCGTTTCTGTATACTTTCAAAGTTTTTTAAAAAAAAAGCATGACCACGCCACGCTCATCCGCACCGACTCCGAGGTAAGTCACCTGACTCAGTTTAAGTTTGCAAGTGCTAAATTCAGTTCATGTATGGGGCCTAGATGACTATCCTCCTATAAGACAGATAACTCTAGAGACAACTCTAGAACACCTAAGTCTAAGGACTCTAGACTAAGTCATAACTCTATTACAAGCCAGAACATAGAAAGTTTAAGTATACCGGAACTCTAGCCAAGCTAGGTGTTTTCGGATTTTATTATTTACTTTATTATTTCAAGTCTAGTATGGCTATTTCTTAATTGGCTATACTGATCAATTCAAGTATATTTGGATCTTCAGAATGCCACCACGCAGAGATCCCCAGGCACCAGTTGAGCAGGACCAGGCTGTTGTGGTCAGCCGCTTCCGTACCTATGATCCGCCCCGTTTCACTGGGGAGAGTGGCCCGTTAGCCGTAGCCGAGTGGATCCGGAAGATGGAGAGGATCTTCCGTATTATGGGGATTTCATAGGCACACAAGATGGTGTGTGCCGAACTGCAGATAGAGGGAGCCGCCGGAGACTGGTGGGAGGATTACTGGCGTCTACGAACTGAGGATGAGCGTGACGCTATGAGATGGGCTCAGTTTAAGACGATATTGGAAGACAAGTTCTATCCTCGCCATTTCAAGCAGAGGATGGCACGGGAGTTTGCCGCTCTCCAGCAGGGTGAGCGTTCAGTGGACGAGTACGAGCGCGAGTTCGCTCGTAAGAGTGCCTTTGCTTCGCATCTTGTTGGTACGGAGGAGAAGAAGGCAACACAGTTCCTTGATGGTTTGAGGAGTAACATCCGACTCTTGATCACCAGCAATGGCTTCCTTGACTACGCCGAGACTGTTGAGCGTGCTCAGCAGATTGAGGCGTGCATTCAGAGAGACGCCCGTGCCCAGCCACCAGCCAGACAACCAGCCGCCATTCTGCCACCCCAGCCAGCTCAGCAGAAGAACAAGAGAAAGTGGGAGGATCACAAGGATAAGAGGAACCGTAGACAGAGGGGCCCAGCTCAGGCGGGCCAGCCAGCCCGACAGGACCAGCCGGCATGCGCTACCTGCGGACGTCCACACCGCGGGTAGTGTCTTGCCGGGCAGGACATATGATACCATTGCCGCCGCCCAGGACACCGGATCAGAGACTGCCCAGACCACCCTCAGCCACAGCAGTGCCAGAGACCGCCAGCTCAGAGACAGCCAGCACCTAGACAGCAGGGCCAGAGGCCGCCAGGACAGCAGCAGCAGCGTGGAGAACCCGCTCATATTTACGCACTCGATCAGGAGCAGACGCAGAGCAGCTAGGTACCATGTCTGGCATGTTATCATTGTTCCATACTCCAATCTTCGCTTTATTCGATACTGGGGCGACACATTCATTCGTCTCGGCCAAGTGCTTATCTGCCTTAGGAGCCCAGGGAACGAGTACTGTCGACCCTCTCGAGATTAGCCTTGCATCGGGGAGGAAGATAGTTACGAGTTCCCTGGCTAAGAACCTTAGCATCGATATCGGAGGCAGAACTCTAGTCGCAGAAGTGTTTGTGATCGATATGAATGACTTCGACTTGATACTTGGCATGGATTGGTTGACGAGGTACCGTGCTGACATCCGTTGTCGTGACCGGGAGGTGACGCTGCACTTGTCCGAGGGAGACCACATCACGTTCTTCGGGACGAAGTCTCGAACTTTACCGCGCGTTATTTCCATGGCGAAAGCGACGAAGTACATGCAAAGAGAGGATTGCCAGGGGTTTCTTGTCAATATCGTTGGGGAATCTTCAGAGAAGCTGTCTCCTGGAGATATACCCATTGTCCGTGAGTTTGTGGACGTTTTTCCAATCAGCTCCCGGGAGGACCACCGAACCGCCAGGTGGAGTTCACAATCGACTTAGTCCCCAAAGCGGGACCAGTGTCGAAAGCGCCGTATGGCGCCTAAGGAGCATCAGGAGTTGAAGGCTCAGATTCAGGAGCTTTTGAGTCTCGGTTTCATCCGACCGAGCGTATCACCTTGGGGAGCACCTGTCCTCTTTATCAAGAAGAAGGATGGGTTTATGAAGATGTGCATTGACTACCGGGATTTGAACCGGTTGACGATGAAGAACAAGTATCCGCTTCCCAGAATTGACAACTTATTCGATCAGCTGAGGGGAGCCAGTGTATTTCCAAGATCGATCTCCGCTCTGGTTACAATCGACTTAGTCCCCAGAGCGGGACCAGTGTCGAAAGCGCCGTATCGCATGGCGCCTAAGGAGCTTCAGGAGTTGAAGGCTCAGATTCAGGAGCTTTTGAGTCTCGGTTTCATCCGACCGAGCGTATCACCCTGGGGAGCACCTGTCCTCTTTGTCAAGAAGAAGGATGGGTCTATGGAGGATGTGCATTGACTACCGGGATTTGAACCGGTTGACGGTGAAGAACAAGTATCCGCTTCCCAGAATTGAGAACTTATTCGATCAGCTGAGGGGAGCCAGTGTATTTCCAAGATCGATCTCCGCTCTGGTTACCATCCGCTGAAAATCCGAGAGGCCGATGTGGCCAAGACCTCTTTCAGAACTAGATACGGTAATTATGAGTTCGTTGTGATGCCGTTTGGCTTGAGCAATGCGCCAGCGGTATTCATGGATCTCATGAACCGTGTCTTTCATCCATTCCTGGATCAGTTTGTCATCGTCTTTATTGATGATATTTTGGTCTATTCCAGTAGCCTAGAACAACACGAGGAGCACTTGAGAACAGTTTTGGAGACACTTCGACGGGAGAAGTTGTACGCCAAGTTTTAGAAGTGCAAATTTTGGCTCGATCGAGTGGCTTTCCTAGGCCACATTGTCACTTCCAGAGGGATTGAAGTAGACCCGAGCAAGATTGAAGCAGTTCGGAACTGGTCGATGCTAAGAAATGCCACCGAGGTTCGGAGTTTTCTCGGTTTGGCAGGCTATTATAGACGCTTCATCGAAGGGTTTTTGAAGATTGCCCTGCCCTTATCTCGTTTGACGAGAAAATTGGTGAAGTTTGAGTGGGATAGTCGTTGTGAGTTGAGCTTCCAGGAGCTCAAAGCGAAGCTTACGACGGCTTCAGTGTTGACCATTCCGGACCCCACACAGGGTTTCACTATCTATAGTGATGCCTCGAAGAAGGGTCTAGGCTGTGTTTTGATGCAAGACGGCAGGGTTGTGGCTTATGCTTCTCGTCAACTAAAGCCGCACGAGGTGAACTACCCAACTCACGATCTTGAGTTGGCAGCAGTGGTTCATGCCCTGAAGATTTGTAGGCACTATCTGTACGGAGGCCACTGCGAGATTTATACAGACCACAAGAGCTTACAGTATATCTTCACGCAGAAGGAGCTCAACATGCGCCAGAGGCGATGGTTAGAGCTCGTGAAAGATTATGTCTGTACCATCAACTATCATCCGGGTAAGGCGAACGTAGTTGTCGACGCCCTCAGCTGGAAGGGAAAGGACGAGCTGACGTGTATGATCACTCAGCAGCGTCAGTTGATTCATGAGTTCGCTCGGATGCAGCTAGAGGTGGTCGAATCACTTCCCAAGTTGCCAGTTGAAGAAGGTATTCGAGCAATGAGGATGTGGCCCACATTACGAGACAGGATCCGGCGGGATCAAGCCTTCGACGAGTTCGTTCGTACGATGGGGACGAAGATTCATGCCGGAGCAGTTGAGGGTTTCTACCGAGGCACTGATGGTGCCTTGGAGTACAAGAGCAGAATAGTTGTGCCGAATGTCAAGGCCCTGAAGAAGGAGATCTTGACAGAGGCGCATAGTGCTCCATACTTGGCGCATCCCGGTAGCACCAAGATGTATCACGACCTGAAAAGGTCATTCTGGTGGAAGGGGATGAAGAGAGATGTCGCTGCGTTTGTCGAGAAGTGCTTGATTTGCCAGCAGGTGAAAGCCGAGTGCAAGGTTCCACCGGGTCTCTTGCAGCCTTTAGAGATCCCGCAGTGGAAGTGGGAGAAGCTAACCATGGATTTTGTCACGGGATTACCAATGTCGTCCAAGCACCACGACGCGGTATGGGTTGTAGTGGATCGGCTGACGAAGTCGGCCCACTTTATGCCCGTCAGAATGGACATGTCCATGGAGCAGCTGGCAGATACGTACCTCCAGGGAATCGTTCAACTCCATGTCGTTCCTACCGAGATTATATCAGATCGAGATCCCAGGTTTACCGGCCATTTCTGGGAGAGTCTGAACGAGTCCATGGGGACGAAGTTGAAGTTTAGCTCTGCTTATCACCCACAGACCGACGGACAGTCGGAACGGACCATTCAGACGCCTGAGGACATGCTTCGAGCTTGTGTTCTAGAGCGTGGTGGTTCGTGGGAGGAATTGTTACTCACTGTGGAGTTTGCCTACAACAACAGCTATCACCCGTCGATTAAGATGGCACCGTTCAAGCTTTATACGGTCGCAAGTGCCGCACACCCCTTTATTGGGATGAAGTTGGCGAGAAACAGGTTCTCTGAGCGAAGCTGAAAGTGGCAAAGAGCCGACAGAAGGCCTACGCTAGCAAGCGTAGAAGGGAGCTTGAGTTTGAGCAGGGAGACAAAGTACTCCTGAAGGTCACGCCGATGAAGGGTGTTTTCCGTTTCGGGAAGAGGGGTAAGTTGCAGCTCCGATTCATAGGGTCATTTGATATTCTCGAGCGAGTTGGCGTAACAGCCTACCGTCTGGCGTTACCCCCAGAGCTCTCGAGTGTACACAACATTTTCCATGTGTCAATGTTGAGAAAGTACGTGTACGACCCGAGTCACATAGTGAACTTTGACGGGCTAGAGGTCGGGCAGAACCTGACGTATGATGAGCGGCCGGGACCGAAAGGTCCGTCGGCTGAGGAACCGAGATATAGAGCTCGTCAAAGTTTGCTGGAGTCGCCAAGACGAGTCGGAAGCCACTTGGGAGAGAGAGGCCGAGATCAGAGCTCGTTATCCAGATTTCGAGTTTTGAGATTGTCAGTTGTACATATATGTACTTTCTATTTTATGTTTTGATGTATATAGTTTTGTAGTAGGAGTTCTAGCCTAGTACCTTAGTTTTGTATTTCCGAGGACGAAAATATGTTAAGGAGGATAGGTTGTAATGCCCCAAATCAGAAATAATATTAAAAACGGTTTCACTGCTCGACTATAAGTGAAATCCGTAATTTTCAGAAAATTTCCCGAGTTATATTTACTATGCTAAATGCTCAAATATGATAAATTATTCTTTGACATAATTCTATCTCAAGTTTAAGTTAAGATTAATCCATTAATTTGGGTTGCTAAGTTATAGCTATTAGATTCAAGAAATTATCAACTTCGAACCCTAGTTTGGTTCCGATTATTTTTCAAGTTATTTTCCGAGCATAGCCAAGTCTTGGTATATTTTATACTTAGAATAATTTCTAAGTGTGTGGGAATACCAAAGTTCAAGCCTTGGACATTTTAAAAATCGAGCCATAGTCCATTCCCGAGCCGCTCATGTCGAGTCTCTCACCCGCGCCTCGAGCCGCGCCCAAGAACATGCCACCGAGCCCAAGGCTTGTCCTAGCCATAGCACATTAATCCTAATATTTTTCTAAGTATGGGAGACCACCATGGAAGCCTTAACAAGTGAGGAGCTAGGCCCAAGACTCCATTCCCGCGCGCAGCCCACCTCCCGCGCCAGCCCAGCACGCCCTCGCGCCCAGGCCCAGTGATGCGGATGTGGCTAGGCAGCTGAAGAACGCCTCGAGCCGGGCCTATAATGCACGCAAGAGGTTAGCGCGGTAGGCGGGCGAGACGCAGGCCATCGCGTGCGGGGCATGCGAGGCCGACGAGGGGGACCTAACGAGCAAGACCGCGCGGATAGCGCTCAGGCAAAATGTGGCCGCGGAAGTTGAGGCGAGTGGCACGGACGCGGGCGACGCGAGGGGCGCGCGCGAGGAGGCTTCAGGTGGCAGGGACGCGCGCGAGGAGTCTGCTGGGCGCGAGGTCTCGAGCGGGGTGCGCAGCGGGGAAGCACGCGCGGGGATGGGCGGCGCGACCTTAGTCCTCGAGGACTAAGGCAAGGCGCGCGGGACCCAAGGGCGGCGAGTAGGAGGTTGGGATGTTTGGCTTGGAGTGCAAGTCAAGGCTTTTCAAGATCCCTTAGTTATTTGGTTTCCTTATTCCATTATGATTTCTAGATTGTTTAGGATACTTAATATTTTATTGCTTTATTAGAGTTATGGCTAGATTAGGAATAGATCTATTTGATGCCTATATAAAGGCCCTTCCTCTTGTTATTTTTTATCATTCAGAAATTAATAGAAAAACCGAACTTTTGTTCAAACTTTTCCAAAAATAAAAATAAAAAATAAAAAACTTCAAAACGAGTCCACGAAGCAAAGAGCGAAAACAAGAAAAGAAAGCCATGGCCAATAAGGAGATGAAGGACAAGATCGATAATCTTGACGCTCAAGTTCGAAGTATGAGTGAAGTCATGGATACTTTCGGCGAGGGGCTCGACGCGACAAAAGCATCAGTTCGGGATTTAATGGAAACCGTGAACCGGAGGTTCGAGGAGATGGTGCGCGGCTTCCAACGATATGCGCGGCCACCCCCACGACAGCCAAGGCGCGATCGACCCGAGGAGGAGGAACATCGGCCCGATGAGCGCGAGCACGAGGAGGACTTCGATCAACGGTCACAAGCGTCTAACGCGCACGACCGCCGGAGGCTCGACAAACCGCAGCTCACGCTATCCACCTTCACCGACACCGATCCCGAGGCATGGCTCAACCGGGCCGTGCAATACTTTGAGCTCAACGAGACCGAGGCCAATGACCGCGTGCTATATGCGGCCTATTACCTAGATGGAGAGGCTAATGTCTGGTGGCAATGGCTCACAAACATATACCGCAAACGGCAGCGAGTCATCAGGTGGGGAGATTTCGAGCGCGAGTTACTCACGCGTTTCGGGACTTCCAACTACCATAACTATGATGAGGCCCTTTCGCGCATACGCAAAACCGGCAGCCTGCGCGATTATTTGAAGGAGTTCTAAAAACTAGCGTGTCACGTCAGGGACTGGACCGAGGCTGCATTGGTCGGGGTATTCATTGGCGGGCTTAAGTATGATCTCGCCGCGGAGGTTTGTTTGGAGCGGTCAGAGTGGATGCATGTGGCCATGGAGATTGCCCGGCGCCGTGACGATCATCTCGCCGCTACTCGAAGGGGACGGACGGATGCACGTTTCCCCGAGCCACGACGTACAACCAATGTCGCGCCGAGCATCAGGCCACCAAGCAGCACGCGACCACCAAACCCGGAGATCAAGCGACTATCGCTCGAGGAGATAAGACGTCGACGTGAGAAGGGGCTATGTTTCAAATGCGAGGAGAAGTTCACCCCGGGACATCGATGTAAGCAAGCATTCGTGATAGACGTTATTGACACAGATGACGAGGAGCCCGAAGCTGAGGAGGGCGACGTAGAAGTTGAAGTGCTCGAAGATGAAGCCGAAATCTCGATGCACGCAATGGCGGGAACTCGAGGACCAAGGACGTTGCGGCTACCGGCATGGGTCAAGGACCGCCGCGTGTCGTACTCGTGGACAATGGGTCATCCCACAATTTCATCAACACCACGCTGTCCCAAAAGCTAAACTTGTCCACCACCACGATCGAGCCATTTGAAGTCCGAGTAGCCAATGGTGAACGGTTAAGGTGCACCGAGTCCTATCACAAGGTGCCAATCAAGTTCCAAGGAGTCACCATCAAGGCCGATCTCTAAGCATTACCCCTGGTTGGACCCGATGTGGTGCTAGGAGTCCAATGGCTCGAAGGATTGGGAGAAGTGACCACCAACTACAAAACTGGGGTCATGGAGTTCAAAGCGGGAGAACAACAAGTTACCTTAAAAGCTAGTGAAGTTAGTGGGACCAAGGAGGTTTGTCTCAAGATCATAGAGACGGTTTGGCGCGGGGGTGGCCAAATCTTCGCCGTCGTGGTCGAAGACACGAGCACACCCACATCCGAACCCGACATACATCAGGGCGAGGTGCGCACATTACTCAAGGAGTTCGATCGAGTCCTAGGTGAGCCTAAGGGCTTGCCGCCGCACCGGGAGTTTGATCACCGAATACCTTGGTCAATGAGCAGCATGCGGTACACGTCCGTCCATACCGGTATGCGCACTTTCAGAAGACCGAAATAGAAAGGCAAGTTAGCGAGATGCTTGAGTCCGGGCTCATTCAGCACAACTCAAGCCCGTTCTCATCACCAGTGCTACTAGCCAAGAAGAAAGACGGCACGTGGAGGTTTTGCATCGACTATCGCGCACTGAATGCCGCAACTATCAAAGATCGATTTTCTATACCGAGTGTCGATGTCATGCTCGACGAGCTAGGAGGATCCCGTTATTTCTCTAAGCTCGACCTTAGGGCCGGGTACCATCAGATCCGGCTACACAAGGCTGATATTCCAAAGACGGCCTTTCGTACGCACCAAGGACACTATGAGTATTTGGTGATGCTATTCGGGCTATGCAACGCCCCATCCACCTTCCAGTTTGCTATGAATTCCATCTTCAAGGACCATCTGCGCAAATTCGTCTTGGTATTCTTCGACGATATCTTGGTCTACTCGAAGACATGGGCCGAGCACATTGGGCACTTACGTACGGTGCTCGAGATCTTGGAGGCCAATTCATTTACATCAAGCCGTCCAAGTGCTCGTTTGGACAAGAGATGGTCGAATACCTTGGTCACTTTATTTCACATGATGGTGTGAAGGTTGACCCAAGAAAAATTGAAGCTATGGTCGACTGGCCGAAATCAACCAGCCTAACGCAGTTAAGAGGTTTCCTAGGGCTCACAGGTTACTACCGAAAGTTCGTGAAGGACTATGGGTCCATTGCCAAGCCACTAACCGAGATGACCAAAAAGGGCGGATTCAAATGGAACGAAGCTAGTGAGGCTGCATTCGAGAAGCTTAAAGGTGCGATGACCTCGACGCCTGTTCTAGCCATGCCAAGGTTCGATGTGTTGTTTGAGGTGCACACGGACGTGAGCGATGCGGGCATAGGTGCGGTGGAAGGACGTCCCTTGGCCTTCCTTAGCAAGGCCCTTGGCACGACTCGACTAGGATTGTTCGTATATGTGAAGGAGATGCTTGCAGTTGTAGAAGCGGTACGATGTTGGAGGCCCTATCTCTTGGGGCGATGCCCGAACAATAAAAGTCTGTCTCAAAGCTTATGGGCTTTGACTTCGAGATAATATATAGACCTGGTCGACAAAACGCCGTGGCCGACGCCTTATCAAGGCGGACGGATGTCGCCGAGCTCGAAGCCACAACCGGACTAACATGGGCCATATGGGAAGAGATTAGAATGGCTCAAGAGAATGACGCCCAATGTCAATATTTGCTACGGGCAATGGAGGCTGGCGAAGCAGCGGTAGCCGATTACGAGCTTCACAATGGTCTTATGCTACACCGAGGCCGAGTATTTGTGTCGGATAGGGGGCAGCTCCGCGAGCAAATTTTGCAGCACTTCCACTACTCAAAAATTGGAGGACATTCGGGGTTCTATCGTACTTGGATGAGGATGGCCAATACCTTCTTTTGGCCAGGGCAGCAAGGCGCGGTTCGGGAGTACGTCGCGCACTGCAACGAGTGCCAGCGCACTAAGGCTGACGCACGACGACCGAGTGGTCTATTGCAGCCTTTGCCAGTGCCCGAGAATATCTGGGAAGACATCACCATGGACTTCATCGAGGCGCTGCCTATCTCTAATGGGTTCAATTGAGTCAAGGTCGTGGTCGATCGACTGACGAAGTATGCGCACTTCATACCGATCACGCACCCCTACACGGCAAAGTCTATCGCCAAGCTCTTCATTGAGTATGTCATGAACATGGGGTGCCATGCTCGATTGTCTCTGATCGTGACCGGATTTTTATGAGTAGCTTTTGGTCTGAGTACTTCAAACTTCAAGGGATCAAGTTATCAATGAGCTCTGCCTATCACCCGCAGACGGATGGCCAAACCGAGGTGACTAACCGCACGCTAGAGCAATACTTGCGATGCTATGTGCACCAATTTCCGAGGAAGTGGGAGAACTTTCTACCATGGGCCGAGTAATGGTACAACACCAGTTACCATGAGTCGACCAAGGCTACACCATTCGAGTTGGTATACGGGCTCAAACCACCTACGCTCGTAAATTATTCGGAAGGAGTTGCAATCAATGATGAAGTAGGACGAGAACTTGAGGAGAGAGACTTAATGTTACGAGAACTGAAGAGAACTCTCGAGGGGTCGATTAACCGCATGAAAACCTTTCATGACGGCAAAAGGCGCGAAGAAAGTTTTGAGCCAGGCGACTATGTCTATTTGAAGCTGCGGCCCTTTAGGCAACGTACGACGGCGCAAAGGGCTGCGACTAAGCTCGGGGTACGCTATTACGGGCCCTACCAGATTTTGAAGCACATAGGGCAAGTAGCTTATCGCCTAGAGTTGCCGGAGAGTTCGCACATCCATCCAGTCAAACATGTCTCGCAACTAAAGAGAAGTTTGGGTGAAGCGCACAAGTGGTGCGAGGAACTACCCGCGACAGCCACAGATGGACGAGCAAGCATAAGGCCATGTCGTGCGATCGAGTATCGCCAAGTGAGGAAGGCTGGACGTTATCGATGGGAGGTGTTAGTCGAGTGGAAGGAGCTGCCAACGGAAGAAGCCACTTGGGAGGATGTGGAGGAAATGTGCGAACAGTTCCCTAATTTCATCCTTGAGGACAAGGAAGCGCTTGAAGGGGACGGGAATGATGCGGATGTGGCTAGGCAGCTGAAGAACGCCTCGAGCCGGGCCTATAATGCGCGCAAGAGGTTAGCGCGGCAGGCGGGCGAGACGCAGGCCATCGCGTGCTGGGCATGCGAGGCCGACGAGGGGGACCTAATGGGCAAGAGCGCACGGCTAGAGCTCGGGCAAATGTGGCCGCGGAAGTTGAGGCGAGTAAGACGGACGCGGGCGACGCGAGGGGCGTGTGCGAGGAGGCTTCGGGTGGCAGGGACGCGCGCGAGGAGTCCGCTGGGCGCGAGGACTCGAGCGGGGTGCGCAGCGGGGAAGCACGCGCGGGGACGGGCGGCACGACCTTAGTCCTCGAGGACTAAGGCAAGGCGCGCGGTACCCAAGGGCGGCGAGTAGGCGGTTGGGATGTTTGGCTTGGAGTGCAAGTCAAGGCTTTTCAAGATCCCTTAGTTATTTGGTTTCCTTATTCCATTATGATTTCTAGATTAATTAGGATACTTAATATTTTATTGTTTTATTAGAGTTATAGCTAGATTAGGAATAGATCTATTTGATGCCTATATAAAGTCCCTTCCTCTTGTTATTTTTTATCATTCAGAAATTAATAGAAAAACCGAACTTTTGTTCAAACACTTTGCCTTAGATATCTTTTCGATTTCTTTTGCAATTTTATCGTTTCAAGGGGTGCAGTTGTGCAAACCTCGAGACACCTATCGGCGGTTCAAGGCACGAGTTTGTGGCTTATCGGCAATCGGGACACGCGATCTTCATCACCCAGTGCCGCGCCCCAGCAGCCAGCGCCCAGCTCAGCGGCAGCGTGCACAACCCACATTTTAAGCCCAATTCCATAATTTCCGGCCCACTTTCCTCATGACCCAATTCAAACGTGTAATTAAGACTTAATGAGGGACTAATTGAGCTTAAGTTGCCTTAAGAAATATTTAAGGAAAGTCCCAAGTAGTGGACATTATTTTAATGTGAGTGCATGATGGACATGGTATTATTTTAATGTCTTGGGAAGTCCTTGTCCCCTCATGCATGACCAGACCTATTTCTTCAGTCAAGATGCTCTGAAACCATCACAAAAATCGTGCTAAGACCGTGACCATCATGTCCCAATGCCACTAAATCCATGCTTATGGGAAAAATGAGAGATTCCCACTCATTTGGTCCTCTTTGACTCACCTTTGATAGCTCCGCCCTTTTTACTACTTAAGGAACCTCCCTCAGTTCATTTTGAGCTCTTAGACAATTGGTAGCCCGAGCATATCACTTAAAAAGTGAGAGAAAAGTCGACCACACCATTCCCAGCCCCTACGCGCGCGCCACAGCCCGGGGAAGGAAGAGAGCGAGGTCCAGCCATCTCCAAGCATATTCTCTCGTGGCTTATCATTATCCAAGTGTTCCTTGGATTTTTATAAGTCATTTGAGTCTATAAAGCTCGGCAAAATTCCACTCCAAGTCCACCCTAAGTCTCTAAGCCGCGCCTAGCCCATTCAAGCTTTAGGTTTCGTATCTTGCATTTTGGTGAAGGTTAGTCCGAGTCAACTTCTTCCTAAAATAATTTTATGATATTTTAAGATTTTTAATGAAGAAAAACCGAGCCATGCATGTGTTTTAGGGCTAGTTCTGAATTTAATTAGTTAATGGCCTTAAAACTGAAATTCGAGTTGCATGCATGCCTAAATCAAGAATCTTAGTTAATCACCCTTAAAAATCATGTTATTGATGGTGTTAAAGTTTGAGAATGAAATGGGTTTATTAACTTAGTCAAATCATTCATGAAAAATGTGTTAATTGGACTACCGATGCTTAGTTTAATGCATGCAAGATATGACCTGAGTGTTAGACATTATAGTCATCATTTGTGATGTATAACATTCGGCCCTGAGTATATTTGCATGTTGAGAATGTTGGTTCGGAGGTTAAGTGCTCGTACGTGCAATTTATGCCCTATCGAGTAGCATGCACGTGGACCTGGGGTCCACTAGTGTTTCATAGCATATTTGTGCCTAATTTATCATGCTAAGTTCATATGTCATGCATGTCACCGGAGAAAGTCGTCGGAGGTCCGGCAAGGGTTGGCCTTGGTCACTGGCCGCGTGCATAGCGCGGCAGTACTGGGCCCCGAGCCAGTCCGTGCCCGCGCCAGCATACGCGAGGTACCCGCAGCACCAGTGCCCGCGACAGCGCGCCAGCATCGCCTGTCCGCGCCCGCGTGCGAGGTCTCGGCGCCAGTCGCGCCCAGCACCTCCGACAG
>BKCP01006604.1:116869-128229 GCA_008636005.1 Striga asiatica
CGGCAGCGCCCGTGTCGTGTCAGCCAACGACTCCGTGCTCCAGTCGGCCTCGGTGCGTGGCCAGCAGCCCGCCCGAGTGCCCAGCGACCTCGGGGACACTCGGCAGCGCCCGAGGGGCCTCTGTCTGCGCCTTCCCCGTGCCAGTAGCGTCGGGCAAGTGTGATGAAGTATCGTGTGTTTTCCCAACTCGATTGTCTCGAACCAAGCTTTGCCACGGCTTGTCCTTCGACGATAGGTGTGGACGACTCGGTTATTAGCCTTATCTTCTCACGATTTTGAGATGGTTCGGGTCATAGCCTTGCCAACTCGATTTGTATGATAAAACTCTCACGAATTCTAAACACACGGTTTTGTTCTCATGAACGATTTCCATTACTTCTTAACCATATATTTCGAATGACCTATGGGTGGTATTTATAGATACAATTAGATCTAATCCTAGTCTAAGAAGAACTCCTAATGCAAGTAAACAAATAAAGTCCTAAGGAAACTAAATAAAGACTTTCCTGAACTACTTAGGCACATGCCTTTTATTCCATATCCTAACCAAACTATTATTCCTAAGCTACTAAGGGACATCGGCCCTTAAGCCTTCTAGAAGGATCACGCGTCCCTTTGTGTCGCGCGCCTCGACCAAAGATTAGCCGTCACGGCTAGTCCTTGTTCTTTGAGGTCACGGCCTTTTCCCGCATACCACGCGTCGCACGCGTGACCTGCCTTGCGCCCCAAGTTGCGCGGATTCTCTTCAGACGTCGCGATGTGCCTAATCCCTCGAGGACTCGCGCCATCTAACCCCCGCGTGCCTTGCGCGAACCCCTTCGCGCTATGCGCGCGTCCATTCCTTCGCGCGTCCCTACGACCCGCGCGTGAGCTGCGCTCGCTCGCCTCGTCGACCCTGTCAACCTCGTCGATCTCGTCGACCTTGTCGACCGCTTCGCCTTGTCGACCTCGTCGACCCACTCCTTTAGCGCGTCCACGCCATCGCCATCATATCCCCGCTCGACCAGTGCCTTGTGCGTGACTCTCGTTATCGCAGCCCGCTCGTACCCGCTTGTCGAGCCCTTCCCATCGTTCCAACCCACTCTCACGTCTGCGCCACTGCAGCCGCCCCATGCGCAAGCTGTCCATCCTTCCTCTTCCCCTCGTGCACCATTTGCCTTAGCCATCGTATGTTGCTTGCGACGATCTCTCGCGCATGCCTTGCACCACTTGCCCACTTTCCCGAGCTCAATCTTCCCGCTCTCATCATCGGCCCAATACGCGACTGTGGGCGCATCTCCCATCGCGTAGCCTCTCTGGGCCTTCTTAGCACGGTCTCGGTATTCATCTCGGGACATTGCGCGCTTCTTCTCACGGCTTTCGCGTGACTCGTCCTCGGGCTCGGATGGGTCGATGACCACATCCTCATCATTCCATCCCCCTTTGAGTTTGACCTTGTCCTCAAGGAGAATGAATTGAAGATACTTCAATTCGACCGGCTCCATTCCTTTGTCGCTAGTACATAGCTTGATCCTCTTCTTGGCCCTTTTGAACTCCATCGTTCCCGTTTTGAAATTGGTAACTATGGGCCCTAACGTCTCCAACCATTGGACCCCTAACACTACTTCGGGTACTCCAACATCTAGCGCAAACAAATCCACTTTCAGCTCCTCTCCTTGCACTTGTATCGGGACATCTTTGTATAGCTCCGAACTCTAAAGCTCTTCGCCATTTGCAACTCGTACTCCAAATGGTACAACCCCGGTCATTGGAATCTCAAGCCTTGTGGTGAAGCCCAAGCTAATAAAATTGAGTGTCGACCAACACATCGATTTTTCGTCCCATAAGCTCAGCCTCGAACCTCATCATCTTAGGTCTTTTTTCGGTTTTGACCATGTGCAGCAACTCCAATTGTGGATTCAAGTACAAGTGCCTTCCTTCCTCGCGTTCTTCCTCGGGCTCGCATGTATCGAGTAGGTAAACCTCTTTACCTTTGCATCGATTCCCGGGCGTGAACGGTACATTGCACGAGAAGCATAGACCCTTCTCGCGCCTCCTTTGCATCTCTTCGGGACTTATACGTCGCATGTAATTCGGTGGTCGAACCACCTCGATCACTTCTGCGTCCTCGATCGGCGGCGGTGGATCCGCGACCGTACTCGCACGCCGTGTCTTGACGCGTCCGTCACCTCGACTCGTCTTGTGGATCGCAATCAGATGGTCCTCTCGCATTCGTGCCGACTCCATGGCAGCTCGCATTGACCTCGGTCGATCTAATCGAACCTCGGCAGCCAGCTCGGGTTTGAGCCCACCCACAAACGCAACAACCAGTGCACTCTCGGGCCAATTGCGCACCCGACTAGCAATGCGCTCGAACACTTTTTGGTAATCACGAAGACTACCACCTTGACGTATACGAGTGAGTGCCTCGTCGTAGTCATGGTATTGGCTCGATCCAAAGCGCGTAATGATCTCCTTCTCGAAATCTCTCCAATGTACCCGCATACCTTTACCTTTGTAGACGTGCGAGATCCATTGCCACCATACATTCGCCTCACCATCGAGATAGTAGGCGGCGATTTTGACTCGATCAGATTTGGGCACGTCATTGATCTTGAAATATTGAGTAGCTCGGCTCAACCACGCATCCGGGTCGGTCCCCGTGAACGTCGGCATGGTTAGCCTCGGCTTCTCGACCTTTCTCTCCTCGCGTCGACCAGACGCTCGTGTCCTCCTCGATCGTCGATCATGGTCCTCGTGGTCGGACTCAGAGCTGCTCGATCGAGCTGTGGTCGAACACGACCTATGACTTCCTCGCGGTCGTCGTGTAGCTCGAGCAAGTCATGCCGCAAGATCGTGCACCATGAGCTCCAGCTTCGCAAAATTCTCGTTGGCCGCATGTTGTCCATCACCAGGGGATCTCATGCTCTCCTCCAACATCTCGAATCTCTCTCGGTTTGTCATGGCATCTCTCTCTTTTTTTTTATTTTTTTATTTTTTAATGACACTCGAACCAAACTCACACAATATATATATATATATATATATATATATATATATATTTTTTTTTATAACACTCGACCCTCACGAAAAGAAAAAGGGAAAATTCGAAAAAAGAAGAAGGTAGAAAAAGTTAAACAAAACACACGATCAACACCTCTAAATGAAAGCACCAATGATGAAGTATCGTGTGTTTTCCCAACTCGATTGTCTCGAACCAAGCTTTGCCACGGCTTGTCCTTCGACGATAAGTGTGGACGACTCGGTTATTAGCCTTATCTTCTCACGATTTTGAGATGGTTCGGGTCTTAGCCTTGCCAACTCGATTTGTATGATAAAACTCTCACGAATTCTGAACACACGGTTTTGTTCTCACGAACGATTTTCCATTACTTCTTAACCATATATTTCGAATGACCTATGGGTGGTATTTATAGATATCAATTAGATCTAATCCTAGTCTAAGAAGAACTCCTAATGCAAGTAAACAAATAAAGTCCTAAGGAAACTAAATAAAGACTTTCCTAGACTACTTAGGCGCATGCCTTTTATTCCATATCCTAACCAAACTATTATTTCTAAGCTACTAAGGGACATCGGCCCTTAGGCCTTCTAGAAGGATCGCGCGTCCCTTTGTGCCGCGCGCCTCGACCAAACCTTAGCCGTCACGGCTAGTCCTTGTTCTTTGAGGTCACGGCCTTTTCCCGCGTACCACGCGTCGCACGCGTGACCTGCCTTGCGCCCTAAGTTGCGCGGATTCTCTTCAGTCGTCGCGCTATGACTAATACCTCGAGGACTCGCGCTATCCAACCCCCGCGTGCCTTGCGCGAACCCCTTCGCGCTATGCGCGCGCCCATTCTTTCGCGTATCCCTGCGACCCGCGCGTGAGCTGCGCTCGCTCGCCTCGTCGACCCTGTCGACCTCGTCGACCTTGTCGACCGCTTCGCCCTTGTCGACCTCGTCAACCCACTCCTTTAGCGCGTCCGCGCCATCGCCATCGTATCCCCGCTCGACCAGCGCCTTGTGCGTGACTCTCGTTATCGCAGCCCGCTCGTACCCGCTTGTCGAGCCCTTCGCATCGTTCCAACCCACTCTCACGTCTGCGCCACTGCAGCCGCCCCATGCGCACGCTGTCCATCCTTCCTCTTCCCCTCGTGCACCATTTGCCTTAGCCATCGTATGTTGCTTGCGACGATCTCTCGCGCATGCCTTGCACCACTTGCCCACTTTCCCGGGCTCAATCTTCCCGCTCTCATCATCGGCCCAATACGCGACTGTGGCGCATCTCCCATCGCGTAGCCTCTCCGGGCCTTCTTAGCACGGTCTCGGTATTCATCCCGGGACCTTGCGCGCTTCTTCTCACGACTTTCGCGTGACTCGTCCTCGGGCTCGGATGGGTCGATGACCACATCCTCATCAAAGTGCCTGTTCGTGCCCAGCCGCACGGCAGGCCTCAGTCCAGTCTCGGTCGTGCCCAGCGTGGTTCGACCGGCGGTTCGAGTTTGTTTTGATTCGTGACTTCCAGTCCGAGTCTATTTTCGAAATTTTAGTATTTTTTCCGAGCCAGTCCAGTCCAGTTTAATCGCGTAAATAAGTCCGAGCACTTTAGCATATAATTTATTATTCCGAGCATTATACTTAGCATTATTTTGCTTAAATATTTATGTAGCCTAAGGAGAGTCGAGCCTCCGACTGCTACTCCAGTTTCAGTACTTGCATCAGATGGGGGCCGACCTAAGGGCTTAAATATCCCATCTGATGACCGGTGGGGGGCCAACCTAAGGGCCTTTATACCCCATCGGTGTGTGCACACGAGCGGCCGACCTAAGGGCCGAGGGTTTTTTTACCACAGAAAAAGAAAGAAAAGAAAAGTTTATAGTTTCAGCTATTATATATTTATGTTCATGAAACGTTATTATAGATGATGTTTTATTCAGTACTGGTCTTTGCGGAGCATAGTGGTTTGCTCACGCCCCCATTGTGTTTTTCAGGAGACGGAGTCGAGCGTGCCGGATGAGCACAGATGTGGCGAAGCGTGGTCATGAGAGTTGGGCATATTTTACGCACATTTTTATGTCCTAGTTTATGATCATGTATTTGACTCAGTTATGTATGCATGTATTCTGTAATTCGGATGCTTCCGCTAGCAGACTAGACAGTGCGAGACAGTTCAGACATTGCATGTTTAATTCCATTATCCGCAGCGGATAGCTTGGTTGCATGTTTTATCTATGTCTGTGAGTAAGTTAAGTTAAGTTTTTATCTGTGACATCCCGCAATGAGTCAGTAATTTCGAAAACCAAGCTCGCACGACCTTTCGAAAATAAAAACAAAAATTTTACTCTGATTTTTCAACGCTAATAAGGCAGGGTGTGACAAAACCAGTAAAGTATGATTTAAATGAGTAATTCTTATGTAAATAAGGAGTACATAAGAAAAAGAATCATGCCATTTGGCAAAGTATAGATTGAGTTATAGATTTTTTAAGTTAAACAAGCAAGTTGAATTTTAGGTTCTTTATTTCAGCTGTGACTTTAAAATTCTAATACCTCGATATATATGCATGATACAATTATGAAATTTTTACGACATGCTTATGTATGGGTTAAGAACATGACTGCCAAATTTCATGATTTTATGTTGAGAAATGAATGAGTTAAAATATTTATATGGCATACATGTCAAGATGATTTTATATGTACATGGTTGAGTTTTTAAAGTGAAATTTTTATGACAAATTCTCATATGAGCCATGAGCAATTTGACCACGTTTTAGTTTAATATGTTGAGTATACAATTTTATAAAATTGTTTCAATTCTAGTATATCAATATCATAATTTAGTGTTATGATAAAAACTTGTATTGTATGAGCATTAAGTTGAAATTTTAGTATCAAGCAAGTTTAAGACAAGATTAATAGCTTATAAAATCCTTATAAATCATATTTATGATGTTGATAAAAGTTGAAACTATTTTGATGTACTCGGTTATCTATTATGTGAAATTTAGTTTATTTTCACTTCTGAGTCCTTTTAAGTTTCATATGAGTATAACAATATTCAAGATTTGGAGTTATGATTTATATGTGAAAGTACTCAATCTTAAGTAAAAGAAGAGTTTAAGCATAACAGATTAAATTTGGATTTTAGTGAATTTTTAGAGTGTACATTAAAATCTGGATAAGTGATAGAATCAAGTATTCAAGCATCTTATCGAGTATATGAGCATAGTACTTAGTATATTGGTTTATATTTTTATGTAGCTTGAAGATTCAGCTATATCATTCAGCACTTACGGGTTTTCAAAAGAAGAAAGGTGGGGACCCAGCCGGGATATTACATTGACTATAATATTGATATCATGTCCGAGGTATGCATACAGTTTATACACTTAGGATGAAGACCCTCAGTTGCCTTAATAGTACATCCTAAGTTCTGATGGAGGCCCTTAGTTTCCGTAGAAATATCCATCAGAGTGTTCACACGTATCCGATCAGATAGATTTCCAGTCCAGATATATACCAATGATCATGATATTATATTATTATTGTTGTTTACTTTGGTAGAGGTTATTTTGGGGTACAAAAGGACCAGTACTCACCCCCATTCTGTTTTTCAGGTCACAGGGTCGGGCCACAGGTTTGAGCTCAGATGTGGTGATGGTGGTTGCGCATTTGTGGATATTTATTTGATGAACTGTTATGTCTATAATTACTGACGTTTTTGAGTATTTCCGCTACGCATATTAAGACTTGAACTTGCATTTTATTAAATTTCAGATTTTAGTTTTCATCATTTTGGCAGTATGAATATAGTACAGTTTAAATGCTAGTTTAAACAAATCTGTTTTCTTTATGTTTAAATTAGTAAGTTAGACAAATTTTAAAGATAAACAGATTTTAGAAAAGATAAGTTTTAGTAGCATCCCGAGTTAAGATGATTCATAAGTATTTTCGAAAGATAAGTTGCGAAAAAATTTACTCTGATGAGCGGGGTGTTACAGGTGGTATCAGAGCTAAGTTTAAGTGCTCTGTATACTAAAAGTTTATGTTTCAGAAAGAATGTTTCAGGAAAACCGGCCACACCACACTCACACCTCGCCGACTACCAAGTAAGTGTTGTTGAAAGCTTTTTTTTTTTTCTAAAGTTTTATATAAACAATGTACTAAGTCTATGCTTAATAGGATTCAGATATCCTAATTTTAGAAATCAGTTATGATGCTTAAATCAGTAATAGAAATTCCTTTAGAAAAATTTCAGATCAATATTCTATTTGAAGTTAGAGTTTCCTTGCCTATTATGATAAAGTTTATCTTCTGTTTTGTTAAATATTACGGTTAATTATTCAGATGACACGCCGTGGTAACCAATCTCAGAGGGAGATGACGACAGCAGAAGTAGTTGCTCAATTTCGGGACAAGAAGATCCCCGTCTGGTGGATGAATGGACACAGGGTCTCGAATCTATTTTCGAGATCATGGAATGTACAGAAAGGCAGCGTATTGTCCGTGCTCAATTACAAATGACAGGAGATGCTCGGTTATGGTGGAATGCATACTGGGGTATGCGACCTCGTGAGAAGGAGAATCTCACTTGGACTCAGTTCAAAGAAATGTTGAAGGAAAAATACTATCCACCACACTACGAAGCTGAGATGGAACGTCAATTTTTGGCATTAGTTCAAGGAAATCGCTCAGTAGATGAATATGAGCGAGAATTCAATCGCCTAGGATCCTTCATTTCATATCTGGTGGATACGGAGGCGAAAAAGGAAAGACGGTTTCGTGATGGACTACGCTCAGCAGTCCGTCACCATGTAGCAGGACATGACATCCAGTCCTATGCTGATACTGTAGCTAAGGCACAAGAGGTAGATGCAAGTTTTAGCAGGGGTGATGAACAGGTGCAGTCATTAAATCTAATTCCAGCCTTGCCACCAGTACAACTGGTGATGGTTCAGCAGGCAAAGGTTAAGAATAAGTGAAAGTGGAAAGGACCACAAAATAACAAGAAAAATAAACAGAGACAACCAGGAGGAGAAGACCAACCACAGTTTCCAGTTTGTGGCACTTGTAGAGGGCAACACCGAGGAGAGTGTTTAGCTGGACAGAATGTATGCTATCATTGTAGAAATCCGAGGCATGGCATCAAGTTCTGTCCAGAGAGGAGGCAACAACAACAGCAGCCACAACCACAACTTCAAGGACAGCCTCAGCAGCAGAGGCGAGCGAGGCAGCAGGCTCAGGTCTATGCTGTGGAACTGGCTGAAGCAGAACAGAACCCATGTACTATGTCTGGGATGATTATTTTGAATGATATGCCTGTTTTTGCATTATTCGACACAGGAGCAACGCATTCATTTGTGTCAAGTCGATGAATAAAAGCCATTGGAGTTCGAATCATTAACACTATTGACCCTCTTGAGGTGAGTTTAGCCTCAGGAAAAGGAAGATAGTGACGAACTCTAAGGCAGAGAATGTAATAGCCCAATTCTGTATTAATAAAAATGACAATTTTTAGTTCCAAATTGAACTATTTCTTTTTATTAATACTGCTCGTCTTGAGCTCCGAGCCCAATTATCAGCTATTCAATCTCGTTATTAATTCCGGTCCATTTATTTTTAGAAATGGATTTTATTCAGTCGGAATTAATTATTTCAGTTGACGATAATCGGAACCGAGTATGTTTCGATATATCGTCTAAGTCAAGTCGTGTACGGAACCGAGTCGTTCGGTCACGAGCCTCGCGCCTAGTTCGCGCCTAGTCAAGTCTCGAGCCCTAGCCGTCCCGAGTCTTGTTCGAGCCCTAGTTGTGCTCATAGCCTTACTTTGAATATTTTCTAAGTATGAGATCATTTTATCGAATCCGAGTCATCGTTTCCCTCGGCCAAGTATAACCGCACCAAGCTCGTGCGTAGCCAAGGTCACTCGCGCCAAGGTTCGCGAGTGCGCACCAAAGCCGTGCCAAGATGGCCCTATCTATAGCCAAGTGATTATGTGAATTTTTTCTAAGTGTTTTGGAGCTCTTAAGTCAGCCCTTATAAGTGCTTCATACTCAGTCCAAGTCCATAGTGTCGAGCCCAAGCAAATGCGCGCCTAAGCCCTCGTGCGGGTCCATGCCAAAGCCCAAGCCATAACCGAGTGTTGATGTCATAAAATTTTCTAGTATGGTGGCTCATAGATCAGCCATAATTCATCCCTAAGTGGGTAGTCCTCGGCCCAAGTGTATGGCATTTTCAGCCCGTGCGCACAAGAGCTGCGCCCAGCAGGCCGCGCGCAAGGCCCCCAGCGCCAAGCCCATTGCGAGTGGCTCCCTAGCCCAATGCATAGGAACTCCGAGCCCAATCCTTTGGCCCATGTCCATGCGAGTAATCTGGAGTCTTAGAGGGTTTAATTAAGCCTAATAATGCCCTAAGTTGGATTAAGAAAGTCCAAGATTCCTTAGCAATATTTTAAGGCTAAGTGGAGTGTGGGCATATGATTAAAATAATGCATGGGTGTAAGCACTTGTCCCCCACTTCATGGGAACTCGACCAGACCACTTCCCCATCATATTATACTCTTCAAGATGCTCCTAAAACGTGGTGAAGTCAGGCCAACAAGTCCAAGATTCTCCCCAAATCCTATGCGCATGGGAAAGGCTTATGTCCCCTACCTTCTCCACCTTGTTAGCTCCGCCCATGAGCTCTTTTAAAAGGGGACGTCCTCAGCATTGTCTCAGCTCTTGGACACTTCATTATCTTCAGAATACTTAGAGTTTTGGGAGGAAAAACCGAGAGCCATCCCTCAAGAACCCGCGCCGCACCTAAGGCTCGGGTGAAGGGAGGTTCACACCTTTGCTTGTTCCAGCCATTCCCTCTCAAGACTTAGCACCTTCCAAAGTTTATTTGGATTTTTCTAAGTGTCTTGAGCCCCTCATTTCAGTCCTTAGCCTCGAGTTCAGCCCCAAGACCCCGAGAGGCCGCGAGTAGACCCGAGTTGAGGTCTTTGGCACCATTTCGAATGTTGAGCAAGGTAACCTCGTGCCAACCATTTTTCCCAGCTTATTCATGATATAATAGGAATTATCATGTTGAAAAATAATGACATGCACGTGCTTAAAGTGAAGTTATGATTTTTCGAACTTATAAGCCCTAATTTCGGAAATGCTTATGCACGCATGAGTTGGTCGACTTTCATAGCTTAAAATTCCTTAAAAATCATGTGGATTACATTGGTAAGAGATTAGCATGCTTTGAGTTCATATGTTCGGTCAAGTTGGTTTGTGAAATCAAGCCATTTTCACCTCCGAACTTAAGTCTATATGCATGCATGTTATGAACAATGTTCTAGCCACCATAGTCATGATTTTTGATGTAGATAACTCGGCCCTAAGTGAATTCTTATGTTTAGCATGTTCATTTCGGTGACCTAGTGCGGCCACGAGCCGTGTAGGCTCTATGAGCCCACCTCATTATCCACCGGAGGTCTTTCAGTGACTCATGGCATTTTTATGTGTATTATGTCATAATATGTTGGGTTGGTTCAGTAGTCACCGGAATTAGTGGCCGGAAGACCGGCAAGGACTGGCTAGGGTCACCAGCTGCGCCAGTCGCGTGTGCCGTGCTCGTGTGATGAGAATGTGGCACGGCAACTCAAGAATGCTGCGAGTCGGGCTTACCACGCGAGGAAGAGGTTAGCGCGGAAGGAAGCTGACGCGCGAGTGCTCGAGGTGGCCATGCGTGAGCGCGAAGGCGACGCGCGCGAAATAGTCGGGGACGCAGGCGGCGCGGGCAAGGCGAACGCGTGGGCACACGCTGGCGGGAAGACGCACGCGACCGGAGTCCTCGAGGGATCAGGAGACATAAGTGTGGAGAGTGCACGCACGCGCGAGGACAATAATGCCTTAATCCTCGAGGCAATAGGCGAGGCGCCAAACGCGAGACCCGTGGCGGTTAGGGTTTCGGACGTGCCGCGCAAGTCAAGGATCTTTAGGATTCTTCTAGATCTTTAGTTTCCTTATTACTTTATGCTTTCTAGGTTGTTTAGGACTCCTAATATTTTATTGCTTTATTAGAGTTTTAGTTAGATTAGGAATAGATCTATTTGATGCCTATATAAAGGCCCTTCCTCTTGTTATTTTGATCATTCAGAAATATATACAAAAAATCCGAACTTTGTTCAAACTCTTTGCTTTAGAATTATCTACGTTTTCTTTTGCAACCAATTCTCGAAGGGGCGCGCGAGTGAACCTCCGAACCTATCGTCGTGACCGAGGCGCTTTTGTGGCTCAACCGGCAATCGGACGCACGATCTCTCATCATTTGTGCTTTCATTGAGAGGGTTTGATCGTGCGTTTTGTCCCATCTTTTCTTTTAAATTTCGTTTGTTCAAAAAAAAAA
>BKCP01006604.1:128234-140640 GCA_008636005.1 Striga asiatica
CAAAAAAAAAAAAAAAAAGTCCAAATAGCAAAGATCGTAGGAGGGAGAAGAAAGCCATGGCCAACAAAGAGATGAAAGACAAGCTCGAGAACTTAGACATGCAAGTACGTACCATGAGCGAAGCTATGGGCGGTTTTGGCGAAGGGCTCGACTCTACCAAAGCTTCGGTGCGTGATCTCATGGAAATCATGAACCGAAGATTTGATGAGATGGCACGAAGCATCCAACGCCAACCTCACGATCAAGGACGGGGCAGGCGGCCCGATCCACATCATGGCATGCACGAGCACGAGGAAGAGGAGTTCGAGTAGCGGTCCCAAGCCTCGAACAATCATGATCGACCGCGGGTCGACAAACCGCGACTTACGTTATCCACGTTCACAGGAACTGACCCCGACGCATGGCTCAACCGGGCTGTGCAATATTTTGAGCTTAATGAAACGGCAAGGAACGAGTGGGTGCGTTATGCGGCGTATTACTTAGACGGCGAGGCCAACGTATGGTGGCAATGGCTCGCAAGCGTCTACCGCGGAAGGCAACAAGTAATCGAGTGGGAGAATTTCGAATGCGAACTACTCACGCGGTTCGGGACATCCGACTACCTAAATTACGATGAAGCACTTTCGCGCATACGGCAGACTGGAAGTTTACGTGACTACCAGAAGGAGTTTGAAAGGCTCGCATGTCGAGTGCGGGGATGGCCCGAGAGCGCGCTGGTGGGTGCGTTCATTGGCGGGTTAAGATTTGATCTGGCTGCAGAAGTTCGATTGGAAAGACCTGATACGATGCAAAGGGCCATGAAAGTTGCTAGGCGGAGGGAGGACCACCTAGCTGCCACTCGAAGGGGACGGGCGAAGCCACGGTTTCCCGAGCAGCGTCGTGCACCAACGGGCCTAAACATGCCCAATTCGAATCCTCGACTGCCTAATAATCCTCGACCACCTATACCCGAGGTAAAACGGCTTTCGTTCGAGGAGATGCGTAGGCGACGCGAGAAGGGCCTATGTTTCAAGTGCGAGGAAAAGTTTGTACAGGCCATAGGTGCAAACAGGCGTTCGTGATCGACATGGTCGAATCTGACGAGGAGGATCCATTGACGGACGAGCGGGAGGTTGATGAGGTCGAGGCACAAGTAGAGGAGGCCAAGACCTCGATGCACGCGATGGCTGGCACGCGCGGACCAAGGACGATGCGGCTACCCGCATGGGTCAAGGACCGACGCGTGATTGTGCTTGTCGACAACGGGTCATCACATAATTTCATCAACGCAACCCTTTCCCAGAAGTTAAAGCTACCCACAACCACGGTCGAACCTTTCGACGTGCGCGTGGCCAATGGCGAACGGTTACGATGTTCTGAAGCTTTCAAGGACGTACCGGTCAAGTTTCATGGAGTAACCGTCAAGGCTGATCTTTATGCTCTACCACTTGTGGGACCCGACGTAGTGTTGGGGGTCCAATGGCTAGAAGGGTTGGGCGAGGTGACCACCAATTATCGCACGGGGGTCATGAAGTTCGACTCGGGAGCACAGCAAGTCACGTTAAGGGTGAGCGAAACAAGTGGAGCCAAGGAAGTGGGTCTCAAAAACATCGAGCAAGTATGGCGAACAGGTGGTCAACTTTATGCAGTGGTGATCGAGGAGCTCGAGGCACACAAAGGGATGGTCGAGCGATCACAGGAGGAGATACGCGAGTTGCTCGAGAAGTTTGGTCGAATCCTGGGCGATCCGCAAGGGTTACCGCCACACCGGGAATTCGACCATCGCATACCACTGGTCGACGAAAAGCAAGCAGTGCACGTTCATCCCTATCAATACGCGCACTTTCAAAAGATGGAGATCGAGAGGCAGGTGGGCGAGATGCTCGAGTCCGGGCTCATTCAGCATAGCACGAGCCCATTCTCGTCGCCGGTCCTACTCGCAAAAAAGAAAGACGGCACGTGGAGGTTTTGCACAGATTATCGTGCGCTTAATGCCACGACTATCAAGGATCGATTTCCGATCCCAAGTGTCGACGACATGCTCGACGAGTTAGGAGGGTCGCGCTACTTTTCCAAGCTCGACCTTAGAGCCGGGTATCATCAAATCCGTCTCCATCCAGCGGATATTCCGAAGACGGCTTTTCGCACTCACCAAGGGCATTATGAGTACCTAGTGATGCCTTTCGGTTTGTGTAATGCACCATCGACCTTTCAATTCGCAATGAACTCCATATTCAAGGAACACCTACGCAAGTTCGTGCTCGTATTTTTCGACGACATTTTAGTATACTCGAAAACTTGGGATGCACATCTCGAGCACTTGCGAGTAGTAATGGAAATTTTGGAGGAAAACTCATTTCACATCAAGCCATCCAAGTGTTCGTTCGGTCAGGAATCGGTCGAGTACCTTGGACACTTCATATCGTACGACGGAGTCAAGGTCGACCCGAGGAAAATCGAAGCCATGGTGAACTGGCCAAAACCAACCAGTCTCACACAACTTTGGGGCTTTCTCGGCCTTACGGGTTATTACCGAAAGTTCGTGAAGGATTATGGTACCATTGCCAAGACTCTCACCGAGATGACCAAGAAAGGCGGTTTCAAGTGGTCCGAGGATAGTGAGGCCACGTTCTAGAAATTAAAGCAAGCCATGACGACCATGCCGGTGCTCGCTGTGCCTAGGTTTGAGATAATGTTTAAAGTCCATACCGATGCAAGTGACGTAGGAATTGGGGCGGTCCTAGTGCAGGAAGGGCGGCCCTTGGCTTTCCTTAGTAAGGCGCTGGGCACAACGCGGCTGGGTATGTCCGTATACGTGAAGGAGATGTTGGTTGTGGTAGAGGCCGTGCGGTGTTGGAGACCGTACCTCTTGGGTCGACGCTTCCGGATCGTGACCGATCAACAACCCCTCAAGCACTTGCTAGAGCAAAGGATTGTGACGCCGGAACAGCAGAAGTTCGTCTCGAAACTCATGGGTTTCGACTACGAGATTGTGTACCGGCCCAGGCGGCAAAACGCCGTGGCCGACGCACTGTCCCGACGCACGGACGTAGCAGAGCTCGAGACTATCTCAGGGCCTACCTGGGCTATGTGGGATGAAGTAAAGATGGCCCAGGAAAGAGATGCGCACTGTCGAGATCTTCAGCGCCGAGTAGACGCCGGAGATGCGGCTGTCACGGACTATGAGCGGCCACAATGGCCTCTTACTCTATCGAGGTCGGGTTCTCGTGCCGGATGAGAAACCACTCCGCGAGAAAATTTTGCAGCACTTCTACAACTCTAGGCTTGGAGGACACTCTGGGTTCTATAGGACGTGGGCAAGGATGGCCAATACTTTCTATTGGCCGGGATAGCAAGGGGCGGTGCGCGACCACGTTGCGCGCTGCGATGAATGCCAACGGACCAAGGCCGACGCTCGACGACCAGGCGGGCTGTTACAGCCATTGCCAGTACCAGCTAGGATTTGGGAGGACATCACGATGGACTTTATCAAAGGGTTACCATTGTCAAATGGGTTTGATGGGGTGATGGTCGTTGTTGACCGTTTGACCAAGTACGCACACTTCGTGCCATTAGCGCACCCGTACACGGCAAAGACCATCGCAAGGCTGTTTGTGGAGTATATCATGAAGCTACATGGGATCCCAAGGTCGAATTGTTTCTGATCGTGATCGGATATTCATGAGTAGTTTTTGGTCTGAGTTTTTTAAGCTACAAGGAACGGAACTATCAATGAGCTCGGCTTACCACCCGCAAACGGACGGCCAGACCGAGGTCACCGACCGCACATTAGAGCAATACCTAAGGTGCTATGTGCACCAGTTCCCGAAGCAATGGGAAGGGTACTTGCCGTGGGCCGAGTATTGGTATAATACCACCTATCATAGCTCGACAAAGGCGACACCATTCGAACTAGTGTACGGACGAAAGCCTCCAACGCTAGTGAGTTATGTCGCGGGGAATGCCATAAACGATGAGGTTGACTGTGAATTAATGGAGCGTGATCTAATGTTGCGTGAGTTGAAGAAAAATCTTGAAGGACCGATCAACCGAATGAAGGCCTATCACGATGCAAAGCGACGTGAAGAGAGCTTTGAGCAAGGCGACTTCGTCTACCTCAAGTCAAGGCCCTTTAAGCAGCGCACGACAGCGCAAAAGGCCGCAACCAAGCTCGGCGTTCGCTACTACGGCCCATACCAAGTTCTGAGACGCGTAGGCAAGGTGGCCTATCGGCTTGAGCTTCTGGAGGATTCGCACATTCATCCGGTGATTCATGTTTCTCATCTTAAGGGAAGTTTAAGTGGGTCACACCGAGTGTATGACCGGCTGCCGGCGATGACACGGGACGGACACATCATCGTGCGGCCTGGTCGCGCGGTCGAATATCGGAAAGGTAGGAAAGCTGGTCGATATCGATGCCAAGAATGCCGCGAGTCGGGCTTACCACGTGAGGAAGAGGTTGGCGCGTCAGGACGCTGACGCGCGAGTGCTCGAGGTTGCCATGCGTGAGCACGAAGGCGACGCGCGCGAAATAGTCGGGGACGCAGGCGGCGCGGGCCAGGCGAACGCGTGAGCACACGCTGGCGGGAAGACGCACGCGACCGGAGTCCTCGAGGGATCAGGAGACATAAGTGTGGAGAGTGCACGCGCGCGCGAGGACAATAATGCCTTAATCCTCGAGGCAATAGGCGAGGCGCCCAAACGCGAGACCCGTGGCAGTTAGGGTTTCGGACGTGCCGCGCAAGTCAAGGATCTTTAGGATTCTTCTAGATCTTTTAGTTTCCTTATTACTTTATGCTTTCTAGGTTGTTTAGGACTCCTAATATTTTATTGCTTTATTAGAGTTTTAGTTAGATTAGGAATAGATCTATTTGATGCCTATATAAAGGCCCTTCCTCTTGTTATTTTGATCATTCAGAAATATATACAAAAAACCCGAACTTTGTTCAAACTCTTTGCTTTAGAATTCTCTACGTTTTCTTTTGCAACCAATTCTCGAAGGGGCGCGCGAGTGAACCTCCGAACCTATCGTCGTGACCGAGGCGCTTTTGTGGCTCGACCGGCAATCGGACGCACGATCTCTCATCATCGTGCCGTGTCGCAGAGGCCAGGCCGTGCCTCTGCCCGTGCCCAGCGTCAGCACACGCAAAGCACTTCAGCCCCAGTCGCACGCGACAGCGCCCAGCAGCGCCTGTCCGTGCCAGTGAGCGAGGTCTTGGCGCCAGTCGCGCCCAAGCACGTCCGACAGCGCCCGGTAGCGTTGTCCCAGCGTCAGTGTATGCGTGGACTCAAGCCAGTCACTCGTGCCGCGCGGTGTAAGCCATGGGTCATGCCAGCCGCACACCCTAGCACCCAGTGCCATGCCCACTGAACCCTAGTCGTGTTCCTTAGGTCCAGTTGGCCACGGGATGTGCCCAGCAGCACGCCCACGTGCCAGGGTAGCCCGACAGCGCCCTACCAACCCCTGTCGCGCCAGAGTCGCGTGAGTAGTGCCTGGCTGCGCCAGTTCTCACACCAGCCGCACTCGGACCGTGACCAGTCGCACTCCCAGCGCCCAGTTGACCTCGACTGTGCCCAGTAGCACCCGAGTGTCACCAGTCGTGCCCGTGCTCGCGCCAGCTGCGCACCAGAGCACCCAGTCACCCTTAGTCGTGTCCAGTAGCACCCGAGTAGCACCAGTCATGCCCGAGCTCGCGCCAGTAGCGCACCAGAGCACCAGTCATCCTTAGTCGTGCCCAACAGCACCTAGTGGCACCAGTTGTGCCAGGGCTTGTGCCAGCCGCACCTGCCCGCGCCCAGTAGCGCCTAGTACCGAGGCCCGATCGCACCCAGCTCGTGCCTAGTACTATGCCAGGGCCCCAGCCGGCCCAGCGCGGGACCGAGCACGACCAGTCCATGCAGCCCGTGACCACCCGGTCCAGAGCGAACCGACGATCCGACCCGGTCCGGTTCAGACCGACCCGATTCAGCCAGCTAGCGAACAGACCGGTTTAGCCGACGGTTCGAGTCAGTTTTGATTCGTGATTTTCGGTCCGAGTCTTATCCTGAAATTTAAGTAATTTTTCGAGCCAAACCAGATCAGTCAAGCGTACCAGTCTAATTTCTGGACTTAGAATTATTTTAGTGAACCCATAGAGCGTTCCTTTATATCCGGATGAGATATCTGATAGGGTAGAGCATCCTAGCATATTATTAAGCATATGACGAGCATAGTACTTAGTATATTTGTTTGCTTATATTTTTATGTAGTTTGAGGAGTCAGCAACCAGCACAGCCGCACTTACATATTTTCAAAGCAGATCATGTGGGGACCCTGTCTGGGTTATACATTGAGTATAATAGTCGATATCATGTTCATGTATGTATATGAGTTTTATCCGCTTGGGGTTAAAGCCGAGTTGTCCTTCCCTAAGTTCTGGTGGTGGCCTAATTCGCCTTAAATATACCATCAGAGTGTGCACACGGTACCGGCCAGAATGTCCGAGAGTTACCGGCCAGAGTGTCCGGGAGATTACAGTTACCGGCCAGAGTGTCCGGGAGTTTCAGTTACTTATATATCCCGGTTCTGTGATATCATTATTATTATTGTTGTTTACTTTAGAATGGATTATTACCCCACTTTATATTTTCAGATGGCAGGGTCGGCGGGCAGGCGTGAGTGAAGCTGTGGTGGTTGTGGTCGTGGAGATGGCACAGCGAGCCGTTCCAGGGACATATATTATCAAATTTTGTATAACTAATATCACGCATTTTCCAAACTTCCGCTATGCTTGCTTTTTTTTCGAACTTGCATGACAGTACTTTCAGACTTAAATAATTTATCCAGCTTGCCAGTACGAAAGGGACCAGTTAAAATGCAAGATTCGATAAAAGATTTAAATCTGATTTTCTTAAAGTCTAAACCAGTTGATAGACCTAATTAAGGAAAATGGATTTCCAAAGCAAATAAGTTTTTAGCAGCATCCCGAGATAAGTTTGCAAATGATTGTGAAAAATTTATAAGCGTTTTCGAAGGTACAATTTGCGAAAAATTGGCCCTAAGTAGCGGGGTGTTGCAGTTGGTATCAGAGCACTTTTGTGCTTCTGAATATTTTAAAAGACAAGAAATTTTACAAAACCCGACCACACCACACTCACGCCGCGCCGACTACCAGGTAAGTGCATGCTATAAAAGTTTTTCAAAGTTTATATAAGCGAACTGTACTATGTCTATGCTCAATAGGATTCGGATAATCCGAACTTTAAGTGCTCAAATCAGTATGAGACTCCTAGCAGTATCAGATATGTCCTCTATCAGAATTCAGAACTCTAGATTCAAACCCTAGTCGAACTCTAGATTATTTTCAGCAACTCGTCAAAAAATTTTCAGCAACTCTATCGAGTTATTTTCAGCAACTCGTCAAAAAATTTGTGCTTATTTCAGTATTCAGCGTTTCCTTTCAGCCTTATTCAATCTCATCTCATGTTCTGGCCAAGTTACGCGGCTTATTCTCAGATGGCCCGTCGTCCGAACCAAGCTTAGAGAGAGATGACTCAGGCAGAGGCAGTCACCCAGTTTCACGGCTACAACCCAGATAAGTTTTTGGGGAAGGGAGATCCTCGCCTAGTTAATGAGTGGATCCAGGGTCTCGAGGCCATTTTCAAGAACATCGAGTGCTCCGAGAGGCACAACATTCTGTGTGCCCAGGTCCAGATGACAGGAGACGCCAGGCTGTGGTGGAACTCCTACTGGGGCATGCACCCTGGTGAGAAGGAGAACCTCACATGGACACAGTTCAAGGAGATGCTGCGGGAGAAGTACTACCCGGATACCTACAAGGCTGAGATGGAGCGCCAGTTCTTGGCGCTTAAGCAGGGCTACCGCTCTGTGGATGAGTACGAGCGGGAGTTTGTTCATCTCGGGTCCTTTGTCCCTTATCTTGTAGACACTGAGGCGAAGAAGACGAGATGCTTTCGTGACGGGTTACTGCCAGCTATTCGTCACCACGTAGCGGGACATGGCGTCCAAACTTACGCCTATGTCGTCGCCAAGGCCCAGGACACAGACGCCAGTCTCATGATAGATCTAGTACAACCATCATTTCGGCCCCCAGTGTTGCCCCCAGCTCAGTATCCGACATTGCCCCCAGCTCAGCCAGCGCCTGTCCAGCAGGCGAAGCCTAAGTGGAAGGGTCAGCAGAATGACCAGAGGAACAGGCAGAGACAACCACAGATCCCACCATGTGGCACCTGCAGACGCCCACACCACGGAGACTGTCTTGTCGGGCAGAACGTTTGCTACAACTGTCGGATGCCCGGACATACCATCCAAAACTTTTCGGATAGGCAGCAGCAGCAGCAGCAGCAGCAGCAGCAGCAGCATCAGAGGCCGCTTCAGCAGCAGAGGCGAGGACAACAGGCACAGGTTTATGCAGTCGAGCAGGCTGAGGCAGAGCAGAACCCAGGTACTATGTCTGGGATGATTATTTTGAATGATATGCCTATATTTGCCCTGTTCGACACTGGTGCGACGCACTCGTTTGTGTCGACTCGATGTGTAGAGGCCATTGGAGTTCAGCCCATCAACATTGTTGACCCTCTCGAGGTGAGTCTAGCCTTGGGAAGGAAGATAGTGACGAGCTCCAAGGCAGAGGACCTTAACCTTAGTATTGGCGGCCGAATCTTGAAGTCCGAAGCTTATGTTATCGAGATGAGGGATTTCGATCTCATTCTCGGTATGGATTGGTTGATGTGTTATCGAGCGGACATTCGTTGCCACAATCGGGAGGTTATTCTTCATCTTCCGAAGGCCAGTCAGATCATGTTTTTTGGCTCGAAGACACGAACCCTACCTCGTGTTCTTTCGATGGTGAAGGCGAGGAAGATTTTACGCAGAGGATATTGTCAGGGTTACCTGGTGAGCCTTGTCGATGAAGGATCAAGAGCACAGACACCTCATGACGTTCCAGTTGTTCGTGAGTTTGTGGATGTGTTCCCGGATCAGCTACCAGGAGGACCACCCAACAGGCAGGTGGAGTTCACCATTGATCTTGTTTCAGGAGCAGGACCGGTGTCTAAGGCACCATACCGTATGGTTCTGAAGGAGTTGCAGGAGCTGAAGACGCAGATCGAGGAGTTGTTGAAACTCGGTTTTATCGGACCAAGCATCTCACCTTGGGGAGCACCCGTCCTATTCGTCAAGAAGAAAGACGGATCCATGAGAATGTGCATCGATTACCAGGATCTCAACCGGTTAACAGTGAAGAATAAGTATCCGCTCCCCAGGATAGACGACTTGTTTGACCAGCTGAGAGGAGCTTGCGTATTTTCCAAGATCGATTTACGCTCATGCTATCATCAGCTGAAGATTAAGGAGTCCGGTGTAGCCAAGACTGCTTTCCAGACGAGATATGGGCACTACGAGTTCGTGGTTATGCCGTTTGGTTTGAATAATGCACCAGCGATGTTCATGGACTTGATGAATCGGGTGTTTCATCAGTACTTAGACCGATTTGTTATCGTCTTCATTGATGACATTTTGGTCTACTCCAGGAGTTTGGAGGATCATGAGCAGCATCTGAGGGTTTTTCTCGGGACCCTTAGAAAAGCTGTACGCCAAGTTCTCCAAGTTTGAATTTTGGCTGAAGCGAGTGGCATTCTTAGGCCACATCTTCACCGATAGAGGCATAGAGGTTGATCCGGCAAAAATTGCCGCAGCTCGGAACTGGTCAGCGCCCAGAAGTCCCACCGAGGTCTGCAGTTTTCTCGGTCTAGCAGGGTACTATCGCAGATTTATCGAGGGATTTTCGAAGATTGCCCTCCCTTTGTCCAAGCTGATGAGGAAATCTGTGAAGTTTGAGTGGACGAGTCGTTGTGAGGAGAGCTTTCAGGAGCTCAAGAAGAGGCTTACGACGGCTCCAGTGCTGACTATTTCGGATCCTGCTCGGGGTTTCACCATCTATAGTGATGCCTCGAAGCAAGGTCTTGGGTGTGTGCTGATGCAAGATAGCCAAGTCGTCGCGTACGCTTCACGTCAGTTGAAGCCACATGAGCAAAATTACCCTACGCACGACCTAGAGTTGGCAGCGATTGTGCATGCACTCAAGATTTGGCGCCATTATCTGTATGGTGGTCGGTGAAAGATCTTTACCCATCACAAGAGTTTGCAGTATATCTTCACACAGAAGGAGCTCAACATGCGCCAGAGGCGGTTGTTGGAGCTTGTGAAGGATTATGACTGCACCATATAGTACCATCTGGGGAAGGCCAACGTGGTAGCAGACGCCCTAAGCCGAAAGGTGAGGGGTGAGTCAGTTTGTTCTATCACTAATCAGTGCCAGCTCATCCGAGAGTTTGCCCGGATGCAGATTGAGGTTGTCGACTCAATTCCTAAGGAGATTTCGGGGAGTGTTAGCTCAATGCGAGTTCAGCCCGTGCTGAGAGATAGAATCCGGCAGGAGCAATCCTGCGATCAGTTCATTCACACCTTAGAAGCAAAGGTTCACGCTGGAGGCATATAGGGCTTTTACCGAGGCACAGATGGAGCCTTGGAGTTCAGAGGCCGCATTGTCATGCCAAAAGTCGGGACTTTACGCAAGGAAATCCTGACTGAGGCCCACAGTGCGCCATATTTATCCCACTCCAGGAGTACCAAGATGTACCACGACCTGAGAAGGTCGTTCTGGTGGCGAGGAATGAAGAGAGATGTAGCAGACTTCGTGAAGAAGTGTTTGGTCTGTCAGAAAGTTAAGGCCGAGCACAAGAGTCCCATAGGTCTGCTACAGCCACTTGAGATTCCCAGCTAGAAGTGGGAAGAGGTTACCATGGACTTCGTCTCGGGGCTACCTAAGTGGTCCGAGCATCACGACGCAATTTGGGTAGTGGTAGACAGTCAAGTCGTGTCCGGAACCGAGTCGTTCGGTCACGAGCCTCGCGCCTAGTTCACGCCTAGTCATGTCTCGAGCCCTAGCCGTCTCGAGTCTTGTTCGAGCCCTAGTGCAACACCCCGCTTCTATAGGGCCAATTTTTCACAAATTGTAACTCTTTCAAAAATGCTCATAAATTTTTCAAAATCATTTGCAAACTATCTCAGGATGTTGCTAAAACTTTTCTGCTTAAAATCCATTTTCTTTAAACTAGGTCTAACGGCTGGTTTAGACTTAAAGAAATCAGATTTATATTTTATCGAATCATGCATATTAACTGGACCCGTTCGTACTGGCGAATTGGGTAAAACTTTTGAAATCTGAAAATACTGTCATGCATGATCGAAAATAAACATAGCGGAAGTCTGAAATGCATGGTTATAATAGTTTACAAAACATGGTAAACAAATGTCCCGAATCGGCTAGCTGTGCCAACTCCACGACCACAACCACCACAGCTGGACTCACGCCTGCCCGCCGACCCTGCCATCTGAAAATATAAAGTGGGGGTGAGTACGGTCCACTTGTACTCCATAAAAACCCATTCCAAAGTAAACAACAATAATAATAATGATATCGCAGAACTGGTATATGTAAATAACTGAAACTCCCGGACACTCTAACCGGTAACTCCCGGACACTCTGGCCGGTACCGTGTGCAAACTCTGATGGTATATTTAAGGCGAACTGGACAACCACCAGAACTTAGGGAAGGACAACTCGGCCTTAACCCCAAGCGGATAAAACTCATATACATACCTGAACGTGATATCGACTATTATACTCAATGTATAACCAAGACTGGGTCCCCACCTGATCTGCTTTGAAAATGGATAAGCGCGGTTGTGCTGGTAGCTGACTCCTCAAGCTACATAAAAATATAAGCAAACAAATATACTAAGTACTATGCTTGTCATATGCTCAATAATATGCTAGGATGCTCTACTCTATCAGATTACTCATCCGGATATTAAGGAACCCTCTATGGGTTCACGGGAATAATTCTAAGTCCGGAAATTAGATTGACGTGCTCAACTGATCTGGTTTGGCTCGAAAAATCACTTAAATTTCGGAATAAGACTCGGACCGAAAATCACGAACCAAAACTGACTCGAACCGCCGGCTAAACCGGCCGGCTCGCTCACTAACTGAACCGGGTCGGGTTGAACCGAACCGGGTCAGACCGCCGGTTCACTCTGGACCTGGTGGTCAAGGCTGCTCGGGCTGGCCGAGCTCGGTCCTGTTCCGGGCCTGCTGGGTCCATGGCAAGGCGCTAGGCACGAGCTGGTGCGACCGGGCCTCGGTACTAGGCGCTGCTGGGCGCGGGAGTTGCGGCTGGCACGGGCCCTGGCACGAGTGGTGCCACTAGGTGCTGCTGGGCATAGCCGAGAGTCACTGGTAGTGTTGGCGCGCTGCTGGGCACGACCGAACACAAGGGACGCGGGGCTGACGCGTACTCGGGCTGACTGGGCACTGGGCGTGCGGCTGGCACGAGAACTGACACGGCCAGGTACTACTCGCAC
>BKCP01006604.1:140791-231546 GCA_008636005.1 Striga asiatica
GGACAGGCGCTGCTGGGCGCTGTCGCGTGCGCTGGGGGCTGCGGTGCCTCGCGAGCGCTAGGCGCGGGCACGGACAGAGGCACTGCCTGGCCTCTGCGATGCAGCACAGGCACGGCACGTGCGACTGGCGCGGCTGGTGACCCTAGCCGGTCCTTGTCAGACTTCCGGCCACTAATTCCGGTGACTACTGAACAAACCCAACATAATATGACATATTACACTCAAAAATGTCAAAAGTCACTGAGGGACCTCGGTTGGATTTGGAAGTGGGCTTATAAGGCCGATTAGGCACGAGGCCACACTAGGTCACCAAAATGAACATGTTTAACATGCAAATTGACTTAGGGCCGAATTATCTACATCAAAAATCATGACTATGGAGGCTAGAACATTGGTCATTACATGCATGCACATACACTTAGTTTCGGAGGTGAAAATGGCTCGATTTCACTTAACGAATTGACCGAACATATGAACTCAATGCATGCTAATCTATTACCAATGTTATACACATGATTTTTAAGGATTTATAAGCCATCAAACTCGGCCATTTCATGCATGTGCTAGAATTTTCAAAATTAAGGCTCAAATGTTCAAAAATTCATATCTTCTTATTCTCACGTGCATGGCCTCATTTCTATACATGATAAATCTTAAAATGTCATGTATAATCTGGGAAAAATGAGGAATGTGAGCTTACCTTGCTCAAAATTTGAAATGGAGCTAATGGCCTCAACTAGGGCTCACTCGCGGCTTGTGGTTGCTAGGCCCGACTTGGTGGCTTAAGGCTGCGATTGAGGGCTCCCAAGGGCTTACAAAAATCCACCAAACACTCAGGTAATGATAGACCACGAGTGTGTAACGCTGGAGTGGTGTAAGGCTCGGTGAACCTCTCCCATTCCCTCTCGCGTGCGTGTGTGTTGGCTAGAAAAAATGCCCTCGGTTTAGCTAAGCTTCTCTCAATATTTCTCAAGTGTTTAGCTCACTAATGAAGGTGTCCAAGAGCCTAAACAATGTTGGAGAATGTGGCTTAAATGGAGCATAAGGACGGATGTTACAAGACTCTCAAGTGGAGACATGAGTGCTCACTCCCTTTCCCCATGCGCATGGATGTTGGAGCTGGTCTTGCATAGATTTTGTGGTGATTTTGGACTGACCAAGACAGCCAAATGGTGGAGCATCTTATTCTGGTCGAGCCTTGAGGTAAGTGGGGGACAATTCCAAACCCACACTCAATATAAAAATGCCCCACTAACATTAAATTAATGCTAGTGCACTTTGACCATGCTAATCCACTCTTGACCAAGGCTTAGGCTTAATTAACTCTCATTTACCTCTTAATCACACGCATCATCTTGGGCATGAAGGAAATTAGGCCGAACTTATGCATATTGGGCTTGGAAGTGGACTAGTGCGCTGCCAGCGCTGGTCCTGGGCGCTGCTGGGCCCTGGGCGCTGCCTGGGCTGCACGCGGCACTGGGCCTGGGCGCAAGCTGGGTGCGAGGTCTGCTGGTCTGGGCTGTGCGCGAGAAATACTTGGGCCGAGAGATATTATCTTCTATGGCTGATCAATGGCTGAATTTATTAGCCCAAAATACTTATAAAAATTCCCATATGAGCTCAAGCCATGACTAGGGCCAACTCGATATGGCTAGGCTCGCGCACTTGGGCGGAGCGCGCATCACTTGGGCACGGAAACTTGGACCTAGGCTAATCATTGCCTATGGCTGAAAAATGGCCACACTAAGGTGCCAGAAGACTTAGGAAACTTTCCCTTAACACTCGGTAAAGTGCGAACTTGGCACGGCTTTGGCCCTAACTCGCGAATCCTAGGCGCGAGTGATCTCGGGGCCACACACGAGCTAGGTGCGATACACTTGACCAAGGGAAATAACATCCAAGGCTCAATGAAAAGATCTCATACTTAGAAAATATTCTAAGTAAGGCTATGAGCACGGCTAGGGCTCGAACAAGACTCGAGACTACTAGGGCTCGAGAATTGGCTAGGTGCGAACTAGGCGCGATACTCGTGACCGAACGACTTGGTTCCGGACACGGCTAGATTTGAACGATATATCGAAACATACTCGGTTCCGATTATTCGTCAGCTGAAATAATTAATTCCGACTGAATAAAATCCATTGCCAAAATAAATTGACCGGAATTAATAACTGAGATTGAATAGCTGATAACTGGGCTCGGAACTCAAGACGAGCAGTATTAATAAAAAGAAATAGTTCAACTTGGAACTAAAAACTGTCATTTTATTAATACAGAACTGGACTATTACACCTAGTCGTGCTCATAGTCTTACTTAGAATATTTTCTAAGTATGAGATCATTTTATCGAAACTGAGTCATCGTTTCCCTTGGCCAAGTATAACCGCACCAAGCTCGTGCGTAGCCAGGTCACTCGCACCAAGGTTCGCGAGTGCGCACCAAAGTCGTGCCAAGATGGCCCTATCTATAGCCTAGTGATTATGGGAATTTTTCCTAAGTGTTTTGGAGCTCTTAAGTCAGCCCTTATAAGTGCTTCATACTCGGTTCAAGTCCATAGTGCCAAGCCCAAGCAAATGCGCGCCTAAGCCCTTGCGCGAGTCCATGCCAAGGCCCAAGCCATAACCGAGTGTTGATGGCATAAAATTTTCTAAGTATGGTGGCTCATAGATCAGCCATAATTCAGCCCTAAGTGGGTGGTCCTCGGCCCAAGTGTATGGCATTTTCAGCCCGTGCGCACAAGAGCCGCGCCCAGCAGGCCGCGCGCAAGGCTCCTAGCGCCAAGCCCATTGCGAGTGGCTCCCAAGCCCAATGCATGGAAACTCCGAGCCCAATCCTTTGGCCCATGTCCATGCAAGTAATCTGGAGTCTTAGAGGGTTTAATTAAGCCTAATAATGCCCTAAGTTGGATTAAGAAAGTTCAAGATTCCTAAGCAATATTTTAAGGCTAAGTGGACTGTGGGCATGTGATTAAAATAATGCATGGGTGTAAGCACTTGTCCCCCACTTCATGTGAGCTCGACCAGACCACTTTCCCATCATATTATACTCTGCAAGATGCTCCTAAAACATGGTGAAGTCAGGCCAACAAGTCCAAGATTCTCCCCAAATCCTATGCGCATGGGAAATGCTTATGTCCCCCACCTTCTCCACCTTGTTAGCTCCGTCCATGAGCTCTTTTAAAAGAAGACGTCCTTAGCATTGTCTCAGCTCTTGGAAACTTCATTATCTTCAGAATACTTAGAATTTTGGGAGGAAAAACCGAGAGCAAGCCCTCAAGTCCCCGCGCGCGCACCTAAGGCTCGGGTGAAGGGAGGTTCGCACCTTAGCTTGTTCCAGCCATTCCCTCTCGAGACTTAGCACCTTTCAAAGTTTATTTGGATTTTTCTAAGTGTCTTGAGCCCCTCATTTTAGTCCCTAGCCCCGAGTTTAGCCCCATGACCCCGAGAGGCCGCTAGTAGACCCGAGTTGAGGTCTTTGGCACCATTTCGAATTTTGAGCAAGGTAACCTCATGCCAACCATTTTTCCTAGCTTATTCATGATATAATAGGAATTATCATGTTGAAAAATGATGACATGCACATGCATAAAGTGAAGTTATGATTTTTCGAACTTATAAGCCCTAATTTCGAAAATGCTTATGCATGCATGAGTTTGTCGACTTTCATAGCTTAAAGTTCCTTAAATATCATGTGGATTACATTGGTAAAAGATTAACATGCTTTGAGTTCATATGTTCGATCAAGTTGGTTAGTGAAATCGAGCCATTTTCACCTCCGAACCTAAGTCTATATGCATGCATGTTATGACCAATGTTCTAGCCACCATAGTCATGATTTTTGATGTAGATAACTCGGCCCTAAGTGAATTCTTATGTTTAGCATATTCATTTCGATGACCTAGTGCGGCCACGAGCCGTGTAGGCCCTATAAGCCCACCTCATTATCCATCCGAGGTCTTTCAGTGACTCATGGCATTTTTATGTGTATTATATCAAAATATGTTGGGTTGGTTCAGTAGTCACCGGAATTAGTGGCCGGAAGACTGGCAAGGACTGGCTAGGGTCACCAGCCGCGCCAGTCGCGCGTGCCGTGCCCGTGCCGTGTCGCAGAGGCCAGGCCGTGCCTCTGCCCGTGCCCAACATCAGCACACGCGAAGCACATCAGCCCCAGTCGCACGCGACAGCGCCCAGCAGCGCCTGTCCGTGCCAGTGAGCGAGGTCTTGGCGCCAGTTGCGCCTAAGCACCTCCGACAATGCCCTGGTCGCGTTGTCCCAGCGTCAGTGTATGCGTGGACTCAAGCCAGTCGCTCGTGCCGCGCGGTGTAAGCCATGGGTCGTGCCAGCCGCACGCCCTAGCACCCAGTGCCGTGCCTAGTGAACCCTAGTCGTGTTCCTTAGGTCCAGTTGGCCACGGGACGTGCCCAGCAGCACGCCCGCGTGCCAGGGTAGCCCGACAGCGCCCTACCAACCCCAGTCGCGCCAGAGTCGCGTGAGTAGTGTCTGGCTGCGCCAATTCTCGCACCAGCCGCACTCGGACCATGACCAAACGCACGCCCCAGTGCCCAGTCGCACTCCCAGCGCCCAGTTGACCTCGGCTGTGCCCAGTAGCACCCGAGTGGCACCAGTCGTGCCCGTGCTCGCGCCAGCTGCGCACCAGAGCACCCAGTCACCCTTAGTCGTGCCCAGTAGCACCCGAGTAGCACCAGTCGTGCCCGTTCTCGCGCCAGCAGCGCACCAGAGCACCCAGTCATCCTTAGTCGTGCCCAGCAGCACCTAGTGGCACCAGTTGTGCCAGGGCTTGTGCCAGCCGCACCTGCCCGCGCCCAGTAGCGCCTAGTACCAAGGCCCGGTCGCACCCAGCTCGTGCCTAGTGTCGTGCCAGGGCCCCAGCCGGCCCAGCGCGGGACCGAGCCCGGCCAGTCCATGCAGCCCGTGACACCCGATCCAGAGTGAACCGACGATCCGACCCGGTCCGGTTCAGCCCGACCTGGTTCAACCAGCTAGCGAACAGACCGGTTTAGTCAGCAGTTCGAGTCAGTTTTGGTTCATGATTTTTGGTCCGAGTCTTATCCCAAAATTTAAGTAATTTTTCGAGCCAAACCAGATCAGTCAAGCGTACCAGTCTAATTTCCGGACATAGAATTATTTTAGTGAACCCATAGAGCGTTCCTTTATATCCGGATGAGTTATCTGATAGAGTAGAGCATCCTAGCATATTATTGAGCATATGACGAGCATAGTACTTAGTATATTTGTTTGTTTATATTTTTATGTAGCTTGAGGAGTCAGCTACCAGCACAGCCGCACTTACATATTTTCAAAGCAGATCAGGTGGGGACCCAGTCTGAGTTATACATTGAGTATAATAGTCGATATCATGTTCAGATATGTATATGAGTTTTATCCGCTTGGGGTTAAGGCCGAGTTGTCCTTCCTTAAGTTCTGGTGGTGGCCCAATTCGCCTTAAATATACCATCAGAGTGTGCACACGGTACCGGCCAGAGTGTCCGAGAGTTACCGGCCAGAGTGTCTGGGAGATTACAGTTACCGGCCAGAGTGTCCGGGAGTTTCAGTTACTTATATATACTGGTTCTGTGATATCATTATTATTATTTCTGTTTACTTTAAAATGGGTTCTTATGGAGTACAAGTGGACTGTACTCACCCCCACTTTATATTTTCAGATGGCAGGGTCGGCGGGCAGGCGTGAGTCAAGCTGTGGTGGTTGTAGTCGTGGAGATGGCACAGCGAGCCGTTCCAGGGACATTTATTATCACGTTTTGTATAACTAATATTATCACGCATTTTCCAGACTTCCGTTATGCTTGCTTTTATTTCGAACTTGCATGACAGTACTTTCAGACTTAAATAATTTATCCAGTTCGCCAGTACGAACGGGACCAGTTAAAATGCAAGATTCGATAAAAGATTTAAATCTGATTTTCTTAGAGTCTAAACTAGTTCATAGACCTAATTAAGGAAACAGATTTCCAAAGCAAATAAGTTTTAGCAGCATCCCGAGATAAGTTTGCAAATGATTGCGAAAAATTTATAAGCGTTTTCGAAGGTAGAATTTGCGAAAAATTGGCCCTAAGTAGCAGGGTATTGCAGAGAACCTAAGTATTAATATAGGTGGCCAAATCCTAAAGGCTGAGGCTTATATTATTGAGATGAGTGACTTTGACATTATACTTGACATGGATTGGTTAGCACATTACTGTGCTGATATTCGTTGCCATAATCGGGAGATAATTCTTCATTTGCCAAAAGACAATCAAATTACATTTTACGGTGCAAAGATGCAAACTCTATCACAAATAATTTCAACGACAAAAGCAAGAAAGATTTTGCGAAGGGGATATTTCCAGGGATACCTGGTGAGTATGGTTGAACACGATTCGAAAGCACAAACACCTCATGATATTCAAATTGTTCGTGAGTTTGTGGATGTGTTTTCGGATTAGTTACCAGGAGGACCACCCAACAGACAAGTGGAGTTTACAATTGACCTTGTTCCAGGTGGAGGACCAGTGTCAAAGGCGCCGTATAGAATGGCACGAAGGAGTTTCAAGAGTTACTAAAACTCGGTTTTATCAGACCAAGTGTATCACCTTGGGGAGCACTCGTTCTATTCGTCAAGAAGAAGGACGGATCTATGAGAATGTGCATCGAGTACCAAGATTTAAATCGGTTAACGATAAAGAATAAGTATCCACTTCCAAGGATAGATGATTTGTTCGATCAGTTGAGAGGAGCCTGCGTATTTTGAAAGATTGATTTACGCTCAGGCTATCATCAGCTGAAGATTAAAGAATTTGACGTAGCCAAAACTGCATTTCGGACAAGATACGGTCACTACGAGTTTGTGGTTATGCCATTTGGTGTGAGTAATGCATCAGCGGGGTTCATGGATTTGATGAACTGGGTATTCCATAAGTACTTAGACCAATTTGTTATCATTTTTATTGATGATATTTTGGTCTATTCCAAGAGTAGTAAAGAGCATGAGGATCATCTGAGGGTTGTTCTTAGTACCCTTAGACGAGAAAAATTGTATGCCAAGTTCTCTAAGTGTGAGTTTTGGTTGAAGAAAGTGGCATTGTTAGGCCACATTATCACTGAGAGAGGGATAGAAGTTGATCCTGCAAAGATTGCAGCAGTTCAGAACTGGTCAGTGCCTAAGAATTCTTCTGAAGGTCATAGTTTTCTTGGGTTAGCAGGTTATTATCATAGATTTATCGAGGGTTTTTAAAGATTGCTCTTCCTTTGACAAAACTAACGAGAAAATCTGTGAAGTTTGAATGGACGAATCGTTGTGAGGAGAGTTTTCAAGAGCTTAAGAAAAAGCTTACAAAGACTCCAGTGCTGATTATTCCAGATCCTACTAGAAGTTTCACTATCTATAGTGATGCTTCGAAGCAGGCTCTTGGGTGTGTACTTATGCAAGATGGTCAAGTTGATGCATATGCTTCGCGACAACTGAAGCCACATGACCATAATTATCCAACTCATGATCTGGAGTTGGCAGCAGTTGTACACGCACTCAAGATTTGGCGACATTATCTCTATGGTGGACGGTGTGAAATATTCATTGATCATAAGAGTTTGCAGTATATCTTCACACAGAAACAGCTCAACATGCGCCAAAGAAGATGGTTGGAGCTCGTGAAAGATTATGACTGCACTATCATGTATAATCCGGGAAAAGCGAACGTTGTAGCAGATGCCCTAAGCCATAAGGTGAAGGGTGAGTTGGCATGTTGTATCACTCAGCAGAATCAACTTATTGAAGAGTTCGCTCGGATGCATATTGAAGTTGTCAAGTCACTTCCTAAAGAGATTACGGGGAGTGTTAACTCGATGAAAGTTCAGCCAATGTTGAGAGATAGAATTCGGTGGGAATAGTCTTTTGATCAATTTATTCGAAAGAAAGGCTTTTCGTATAGTAGTACGTGGGATCTTCATGCTGAAGGAGTAGAGGGCTTTTACCAAGGCACCGATGGAGCATTGGAGTTCAGAGGCATGATTGTTGTGCCGAAAGTCGAGGCCTTAAGAAAGGAGATTTTGGCAGAAGCACACAGTGCGCCTTATCTAGCTCATCCCGGAAGCACCAAGATGTATCATGACTTGAAAAGGTCGTTTTGGTGGAGGGGAATGAAAAGAGATGTAGCAGACTTGGTAAAGAAGTGTTTGGTTTGTCAGCAAGTTAAAGCTGAACACAAGAGTCCATTAGGTCTGTTACAGCCACTTGAGATTCCTAAGTGGAAGTGGGAAGAAGTTAGTATGGATTTTGTTACAGGTCTACCTAAGTCGTCAGAACATCATGACGCGATTTGGGTAGTAGTAGACAGATTGACGAAAGTCGCACACTTTATGCATGTGACAATGACCATGTCGATGGACAAGTTAGCCGAGATATATACTCATGGAATTATTCAACTCCACGGAGTTCCTGTTACAATCATATCAGATAGAGACCCCAGATTTACCAGTAGATTTTGGGAGAGTTTACTTGAGGCAATGGCACACAGTTAAAGTTTATTTCGGCGTACCATCCATAGACAGATGGCCAGTCTGAAAGGACAATATAGACTCTTGAGGATATGCTCAGAGCTTGTATTTTGGATAGAGGTGCCAAGTGGGAGAAGTGGTTACCATTAGTAGAGTTTACCTACAATAACAGTTACCACGCATCAATTCAGATGGCTCCCTACGAAGCATTTTATGGCCATAAGTGTCGTTCGCCCCTTTACTGGGACGATGTTGGAGAGAGACGAGTACTTGGTCCAAAGATGATCGAGGAGACAGTTGAGCAAGTAGCTTGGATTCGAGAAAGGCTCAAGACAGCTCAAAGTCAGCAAAAGTCTTCAGCTGATAAGCATAGACGAGAGATGCAGTTTGAGGTAGGCGATAAAGTGTTCCTGAAAGTTCGACCAACGTGAGGTGTCATTCGTTTTGGGAAGAAGGGAAAGTTGTATCCTCGATATATAGGTCCATTCGAAGTTCTGGAGTGAGTAGGAGAAGTATCCTATCGTTTAGCTTTACCTCCCGAGTTGTCCAGTGTGCATAATGTTTTTCATGTATCGATGTTACGTGCATACGTGAGCGATCCAGAGCATGTGCTTCAACACAATGAGATTCATATTCAGCCACATTTAACTTACGAGGAACAGCCGGTATCAGTTCTGGACCGAAAGGTTCATCGGCTCAGGAATCGAGATATTCCCCTCGTTCGTATTAAATGGAATCGCAACGGAGAATCATATGCCACTTGGAAGCGAGAAGCTGATATTAGGGATCGTTTTCCAGATTTTGAATTTTGATATGTAAATAGTTGTATGTATCTTCAGTTCAGTATTTCCAAGGACAGAAATAATTTTAAGGGGGGTAGATTGTAATATCCCTTCTAAGTATGAATTAAAGAATCAGTTCCATGATTGAACTAATTACTAGGCCAAGTTATTCAGTTATAAGTTAGAAATTTAGAGTTGTTCAATCTAGAGCATCACATGAGTCGTGTGAGGCCACACGAGTCGTGTGACAAGCCACATGAGTCGTGTGGACAAAGAACAGATAAAAGGTTAGGGTTTGTCACACGAGTCGTGTGAGGTCACACGAGTCGTGTGACACAAGCCACATGAGTCGTGTGACCGACATAAAAATCTAATTATTGAGAATCCGATTGTGATATCAATCAGTGTCCATTTTTTTGCATTAAATTAAGTGTTGATGACTTTTACAAGTTAGAAATTGTAATGTTTATGATTGTTTATTTTTATAAGTTTCATTTATTTATTTGGTTAATTTCTTCACTCAATGTTCTTGTCTCAAATTTGTGCCTATAAATAGAGGCCTAGATTTCAGAGATTTTCATAAAAGAGAAATTACGAAAGTTATATAGTTTTATTAGAGAGAAGAAGTTATAGAAATTCTTGTGAAGTGTGAAGGAAAGAAAAATCGATTTTCTAGCAAGAAGAAGGTAATCTACTTGTCTTAATTTCATACTTTATAGATGAATTTAAATGGTTATTAGTATATACTAATGACTTAGAAGTGAATTTATAACTGAATTAATGAATATAAGAAGTTAAAGTTGTTTTAAGATTATTTGTATAATAGATGTACTCGGTTTTAATGAGATTCTTATAATGATAAGAATAAACCAGTAAAGTATGATCTAAATGAGTAATTCTTATGTAAATAAGGAGTGCATAAGAAAAAGAATCATGTCATTTGGCATAATATAGCTTGAGTTGTAGATATTTGAAGTTAAGCATGCAAGTTGAATTTTAGGTTCTTTATTTCAGCTGTGATTTTAAAATTCTTATAACTCGATATATATGCATGATACAATTATATAATTTTTACGACATGCTTATATATGGGTCAAGAACATGACTGCCAAATTTCATGATTTTATGTTGAGAAACGAATGAGTTAAATTATTTTTATGGCATCCATGTCAAGATGATTTTATATGCAAGGGTATTCAGTACATGGTTGAGTTTTTAAAGTGAAATTTTTATGACAAATTCTCATATGAGTTATGAGCAATTTGACCAAGTTTCAGTTTAGAATGTTGAGTATACGATTTTATAAAATTGCTTCAAGTCTAGTATATCAATATCATAATTTAGTGTTATGATAAAAACTTGTATTGTATGAGCATTAAGTTGAAATTTTAGTATCAAGCAAGTTTAAGACAAGACTGATAGCTTATAAATCCTTATAAATCATATTTATGATGTTGATAAAAGTTGAAACTTTTTTGATGTACTCGGTTATCTATTATGTGATATTTAGTTTATTTTCACTTCCGAGTCATTTTAAGTTTCATATGAGTAAAACAATATCCAAGATTTGGAGTTATGATTTATATGTGAAAGTACTCAATCTTAAATAAAAAATTTTGGATTTTAGTGAATTTTTAGAGTGTCCATTAAAATCCGGATAAGTGATAGAATCAAGTATTCAAGCATCTTATCGAGTATATAAGCATAGTACTTAGTATATTGGTTTATATTTGTATGTAGCTTGAAGATTCAGCTATATCATTCAGCGCTTACGAGTTTTCAAAAGAAGAAAGGTGGGGACCCAGCCTGGATATTACACTGACTATAATATTGATATCATATCCAAGGTATGTATACAGTTTTTACACTTAGGATGAAGGCCCTCAGCTGCCTTGACAGTATATCCTAAGTTCTGTTGGAGGCCCTCAGTTGCCTTAGAAATATCCATCAGAGTGTGCACACGTATCCGATCAGATATCGGCCAGATTACAGATTCAGTTCCAGTTACTGGAACAGATTTCCAGTCCAGATATATACCAATGATCATGATATTGTATTATTATTGCTGTTTACTTTAGTATGGGTTATTTTGGGGTACAAAAGGACTTGTACTCACCTTCATTGTGTTTTTCAGGTAACAGGGTCAGGCCGGAGGTGTGAGCTCAGATGTGGTGATGGTGGTTGCGCATTTGTGGATATTTATTTGATGAACTGTTATGTCTGTATAATTAATGACGTTTTTAAGTATTTCCGCTATGCATATTAGGACTTGAACTTGCATTTTATTAAATTTCAGATTTCAGTTTTTCATCATTTCAGCAGTATGAATATAGTACAGTTTAAATGCAAGTTTAAATAAATTTGTTTTCTTTATGTCTAAATTAGTAAGTTAGACAAAGTTTAAAGATAAACAGATTTTAGAAAAGATAAGTTTTAGTAGCATCCTGAGTTAAGATGATTCATAAGTATTTTCGAAAGATAAGTTGCGAAAAAATTTACTCTGATAAGCGGGATGTTACAGCACTACTACATGCACCACCGCTCCAACAGGTTGTCCTCTCGGTAGGTCTAGCTGCAACGGTGCAAGCACCGTTGTCGCCTGCCTTGTTTGAGCTTCATGCACCCGGCTGGAGCCTACATTCGCCCCTGGAATCGCCGTTGAACTCCCTAAACCTTGAGGAGCAAGTGTTGGGGGTCACCGGCGTCTCAAAAGGTCCGAGAAACCTGGAGGAGGGCCCTCTCTAAACGGTCGTGCCGTCGTCCACGCCTCATCAAACAATGGTTGTAAATTCATTCTGGGAATTCCGTTCTCCAAAACCAAACAGCTCAAAGACCCTCAGCACACAACCTTTCGAACAAAAGTCCCACAGACGGCGCCAAAATGGTACGTCATAACTTCCTAACCGGCTGAAAACGACCTACTCGAACTCCTTCCTGCCGGTAGAACGTCGAGTACCTGCAAAAACTCTCACACCGGAGGGATTTTCCGGTGAAGAGCCTCCGATGCTTAAGTCAATATCACTCCAAAACTCAAGTCTCAAAGAGTATAATGGAAATCATGTGTACAATTGTAAAGCCCACCCCTATATGTAGAGGTGGGGTACCTGTTCTAGAAGCTATCTGAGTTAGCTGAGCTAGTTGCCCAAGAGCTGCCCGGCCTGCCCGATAGTACAACACACACTGGGGTGTGTCAGAGACGGTTACTCAATTTGGGCCAACCAGGCCACGCTAGGTGTCCTCCGGATATGAGGGTTTGATTCCTCTAAGATCTCCTCGAAGGCTCTAGTGTTTGACCAAGTTGAGGTCAATTCACTGATTGGTCCAAGTCTGGAAAGTTATTGATCGGACGACCAGTTGTATGATAGGATCTTCGACCAGACCCTCCACGGGTCTGGGACAGACATGTTCTCCCTGCACCGGAATCGCTCTTCAAGGTATCTTTTTGTCCAGAGACTCTTGTTCTCATGATTTTCGACCACGACCACCCTTTCCGTATTTGCTCGACCAGAGCGGTTCAGCGGGTGCACTCGATTGATTCGTTAGATTGGCTTATTAGGTTGGTTTTACTCCTTTAGGTATGTTATCACAATAATTTCAATTTTTGTTTGTTTACTTGTCTAAAGTTCATTTTTAGTACACTAACTTACCCCATATCAAAAATAGTAAGTTATGTTGCAATTTGTATCATTTTTGGGACATTACTCATAAAAAACAGTACGTTATGTTGTAATTTGTTTCATTTTTAGGACACTAATCCCAAAAAATAATGAACCATTTTCGGATTAATGTCTCAATAGTGATACAAATTACAAAATAATGTACTATTATTGATGACGAAACCAACCCACGGCCCGGGACTGCCAGGACCAAAAAAGAAAACTAAGTACTGGGACCGGCCCGCATGGCCAAGGTTCCAGTTCAACGAACCGGCGAATACGGGCTGGTTGCGGGCGGGCATGTCTAGTTGAGTTAGAAAAATGTTACAAGTACGTAACAAATGTACGTAGAGATGTACATAACACTCACATGGAGTGGGGTCCACTTAATTTTTTATTTTTGGTAGGACTCACCCTATGTAAGCGTTACGTACACATCTATGTACATCATTTATGTACATCATTATGTAGTTATAGCATTGCTCAATTGAGCTATGATATGAACGGCGGGATCCACATTGGCCATAACATAATTGGCGGAGGAATCCAGTCCCATGGGATTCAGCATGAGCTACTGCTCTAATAATAATTCACCTTCACTGCTCTAATTATAATTCACCTTCTCCAATAGTAGCTGGCTAGCTTGGGATTTACACAACTGCCTCGGAATTTTCAACGCAGACAAATATTATTATGACTGTATGTGTATGTATGCAACTATATACGTGCCCCAGCCTTTTATCACTTTATTTTTCTCATCTTTTCTTCTTATTACTCTTCTTATTCCTTTACTTTACTTTTGCTTTTACATACTCATATATTTCTTTCGCTAGCTTGTTTCTCCTTAATTTTATGACATATATAATTATATAAGTCTCTCTCTCTTTTTTTTTTTCTCTCTCTCTCTCTCTTCATATGTGTATATACATAAATATACATATGTAATGTTAAAGTTTGCTTTTGTTTGTCTATCTGATAACATTTAAATTTGAAGAGCAGCAACGACCAACCAAGGTGATAATGGTGAGTGACGGCCCAGCCGAATCTGACGGCTCAGATTTAATATCGACCGGATATCTTGAAGACGTGCTTTTCCAGTTCAGCTCTAAACGGAGAAGGCTGCTCCTCCTCCCCAACCATGTCGATTACACGTCACTCCACTTCGATTCCTCAATCAAGGTACACTTTTTTTTTTTCTCTCCCTCTCTCTAGATCTCGTCTTAATTAATAATGTTTGGATGTAATTCTTTTTTATTTTTGTTTTTTGAAAAATAAAATATGCATGTCAAAAGCAAGTGTGTTTATAAAGTAATTATTGAAATGTTGATTTATTTGGTGTAATCCGCGTAATTGATTGATTTGTTGGTATGTTAAAAAGTCAAAATTCAAATAAGGTCGATTGAATTTTTATTATGTCATTTAAATTTATTTTTGCTGTTTTTTATTGGTTTTATGTAGGACTGCTGGGCATCAGATCCCTTCCAGAATTGTTACCAGGATTTTAACTCCCTGGGTGAGATAACAAAGTTCGACAGAAACATTTCAGGTAATTTTCTTCAATTAATTACCAATAAACAGTTAATTACCACTAATTTACAATACTAGCTAATTTGATAATCCAACTCTGCGAAGCAGTCCATACAGAGTGTGGAAAATGCGCATTTGCGTTGACTGGCTTACTTGTTTGCATGTTAAAAATTGAACATAAAGTTAATTTATAGTTGGTACAATATTTTTATAATTTGGAGTGACATAGGCTCTGTAATTCGATTTTTTTATACTCATGACTTACTGAATTTATATATATATATATATTATATGCAGATATGAAGACGCCTGAAGAGGCAGTTTCGGAAGATTATTATGATTCATCATCATCTTCGCAGAAACAGTGGACACCAGAGAAAGAAAACCTATACTGCACAGACCCCATATTTTCTCCTGGTAAAATGATTTTATTTAAGTTATTATTATTATTATTATTATTTGGTCTGTGCCTTCTGTTTATCTCTAGAGATAATGGATTATTGTAATTGTTTAATTTTGTTTTTGGTGTAAGAATCAACTTTATTTCCCAAAATGTTTCTGCACTTGTCTTTCCCTCCCAAAAGCTGCAAGTTGGGATTGACCAAATTCAATAAATAACTGTACTTTAGGAGAGGAAAATAGACTTCCATGTATTCCATAAAGAAAAAGACTATATATTCCAACTTGATGGACTTTGTCTCCTGTATGACTTTGTACAAAACATTACTCAAAATAAACCAACTTCAACTTACTAGACCACGAATTCTTTGTTGATTTACACAATAATTTCAGGATTTATAATTAAATTCCTAGATATATGGTCCTCAAATAAGGTGTCGGTCCTTATTCCAGAGCTAAGTTACAAGTTACTCCTTAAAGTGTCTCTAGCTAGCTTTGAATATTTTACTTTTATTTAATTACCGAAAAGATGTTGTAACAATTTAAATTTACTTCATATTGTATGCGTGATATGATCTAGCAAATCTAATTGAATGTTACACATAAGTTGCGTATGTTATTAGTCACATCATACGCATATATGCATGTAGAATGAATTAAAAACATGGGCGGGCCCAATTCCAATACCTTTGTTAAAGATGATAATATATAGGAATTGAAAATTAATATATTGATTATATTATATATTTGTGGGGCAGGAGAGAAAAGAAAGAAGAGATTGGTGTATCCATTTGCGTTGGTGAAGCCCGGTGGATTTGAAGGGGACATGACATTGAAAGAGATCAATGAGAGACTCCTAATGGCGCCAACGAGGCCAGTTCGCCATCCTGTGGGGGACTTTGCCTGTCAACCACTGGTGTCACCAAACGGGCCGGGCTTGTCCGGTAAAGCTGTCGTGGCATTTAAAAGGATTCACACACAGGGCAGAGGCACCATAACTATTATAAGGACAAGAGGTTGAAGGAAATTAATTATGTTAAGCGGAAGATGATGATGAATTCTGTTTCGTCACCCAAACCTAATGTTATGTAAGGCTTGGCTTGGTTTGGCTTGCAGTGTATAGGTAATTAATTAAGGTAATACTATACTGGTGGTATAGTAGTATTAAATAGACACCTACTTATTCATGTAATTAAATTTGCTACATTTAGATCTGCCCTACGAGGTTCATGTTATCATGATGTGGATTGTTAATGACATTAATATTTGTTGTAAGTAGTTCACCCTCCCAGTCCAAGTCCATGTCCCACACACTAGGTATTGTCATCAAGTTTCAAAATATCAGCTTCGTTGAAGATGACTATCGACTACTCTCTTATAAGAGTAGTCTTATAATTAACAATGGCAAAAATATCAAAAATTAGTCCTGTAATTATAAGGGTGTTTCACTATTGGTCTCACCGGAATTAATTTCCCTAAACCAGTCTCGTATCTTTTAAAAATCAATTAATAAAAGTAGGACAATCGTTTTCAGAACTTCAAATTCGGCTAGAAAAAGACGCGTCATGCTGAGGTGGATTAATAATATTACAGTTGGTTCATTTAATTTCTGCATGGCATCCTGCGTGGCGGATGACAAGACAAAATATCAAAAAAGCCGTTTCTAAAGCGCTCCGTTTCTTTAATAAAAGCGTATCACGTTTTTACATTCATTTATGAGAGAAAATTGCACACTATACACTATATATCAATTTTAATTACATAAATAAAATCTCATTGCAAATATTAACAAATATACAAGATCTCACCTTTATAATTGCAATATTATCAGATAATGAAGTCACCATAATTAAAGGAGACTTATCACCTTTCAAATTTTATGGGATTTATTCTCCATCTCACTCCCTCTCTCTCTCTCTCTCTCTCTCTCTCTCTCTCTCTTTCTCTCTCTCTCCTTCTTCTTCTTCTTCTTCTTGTTCCGACCAATTACCTCTCGATCTGGCTCTGTTTTTTCTTCTCATTCACATACACATATATATAAAGGTCGAATCTTTAATTTAATTTCGATTGATGGAAATAAAAAATCAACGAAAGAGAAAAATCCCTTTTCGTTTTTGTTCATCATCTGCGAAAAAAAAAAAATGGTGAAAAGCGATTGGGACTTGAAACGGAGCTGGGGCCTGGGCTTCCAGGAGGCGGCCGCGGAGAACTCGCGCTTGCTGAGCGCCTTTGGATCAGAACCTTGAATTCATCCAATGCCATTTTCTCCGGGTTGATTAACTCGTCGGCCTTGTTGGTTTCCTCCTTGAAGGGAGCATATTCGGAGATTTTAGCATCTTTAGAAGCTCCGTCCTCATCCTTATCCTCCTCTGCAGATTTCTCCAAATATTTCTCCGTCCTCAGCACGCAACTAATTTTAGTGGATGATAATATATACGTTATATAAACTAAACATATACAGTTTCGTATGTGTAAACATTATATATAAAATTATTTATGTTAAATAAACTAAACATATACAGTTCATATGTGTAATATATACGTTATATAAATTAAATATATACATTTTTTCAGATTTCCAATCAACCTGTTTTTGGATTCAAATTCACAATAAACTTTCTGAATGTATATTTTTCAGGTTTTTTATGTTAATTTTGGCTTTTTTTTTTCAATAAGGTGAAACAGTAATCAAGCGCAAATTAAGGGGACGTTGGAAATTAAGGGGGACGTTGGATATTATGGTAACAGACAGTAGGAATTAATCTAATTAAATCTAATATTTTAGGTATGCACGCAATTAATATTAGTGGGATGGTAGAGTTGCAATTTTTGTTGAATAGTGTAGTATATGTGTAAATGACCCCATTTATAACTCGATTAATGTTTTAAATCTTGAAATCGTTATTCTTTTAATTACTTTTTTTTTTCGAAACGATAGAAAGTTTATAAAAACTAAAACCACATAATTACAGTTAGATTCACCAAGCAGCCAAACAACTGAATCTAGGAAGCCTACCCGGATGTAGTCTAGAAGCAACTACACTAACTCACCCACAACCAGGAGCGAAACTAGAAAATTAGTTGAGAGGGGGCAAAAAACATAATATAATAGGTTCAGAACTGATAACATTTCGGTAACCGATTTTCAGTTACCGTTACACATATGCCAGTTCGATTCGGTTTATTTCTCATCGATTCGGTTCAGTTCAGTTCGATTTTCGGTATTCGGTCAAAAAATATCAAGAGTTGAAGTCTTTTATATGGACCATTTAAAATATCAAGAGTTCAAGCGTTTTGCATATTCTCCTGTTAGGAGCTTTGCTATTCTTCTTTTGGCAGCGTTAGTTATTTAGTTTGTTATTTTGTGGGCAAGGGCGAATTTACACTAATGATAGTTGCCCCCTCAAATTTTAATTTTTTTACTATTACTATTAAAAATTTTAATTTGCCCTCTTTTGAATTGTTAATTGACAATTATGGACAAGTCTTTTAAGTGACGTTTACACTAATGATAGTTGCCCCCTTGAATCCGAACAACAAAATGTCCAACTCAAACGCCTAACTGGGTCGGAAGCCAAAGGACCCAACCTACACCCCTAAGGATACCCGAAACCCGCAGCCGGAGACCAACGCCACAAACCACCTAAACCAACTGGACAACCGGGCCCAGACTCAAGAACATAACCCACGGCCTAAGTTAGCCAGCCGAACACCTCCGTCCAACACCAGAGACAGGAGGGACACGACAGTAGGCGGCGGAACCCTCTACCCCGGATCCCCAAAAGGAGGAACGAGGCCGCGGCCCACCCCAAAGAAGCACCAGAGGTTGGCCCAACGCTGCGAAAAACACCGGCATAACCGGTCACCCTCCTCGCCATCCAAGCAGCTAGAGAATGGCGAGACCTAATCAAGGAATTGGGCATCGCTACGCCAGCGAGAACTACACCTCTGAGCGGAGAATTCTGGAGAAACGAGCCACGTGGCACAAGAACACCTTGCAGACAACCTCAAACAGCCAGCGGGCAACCTGCCGAAACACCACACGAAACACCCTCATGGAAGCACCACCCCAAAGCACCCCCAACACCAAACAGAACAAAGGCAGCCAATCGTCAACAGAAATCAACTGCCTCACCGTCGGACCTAAAGCCCCAACACTAGGGAAATCAGAAGATCCAGGGGAGAAAGAGGCGATGAACTCCGACCCACCTCTACCACGACAGCGGCCAGATCCAGCGTCAGCCGACTCGTCATCCATTCGCTGAAACCACACATCCCACCGCCACATACTCCCTGAAGAAGAGCCTCGCTGCGCCGAGAAAATTGGGGAAGGTGACTGACCGGGAGCCGCACCAACACCCCAGAGGAGGGCATCACCGACCGTGGCGGCCGGAGGAGCCCGACGAAAGGGAGGTCATCAGCTCGAAAATTTAGGGTTTCTCAAGAATGAATTGGGGGAAGACGACGTGAAGGAGGGAGAGAGAAAATCCTTACAACACCCCAGAGGAGGGCTTTTCGGTGTAGGCTTAATATTTTAATTACAAAAAATAAATTTTAAGTAGATAACCTCATCTACTTTTTTCTAGTTAATTTAAGTAACCTAATTTAATTAACCTAAGTATATTTAATTTACCTAAATTATCTAAGCTACCTAAATGAACTAAATACCTAAAATAATCCTAAGTCTTTCCTAAGTGAACTAGGAGATCCGACATTCAAAGTCCAAAGCCAAGCACCCAAAGCATTCCACTCGGCCACCCTCATTCCCAAGCCTAAGACCAAGTCACAACTACCTTAACAACCTCCCTTAAATCTCGAACCAAGCACCCAACAGAAGCAGCCCTCAACTCTCTCACACACTCCCAGTCGGGACAGCTCTATAGGCTCCAAGCAGCCCTAGACCAAGTCTTCAACAACCTTCCCCCATTTTAGGCCTTACTCCCCATCACGACACTTACCATTTCAGCAGCCCTAAAGCCCCTTTATTTAAAGCTAAGAAGAACTAGACGCCTCCCTCATTTGCTCACTTTACATTTTCACTAAAAACAAACCCAAGTTCCCAGCATAATCCCTCTTGGTAACAAGGATTAACGGCGACAAGGAGCCACTCGAGGAGACCCGAGAGCACCACCAAGAGTGAGCCATTTCCCAGGCTGAGACCTTCTCGCAGCAACCCAAGAACCAAAGAGGAACTAACAGAGGTGTTTCACTCACTAGGTATTGTCATGAAGTTTAAAAATATCAACTATGTTGAAGATGATTTTTCACTACTCTATCTTATAACCAACAATGGCGAAAATATCCAAATTAGTCCATATGGGTGTTTCTGTATTGGTCTCAGTGGAATCCATTTCTCTAAACAAGTCACGCATCTTATAAAAATCAATTAATAAAAGTAGGACAATCATTTTCATAACTTCAAATTCGGCTAGAAAAATATAAGTCATGCTGAGGTATATAAATAATATTACAGTTAGTCCGTTTTGTTGGGATCTATGAGAATCTCGTTATGTACAAGTCACGAATTCAATAGCAAACGTAAACCAATGCACAGTGGATCTAAAGGTTTGACGTAGAAAACTTACGAATTAAAATTTATGTAGATCTGGTTGACCACGAACGGTTGACCGGAAATCATGTCTTGGGTTGCACGACAAGATCAGATTAAAACCGGATCAAACGGGTGCAAACGAATGAAAACAAAACTTGCAGTTAGGCTCCTTCCGGCGGCGCGTGCAGGTGCGTAAGGTGGCGGACGGCGACGATCTCGGTGGCGATGGAAAGCTCTCGTCGAGACGGCCGTCTGGGTATGTTGTGCACCTTGATCGGACCTCCGGTTTATGCAGTAGGATAAAATATTTCGTCTCCGTATACCTACAAATCTTCTACCGTATTACTCAATACACCCTTCTTCAACTTGTACCAGTGGAGCAATATGAAGAAGATAAAGCTCGAATGAGATCTAGAGAGAGAGGCGCGGGGCGCGTGTTTTAATTATGACAGATGTCTTCACTTCTCATGAGCTTAATGATGTATATAGAGCTACAGTAGCGACCCTTAGAAGATTAGGAATAGGGCTCCTCAATTAAATTAGAATAACTGTGGGCCAAGCCCACTCCTCTAATTAATTAGATAATATTAATGGGCCACTAATATTATATTATTGCACTCCCTTTTTGTAGCCCAAATTACATTTGAGACTCCAATAATAATTACTCGATTTATCTCCCCACGTTTAAGATATAATGTCCATTAATTAATTCGATTACTGACAATCAAGAATTAATTAATTTATTATTATTTCACCGAAGCTAGCGCTCGTTCATCACATTCTTATTATGCCAGAACTTAATCCACCTGCAGGGTTTAGCATAACAATCCTTCATGAACTCACTCCGGGGACATCATCAAACTAACGCACATGGTGACCGTAAATATCCTAACAGCACATCCTATATACAATAATATTACCCAAAACAGTAGAAATATTGATCCAGTGAACTGAACCTCACCCAAGTGAATCAAAGTAATATAATATTATATATATATTCGCATGTTTAATATCTTACGGGTTAAGAGAACACAGTAATTAACCGAGGCCTAGTTCATTTACGACGATCAATATAAAATAAACTACTCCTCTTTGGGATCCTGTTCAATACATAAATGTACTAGAGCAACTAATCAGTCAAGACAAACTATACAGTTGACACTACAACCGTTCGAATGCGGTGTTCATGTCCATCTAGGTTGTGAGCAACTATTCTTGTTCGCAAGTAACTGATAGAGTGATCTTCGGTTTGCCCGATGACGACCCACCCTATCTAAGTGCAGAACAACATAACGTAGAACTTGTTTAATATAACATGATTCTCATTGATAAACGGCAAATGTGTAATAACATGCAAAGCCAAGCTTTCATTATATAACACTAACAATCTCCCACTTATACTTAAAGCTTTCACTTTTACAATATAGTCCTATCAATCCGTTATTCTAAAAGACCTATGTAGATCCTATTGCCATGCTCATGACTCCCATTCCTTCCACGTGTTTGACGAAGACCTTATCCGGCAAACTCTTCGTGAAAGGATCAGCTAGGTTGTCCTCTGACGCAATCTTGGCAACATCAACGCCTCCTCCACCAATGATATCTCGAATCAGATGGTACTTGCGCTCTATGTGTTTGCTTGCTCTGTGGGCTCGAGGTTCCTTTGAGTTCGCTACTGCTCCACTGTTATCACAGTACACGGTGATACCACGTAGCAAACTCGGTATAACCTCTAAGTCCACTAAGAAGTTCCTGCGCCAAACTGCCTCTTTCGCTGCCTCTGAGGCTGCTATGTACTCGACTTCCATGGTGGAGTCTGCCACGCATTTCTGCTTACCACTCCTCCATGAAATGGCTCCACTTTCGAAGGTAAACACATAACCTGAGGTTGACTTACTTTCATCCCTATCTAACTGTAAATCAGAATCACTGTAACCCAGATGTAACAAGCTGTCTGCACGGTAAACTAACATGTACTTCTTGGTCCTTCTCAGGTACTTGAGTATATGCTTCACCGCAGACCAATGTTCCCTTCCCGGATTCCTTTGATATCTAGCTACTATGCCAACGACATAACTAATATCAGGCCTAGTGAACTGCATTGCATACATGAGACTTCCTACTGCCGAAGCATAAGGAACTGTCTTCATCTCCTCTATCTCATTAGACGTCTTAGGAGACATCTCCTTAGATATAGGTATTCCATGTCTGAAAGGTAACATACCTTTCTTGGAATCCTGCATGCTGAATCTGGCCAAGACAGTATCTATGTATGAAGACTGGGATAAGCACAACATTCTCTTCTTACGGTCTCTAATGAGCCTAATACCAAGAATGTGTCATGCTTCACCTAAGTCCTTCATATCAAACTGCTTAAACAACCACACCTTTAGGTCTGATAACTCCTTCTTACTGTTTCCAATAAGCAGTATGTGATCTACGTAAAGCATAAAAAACACACCATGCTCCCACTGATTTTCTTGTAAACACAGTGCTCATCCGGACATTGGGTGAGCCCGTACGACTGAATTACCTCATCAAAACGGATGTTCCAAGATCTCGAAGCTTGCTTCAGTCCATAAATAGACCGATTAAGCTTACACACTACAGGCTCACGACCTTCAGTAATGAATCCCTCTGGTTGCTGCATATAGATGTCTTCTAGAAGGTTCCCGTTGAGGAAAGTCGTCTTGACATCGATCTGCCAAACCTCATAATCCCTATGGGCGGCTACAGCCAAGAGAATCTGAATGGACTTAAGCATAGCTACTGGTGAAAAGGTGTCATCATAATCAATACCCTCGATCTATGTATAACCTTTCGCAACAAGCCTAGCTTTGAAGGTTTGCACCTTCCCATCCGATCCTCTCTTTCTCTTATAGATCCACTTACATCCAATGTGTCGTACCCCATCGAGTGGTTCTACAAGATCCCAGACCTGATTGGAGTCCATTGACCCCATTTCAGCTTTCATTGCAACGTTCCATGAATCTGCATCTTTATCTTGGAGTGCCTCATCGTAAGTTCTTGGGTCCGATTCTAGGCTTCCTGGAACTGAGTCCGATGACTCTCCAAGAGCTATCCATCGGTAGGGTAAATGAGAAATCCTCCCACTACGACGAGGCACTGTCTGCACTGGTACACTCTCAGTGTGCCGTGTTGCAGTATTATGTGATGTATCTACTTGCACACTTGGTGGGGAACCATCGACTTCACCCCTTAACTCCTCTAAGACTAATCTACTCGAGGGCTTATGATTCATAAAATAGTCTTCTTCCAAGAATCTAGCGTTCGTCGAAACGATCACCTTCTGATCCCCGGGACTATAAAATAGTCACCTGTCGTTCCTTGGGATAGCTAACGAAAACTCGTGCTTCCGAATGTTTTTCCAATTTTCCAGGTTCCTGCACTAAAACGTGTGCAGGACTACCCCACACCCGAATATGTAAAAACCCGGGCTTGCGCCCTTTCCACAATTTGTAAGGAGTAGTATCAACTGACTTCGATGGAACCAAGTTCAGAATGTACGATGTTGTTTCCAACGCCATTCCCCAAAAAGAATCTGGTAACCTCGGATAACTCATCATAGACCTAATCATCTTCATAAGAGTCCTATTTCTTCGCTCTGCAACTCCGTTCTGCTGGGGCGTGCCAGGTGCAGTTAGTTGGGATTCAATCCCAGCTTCCGATAAGTATGTCCTGAACTCTCCAAAGAGGTATTCGCCACCTCGATCAGAACGAAGTGACTTGATACTTTTAGCATGAAGCTTCTCCACAACTGCCCGATACTCCTTGAATTTCTCAAAGCATTCGGACTTGCGGTGCAACAGGTAAACGTACCCATATCTCGAGTAATCATCTATAAAAGACACAAAGTACTCGAAACTTCCTCTAGCCTGGATCGACATATGACCATACAAATTGGAATGAATCAATCCTAGCACTTCTTGGCTCTTGTACCCTTTGCCGTAAACGGCCTCTTGGCCAACTTACCTCCCAGGCAGGATTGGCAAGTTGGATAGTGCTCTGCCAATGGACCGAGATGTCCACTGGCCACTAACTTTTGAATCCTCCTAAGATTGATGTGCCCAAATCTAAGGTGGCACAGATATGCTTGATTCATCTGCGAAGACTCCTTCCTCTTATTAGATGTAGTTATGACATCATCCAATTCATTTTGTTGCACTGTGGTAGAGTTTGGTTTGAGAACATATAAATTGCCAACTAATGAACCACAACATATGAAACGATTTCCAAAACGATTAATAACCATGTCATCAAACAAAACTGAAAAACCATCCATAACGAGTTTAGAAACTAAAACAATATTCTTTCTAAAACTAGGAACATAAAGGCAATTTCTCAAAACCAAACTAGTACTATCAAACGATAAAGTAACATCTCCCACTGCAACAGCCGCCACTTTCGTAGCATTGCCCATGTAGACGGTGATCTCTCCTGTAACGCCCCACTTTTTATTGTCGAAAATCAGAATAATTTTTTTTTCAAAGTTTATTTTCAAACACCTGAGGCGCTACTCATTTTCAAAACAAACTTCAACACTTATCCAATTTTTCAATACTAAATCAATTATCAATATCAATCACCAATCATCAGTAATTCAATCATCAATTTTACTAACTCCCAAAAACGGGTTTTCCAAAATGCATAATTCACCAAAACTGGGTTAAACAATATTCATAAATTCTAAGGAGCATCTCCTTAACATTAGTGAATCATAAAATCCGAAATTCATAAAAACAATAATACTCCAAGTTCATAATCCTAAAACCAGTTCATATTTGCGGAAGCATAACAAATAATAAGACCAGTCTTATAGAACGACCACCACTCGCTTAACTCCGCCGTCGCACCTGCCTCACTTAACCTGAAACGTGAATTTCAGGTGGGGATGAGCACAGTTGAAAAAGTTGTGCTCACCACTATGCAGTAAACATTATTCACAATAATAAAACAGCGATCAATAATCAATAAGGTATGGTCGCAGCATGTTTACGAATCAATCAATTATCCCAATCTCCTATCAATCATATCAATAATAGACTCATGTGCACACCTACGCATAGACTACTGCCGACTATATATCGATTGCCCTCCGGCCTTACATCGAGTGCCCAGCCAGTAGGAGTAACCCGCCAGCCAAGGCCTCACCTTGGTCTTACCAACGGGGTTGTCCAGCACAGGGACCTTTAACCCAGGTCTTACATCTCAAAAAGAAGACTACCCTACGGGTACGTTCTATAGCTACGGGGATAACCGTTCGACGGCTGGTACAGCTCACATCGTAGGCTACATGGTTCACATGCATACATTGATCATACCAAATTTAAAACAGTAATAACATTTACAGCATAGACAATTTTAGAATAACAACTGACCTGGTAACTCGGTAGAGAAGTCACACAAATAGGTCGGTAGGTCAAGGGCTCGAATCCTCAAGCACTTACATTAAATCCAGATGCTACAATTAACATCTATACCGACTTAAACGGAATTCACAATTATTCTTAGCCGAACTTGATTCGACTAAGTTGTTCGTGAAGTCCTGTGGACGTTGGAACACTTAGACTCGACACCTAGACTCAACCAAATTCACATGGGAGTTCACATAATCCAACAATCATTGACCAAGTCAATCACTTAAAGAAACAGAAAACGAGCCAATTTACCGTTTTAATTGCAAAAGAGATATATATGAAAATACTAGTTTTAAATAAAAAAAAAAAAATGAGTTGATCAGGTTATCATACGAATTTAACTCTGAAATTTTAACCAAAATTTCACCTCCCAGAGATTAACAAAACCACCAATTTTCAGCCCCAACCTCAAAGTGTGCTATTTTATAAAATTCGAGCAAGTTTATAGCAAAAACGAGCATATAACAGCAACCAGATCAAATGAATGAATTAAGCCATGAAAATTTTACATAAGCAGTAACCACATGAGAACAGTAACATATAAAATTTTCAGCAATTAACATCAAATATCCGAATTTTAAAAACTAGAACTAATTTCTGTTGATTTGGAATTTTCAATAAGACCGAACCAAAATGAGTCCAAATAAATCCCATCTTTTTGTATGCTGGAACTAATCACAAAACGGACCTAGCCATAATTGTTCAGCAATTTAGCACAGCAGACCAATTTATTAAAATTAAATTATGAAACTCTAGAATACAACAAATAATCTTTACGCAATACAAAAGAAGTCCGAAAATTCCAAAAATTGTACACCACCTATAAAACATATAGGAAGACGACATAATCAAATTTCATAAATTTTGGAGCACAACTCAATTTAATAGGCATTTAACAAGATTATGCTCAGAATTTCATACAATTATTAAAAATAGCTATACTTAACATTTTAATCCGACATTCTATCACACAAAATTTCGCGGCAATACGAGCAGCATACAATTTATCATAATTTATATACTAAAACAGCGACAATACAAGTTCATTAATTCATAACCGACTCGTTTTAAGACGAATTCGTCCGAAGTCTTCGCCATAAGACTAAGGACGACATAACGTTCTAATCCAGAGCGACTATATCACGATTCGACGAGGTCTCATTTAATTTCACATAATCGAAGAGTTCGTCTACAAACATTCAACATATATTGAGACAATTTAGAACACATAAAATAATATCACAGACATTTAAATATATATATACTCGTAATCACATTCGTCTACACGTACACACAACATAAACGATATATAAATTAAACAAGACGGGTCGAGCCTAGTACCGTTCTCGGAATAGCAATCGAAAACAGAACGAACGGTTCGAACGGACACGCGGATCGAATCGGCAATACACGGCCACGAGGAGAGGACAGAGGCTCAGGGATTGCTGCTCACGGCTTCTAGATCGCTGCAGGAATCCTCGTCCTCGCTGTTGGTAGTAGGCTTGTGAACGAAGGTCGCCGAAGTTGGGTGGCAGCGGCGGGAAGGAGCTGCGATTTGCTCGCCGGAGAAAGGAGGGTGGTCGCGAGGTCGTCTGCGCGTGGTCGCCGGAATCGGGGCCTGCTCGAGGAGGTCTGAACGCCAGTGGACGTGACTCGCGAGGGGGCAGCGTCGCGGGAGGACGAAGTTTCCGGAGGAAGAGAGTTTGCGGCGTGAGGAGAGCAATGGCCGCGGCGTGGCGGGTTGTCGCGGCGAGACGGAGGATCTGCTCGCGGTGTGGCAGTGAAGGATCTCGCGGCATGGCCCTGGTTCACGGCGTGGAAGGAACAACGACGGTGACTGGTTTCGCGAGCAGAGAAGGATTCACGACGGAGGGAGTCGCCGAAATCGCTGCGTTAACAGGAGCTCGCGATAGAGGTTCGCCGGTCTTCTGGTCGCGACAGGGGATGAAGATGGCGGAGGAGGGTGATCGATGATGGTGCTGGCGACTGGAGAGGTTGACGATGACAAGATGGGATTTAATTGGGTGACGATCAGATTTGCGAGAGGTGGGCCTCCTTGCGTGAATCGCCGGAGGTGGTCGTCGAACTTGGGCTGGTCGCGGCGTGGAGGGCTCCGCCGCGGCGTGGCAGAGTTGCAGGCGCAGCGTGGCGTGGTGGTTGGCCGCGGACAGAGGAACTCGCCGGGAAGGAGGTTGCAACAACGGAGGGCCTGTTGAAGGGGATCGTCGCTCTTCTTCTCGCCTGAAAAATCTGGTGGTCTGCCTCGCCGGTGAATTAGAGAAAGTGAGAGGGAGAGATGGTGACGGGATTTCTACTGAAAGAACGAAGAGATTTTTCTCTTCTCTGCTCAAGAGAGAAAAGGGCTGCGGGAGATGAAGAACAAGAAAAGGTTTCGGTCTCTCTTCTTCTGTTTGATCGATCGAGAAAAGGCATAATATATAAATATATACCTAGGTTAGCGTTAGATAATCTTGTCTCACAAGATATACACTCACACACACGCACAAAGAAAATCGGGTCGGGTTCTGGGGTCCGGTTCAGCCGGGCTGAGGCGCGGGTCAGGCTCGCGGTCGGTTCGCCAAACGATTTGGGTTTTCAGTTTTTCCCGGGCTCAATTCAGTCGCACGATATAATGAATAAACCGGATTTTATTTATATATATAATACATACAATTAAATATAATAGTGTAGTATGAATAATAATACAAATACACACATTTTAATTAAACAATAATATTGACACTTAGACAATTAGGCAATTAAATAACATTTTGACAATTAAACATTTAATTGAAATTTGGCATATAAATCATTTTAGACGTTTACTAATATTTAGCATTCAATTAATAATAATAATAACAACACATAAAGATAAATAATAATAATATATAATGATAAATAATTCCAAAATATTCCATAATCAAACGGGGCATTACAATCTATCCTCCTTGAAGTATTTCCGTCCTCAGAAATGCGAAAGATCACACATCAAAAAGGAAAAGATAGACTCTCACAGGAATTCCCAGTCACGAGGTCCGGACATCATTCTCTGGAACTCGATTCCGTTCCCATGAATCCTATCGCCTTATACTCGAAAGGCACGTACTCACATACAGGAACCAATCCGACTCGCCCTATGCTCATATGTTTACCTTCTTGCTTGGAAGGGTGATCACTCCTGCCCGAGCTCAGGCGTACATCTTCTTGCAAGGAACCCAGTTCGGTTTAGCCTATACTCCTGAGTATCAACGACTTGCTTCATACCTAACAACACACAAGACCTCAACAGGTCGTTCGGTGTGTTGTCAGCGTACTCCGACTACCCCACCATCAAGGTGGTCACGTGACGCCAAGTTTCAGTCTCGTGACTGAGTCACACTGATAACTTGCTCACGATTCCTTCACAGACCGCACGTCTGAATCCGAGACCACAACACGGTACCACATACATAAAACATGACATCATCAAGCTCACATTCTCATGATATCGACTCCACGAGTCGAACGCAACCCTTATGCACAAACATAAGGCTTGACCCAAAGCAACATGACATTCCCAATTTGCTGATTCGAGAAACTCTCAAGTGAAGCATAGGGACTCATCGACTACTCTCCTTAATCAGAAATCATCGATTAAGGATTTACACACATTTAATGGGACTTGGAGCTCTCGGTTTAAGGTTCGAACGAAAGGGTTTAAAAAAGGATAACCAAGTATTCCAGCATGAAACGGTTTCAATAGTTCGGTAAAAACATCGATGGTTGGCCATATACGCTGGCCTGGGGAGTTCGTGCGTACGGTGATGGCGGCTGCAGTTCGCATGCGAGTCAACGGTCGGCCGCGTGCAAGCCTCCCGTCTTTCAGCACGGTCGTGCGTGCTTGGCCACCATTTCGCGTGGCTACACCCAGTCAGGGTCGGCGGTTGGTTCAGGTTTCCATAAGAAATTTCAATTTCAGGCTACCAAAAAGGAATGGTTTTACCAAATTTTGAAAATTTAGGGTCGACAAAACAATATATATTTCAGGCGTTTCTCCATTTCAAAAGTTTCAAAAAGTCTCAAAAATAGCAAGGTGCAAGTTCGAGTTCAAAGTCCACCAATTTTCTAAAACAACAAAACGCAATAAGCCACAGATCTAACGATATGCGAAATCATAAGGAAACTCTCATGACGATTCTCCCTAAATCAGCGGCTTCTGCCGAGACATTAGATAGATAGCTCGCCTCGGCTCTTCCGACCAACAGCGTCGGCCGACACGTCAGCTCCTCCTCGGGTAGCTAATCGTGTCAGCAGTCCTAAACGAGCGCAACTCACTTCCCAATCTTCACACTTTGGAATTTGAACGCGAAGTTCCTCCCGAGATTCCGAAAGGAAGAAAAGAACAAAAATTTTTACGATGAACAAGATTTAGAATAAGGACGGTTCTGCACTACGCGATGTGCTTGCTTCTGAATCGACTATCCTCCTTAAAAGGCTTCTGCATAATCTTTTAAGGTGGAAAAATACTCCATCTTCTTATCAAACCGACTTGTGCTGGCTTCAGCTCCTGCGCGTTTATCTCGATGCCGAGCAAGAATAATTATCATCCCCCTCGAGGTTAGGTTATTCACAAAAGTGGCGATAGAAAAATTTTGCCCTCGAGTTTTTGTGATATATTAGCGATGGCATTCGAACTAGACTCTCATACTTCGCAAGAGAATAAAGATAAGCAAAAACAAAGGGATGCTTAATCTCACTTGAAATCAGGTTTTTCAAAACAAAGTCAATTCCCAACATAAGATAAACCAGAATTAGCTAAACTTCAATAGCAGCGAAAATTTAAAGTTGGGAAGCTTAAAAAAAGGTTACACAGCGAATCAAAAATAGGGGAAGATCAAGCGAAATCCTTAAAATACGAAAATTGGATAATAAAAAGAAGTCTCCACCACACTTCAAAATTGTTTGCCATGCGAATGGGTAAAAGGTTTGCAAGAGTATATAAGAAGGCAAGAATTTAGGAAAGGAAGCATGACTGCTTCGCCTTCACGAGTCCACGATTCACTGTTTTCATCATCGGTTCAAGTTGCACCTAGTAAGTCCCGCTGGCTCTGGAAATTGCTCGCGAATGGTCCTCTTCTGAAGACACCAAAATACATCGAGAGGAATGTTATACACAGAACTCAGCTCGATAACGCCACACCAAATTTCTAAACAAACAAAACCTCAAGGTAGAACTTAACTCTATATCGCTAGAGTTCAAGTTCATACTACTAAGGTTCGCCACTCATCTAGAGTTCCAAAACGTTTAAAAGTAGGAGGATAAATTCCTAAGCACCCAGTTTACATATCATAATATCCCAATATTTCACATAAGCAGTTCAAAATTTACTCAAGTATTCATACATGAGTTGGCGCGGCATGACGGAAGCGAGTGGTCATAACTATATCATAGTATTCAATTATTTTTCAGAGTTCACATAATTCGTACATACCAGTCTACAGAAATGCAAACTGGCTCTGATACCAAACTGTAACGCCCCACTTTTTATTGCCGAAAATCAGAATAATTTTTTTTTTCAAAGTTTATTTTCAAACACCTGAGGCGTTACTCATTTTCAAAACAAACTTCAACACTTATCCAATTTCTCAATACTAAATCAATTATCAATATCAATCATCAATCATCAGTAATTCAATCATCAATTTTACTAACTCCCAAAAACAGGTTTTTCAAAATGCATAATTCACCCAAACCGGGTTAAACAATATTCATAAATTATAAGGAGCATCTCCTTAACATTATTGAATCATAAAATCCGGAATTCATAAAAACAATAAAAATCCAAGTTCATAATCATAAAACCAGTTCATATTTGCGGAAGCATAACAAATAATAGGACCAGTCTTATAGACCGACCACCACTCGCTTAACTCCGCCGTCGCACCTGCCTCGTTTACCTTGAAACGTGAATTTCATGTGGGGATGAGCACAGTTGGAAAAAGTAGTGCTCACCACTATGCAGTAAACATTATTCACAATAATAAAACAGTGATCAATAATCAATAAGGTATGGTCGTAGCATGTATACGAATCAATCAATTATCCCAATCTCCTATCAATCATATCAATAATAGACTCATGTCAACACCTACGCATAGACTACTGCCGACTATATATCGAATGCCCTCCGGCCTTACATCGAGTGCCCAGCCAGTAGGAGTAACCCGCCGGCCAAGGCCTCACCTTGGTCTTACCAACGGGGTTGTCCAGCACAGGGACCTGTAACTCAGGTCTTACGGCTCAAAAAGGAGACTACCCTACTGGTACGTTCTATAGCTACGGGGATAACCTTTCGACGGCCGATACAGCTCACATCGAAGGCTACATGGTTCACATGCATACATTGATCATACCAAATTTAAAACAGTAATAACATTTACAGCATAGGCAATTTTAGAATAACAACCCACCTGGTAACTCGGTAGAGAAGTCACACAAACAAGTCGGTAGGTCGAGGGCTCAAATCGTAAAGCACCTACATTAAGTCCAGATACTACAATTAACATCTATACCGACTTAAACGGAATTCACAATTATTCTTAGCCGAACTTGATTCGACTAAGTTGTTCGTGAAGTCTTGTGGATATTGGAACACTTAGACTCGACACCTAGACTCAACCAAATTCACATGGGAGTTCACATAATCCAACACAATCATTGACCAAGTCAACCACTTAAAGAAACAGAAAACGAGAATTTACCGTTTTAATTGCAAAAGACATATATATGAAAATACTAGTTTTAATCACAAAAATGAGTTGATCAGGTTATCATACGAATTTAATTCTGAAATTTTAATCAAAATTTTACCTCCCAGATTTAAGTAAAACTACCAATTTATAGCCTCAACCTCAAAGTGTGCTATTTTATAAAATTCGAGCAAATTTATGGCAAAAACGAGCATATAACAGCAACGAGATCAAATGAATGAATTAAGCCATGAAAACATAAGCAGTAACAGCATGAGAACAGTAACATATAACATTTTCAGCAATTAAAATCAAGTATTTGAATTTTAAAAATTAGAATTAGTTTTTGCTGATTTTGAATTTTCAATAAGACCGAACCAAAATGAGTTCAAATAAATCCCATCAATTTGTATGCTGAAACACATACAAAATGGACCTAGCCATAATTTTTCAGCAATTTAACACAACAGACCAATTTATTAAAATTAAATTAGAAAACTCTAGAATACAACAAATAATTTTTACGCATAGCAAATGAAGTCCAAAAATTCAAAACATTTTACACGACCTATAAAACATAGAGGAAGACGACATAATCAAAATTCATAAGTTTTGGAGTACAACTCAATTTAATAGGCATTTAACAAGATTCTGCTCAGAATTTCATACAATTATTAAAAATAGCTATCCTTAACATTTTAATCCGACATTTTTACACAACCTGTATAATCAGCAGAGGGACTATCACATAAAATTTCACGGTAATACGAGCAGCATACAATTTATCATAATTTATATACTAAAACAGCGACAATACAAGTTCATTAATTCATAACCGACTCGTTTTACGACGAATTCGTCCGAAGTCTTCGCCATAAGACTAAGGACGACATAACGTTCCAATCCACAATGACTATATTATGTTTCGACGAGGTCTCGCTCGATTTCACAGAATCGAAGAGTTCGTCTACAAACATTCAACATATATTGAGACAATTTAGAACACATAAAATAGTATCACACGCATTTGAATATACATATATACTCGTAATCACATTCGTCAACACGTACACACAACATAAAAGATATATAAATTAAAAGAGACGGGTCGAGCCTTTTACCGTTCTCGAGATAGCGATCGAAAACAGAACGAACGGTTCGAACGGACACGCTGCTCGAATCGGCAACACACGGCCACGAGGGGAAGATGGAGACTTAGGGATTGCTGCTCACGGCTACTAGATCGCTGCAGGAGTCCTCTTCGTCGCTGTTGGTAGTCAGCTCGTGAATGGAAGGTCGCCGGAGTTGGGTGGCAGTGGCGGGAAGTAGCTGCGATTTGCTCGCCGGAGAAAAGAGGGCCGCGAGGTCGTCTGCACGTGGTCGCCGAAAATCGGGACCTGCTCGCGGAGGTCTGAACGCCAGTGGACGTGACTCGCGAGGGGGCTGCGTCGCGGGAGGACGAAGTTGCCGGAGGTAGAGAGTTCGCGGCGTAACGGAGGATCTGCTCGCGGTGTGGCAGTGAAGGATCTCGCGGCGTGGCCCTGGTTCACGGCGTGGGGGGAACAGCGACGGTGACTGGTTTCACGGGCAGAGAAGGATTTACGGCGGAGGGAGTCGCCGGAATCGCTGCGTTGATAGGAGCTCGTGATAGGGGTTCGCCGGTCTTCTGGTCGAGACAGGGGATGAAGATGGCGGAGGAGGGTGATCGGTGGTGGTGCTGGCGACTGGAGAGGTTGACCATGACGAGATGGGATTTAACAGGGTGCCGATCAGATTTGCGAGAGGTGGGCTTCCTTGCGTGAATCGCCGAAGGTGGTCGTCGAACTTGGGCTGGTCGCGGCATGGCGAGGTGGTTGGCCGCGGGCAGAGGAACTCGCCGGGAAGGAGGTTGCGACAGTGGAGGGCCTGTCGAAGGACATCGTCGATCTTCTTCTCGCTGGAAAAATCTGGTGGCCTGCCTCGCCGACGGATTGGGGAAAGTGAGAGGGTGAGATGGTGACGGGATTTCTACTGAAAGAACGAAGGTATTTTTCTCTTCTCTGCTCAAGAGAGAAAAGGGCTGCGGGAGAGGAAGAACGAGAAAAGGCTGCGGTCTCTCTTCTTCCGTTTGATCGATCGAGAAAAGGCACAATATATAAATATATACCTAGGTTAGGGTTAGATAATCTTGTCTCACAAGATATACACTCACACACACGCAAAAAGAAAATCGGGTCAGGTTCAGGGGTCCGGTTCACCCGGGCTGAGGCGCGGGTCAGGCTCGCGGTCGGTTCGCCAAACGATTCGGGTTTTCAGGTTTTCCCAGGCTCAATTCAATCGCACGATATAATGAATAAACCGGATTTTATTTATATATATAATACATACAATTAAATATAATATAATAGTATTAATAATAATACAAGTACACACATTTTAATTAAACAATAATATTGACACTTAGACAATTAGGCAATTAAATAACATTTAGACAATTAAACATTTAATCGAAATTTGGCATATAAATCATTTTAGAAGTTTAATAATATTTAGCATTCAAATAATAATAATAATAATAACAACACATAGAGATAAATAATAATATATAATGATAAATAATTCCCAAATATTCCATATTCAAACGGGGCATTTGCAACACCCCGCTACTTAGGGCCAATTTTTCGCAAATTTTAACTCTTTCGAAGATGCTTATAAATTTTGTTTTTGAAATCATTTGCAAACTATCTCGGGATGCTGCTAAAACTTTTCTGCTTAAAAATCCATTTTCTTTAAACTAGGTCTAACGGCTGGTTTAGACTTAAAGAAATCAGATTTATATTTTATCGAATCATGCATATTAATCTGGACCCGTTCGTGCTGGCGAACCGAGTAAACTTTAATGTCTGAAAATAACGTCATGCATGTTCGAAAATAAACGTAGTGGAAGTCTGAAATGCGTGGTCATAATAATTATACAAAACATTTTGAACAAATGTCCCTGGAACGGCTCGCTGTGCCATCTCGACGACCACAACCACCATAGCTCGACTCACGCCTGCCCGCCGACCCTGCCATCTGAAAATATAAAGTGGGGGTGAGTACGGTCCACTTGTACTTCATAAAAACCCATTTTAAAGTAAACAACAATAATAATAATGATATCACAGAACTGGTATATATAAGTAACTGAAACTCCCGGACACTATGACCGGTAACTGTAATCTCCCGGACACTCTAGCCGGTAACTCCCTGACACTATGGCCGGTATCGTGTGCACACTCTGATGGTATATTTAAGGCGAACTAGGCCACCACCAGAACTTAGGGAAGGACAACTCGGCCTTAACCCTAAGCGGATAAAACTCATATACATACCTGAACATGATATCGACTATTATACTCATTGTATAACCCAGTCTGGGTCCCCACCTGATCTGCTTGAAAATAGGTAAGTGCGGCTGTGCTGGTAGCTGACTCCTCAAGCTTGCTCGAACACGAAATGGTGCCAATTGAACCTTGCTCGGGCGTGCTCACGGCCTAAGGATGAATGGCTCGGCCGAGGGACTTAATGGCTGAAGGAATGAACTCAGTGCACTTAGAAAAATCCAAACAATATTTGGAAGATTCTAAGAACGGAGAGTACACGGCTGGAACAAGTGAAATCCGCAGCTTCTCCTCTCCCTGGCTAGTCTCGCGCGCGCGTGATAGCTTGTGGCTTAGCTCTCGGTTTTTCTCAACTCCTCTCAATTTGCTGAAGTTCTCTAAGTGTCCAAGAGCCTTAACAACTCATAGGAGTGTCCCTTAAATATAGGAGAGGGGCGGAGCAACCTAGCAAGCAAATGGGGGACAAAACTCCCAACACATGCGCATGGGGAGATGGGGGTCTTGGGTGGACTTGGTCTTGGTCTCCATGAGCTGACTTGGCACGATTTTTGGGAGAATATTGCAGAGCATCTAGGATTAAAATATGCCCTGGTCAGACCTTGGTCCATGCATGAGGTAATGGGGAACAAATTCTTACACAAGGCATTATAATAATGCATGTGCCCATCACCCACTTAAATTAATCACACTTTGACTTTCCTTAGTCCTCTTAAGCATATCTTAGGCTTAATTAACCCCTCATTATCCTGATAATACTCGCCTGACTTGGGCCAAAGGATTGGGCTTGGGAATTATCACGCATTGGGCCAAGAATTGGACTCGCGCGCTGGGCTGGCGCTAGGGCCAGGCGCGGCCTTGCTGGGCTGGGCGCGTGGCACGGCTGAAACAAACCCAACTCTTGGGCCGAAAATACTCCATACTTAGAGCTGAATTGATGGCTGATCTTGGGTCCAAAAATACTTAGAATAATCTCCTGAAGACAAGGCCTAGACTTGAGCTCTATCTTGCACGGCATAAGCCACTCACGCGCGGACTAGGCACGGTCCTTTGACTTGGGCTCGGCATCACTTGGACCGAGGCTAACTCTTGGCTATTGCTGGACTTAAAAGTCACAAAACACTTAGGAAATTATCCCATGAAGCTCGACCGTGACTTAGGCCAACTCGGCACGACTAGGCTCGCGCACTTGGGCGAGGCGCGCAACACTTGGGCGCAGGAACTTGAACCGAGAATAGCACTTGGCTAGGGCTGAACTTATGGCTCATATAAGAGGCCAAAATACTTAGAAAATATTCCACAAGGTCGGTCATCACTTGGTGCTAATGCTTGGCACGATTTTGGCCCTAACTCGCGAACCTTAGGCGCGAGTGATCTCGGGGCCACGCACGAGCTAGGTGCGGTATATCCGACTGAGGAAAAGGATATCTAAGGCTCGATAAAATGATCTCATACTTAGAAAATATTCTAAGTAAGGTTGTGAGCACAACTAGGGCTCAAACAAGACTCGGCACGGCTAGGGCACGAGACTTGACTGGGCGCGAACTAGGCGCGATACTCGTGATCGATCAACTCGGTTTCGGACATGGCTAGACTTGGACGATTTATCGGAACATACTCGGTTCCGATTATTCGTCAACTGAAATAATTAATTCCGACTGAATAAAATGCATTGCTAAAATAAATGGACCGAAATTAATAACTGAAATTGAATAGCTGATAATTGGGCTCGAAACTCAAGACGAGCAGTATTAATAAAAAGAAATAGTTCGACTTGGAACTAAAAACGGTCATTTTTATTAATACAGAACTGGGTTATTACAGCATTACATCTCCCTCCCTAAGCCACTTGATTTCCTGGAACCCCTGCAAAGGATTGCAGACATGATCAGTGGCTCCAGTATCTACACACCAGGTTCTGGTAGATACAACCGATAAACATGTTTCTACGACATTAACAAGAGAGTTACCTTTCTTGAGGAGAGGGCATTCGACCTTTCAGTGTCCTGGCTTGTTGCACTTGTGGCATCTTCCTTTCAGTTTCTTTGCCACACCCTGAGGGGCCAATCATGGGAAAACCGGAGCATCGTGTGCCTTCGCATTTCCTGCAGACTTCTTTCTCTTACTGCCCTTATAAGGCCTGGAAGGTCCAGCCTTCTCGGCAACTAGCACCTGAGGAGCCTGAGTGAATAAGGCTTCTGCCGACTGAAGCCCTGCAAGCAGTTCTGGAAGAGCCATATGCATCTTGTGCATGATGTAGTTCAACCGGAACTGATCAACGCTCTTCGGCAGAGACTGGAGCATAATATCAACTTGGGTTTCTCTGTCCATAAAACCTCCCATAACCTCAAGCTCATTGAGCTGCACCATAACCCTGAGGCGTGCTCCATTACGGGTGTGCCCTCGGCCATGCGCGTATTCATCAGAGCACTCAAAGCCTCTTGCCTAGCAGCCCTACACTGATGTCTAAACAGATTCCTAAGATTGAGCAATATATCTGCTACAGTGTCCATAGACTGATGCTGATGTTGAAGAACATTCGACATAGAAGCCAAAATGTAACATTTCGCCATCTCATCAGCCTTCTTCCACCGAGCATACTCCTCTTTCTCCTGCTTAGGAGCATCAGCTGTCGGCACTGCCGGGCATGCCTCATTGATCGCAAACTTATAACCCTCAGCAGTCAACACTATGTCTAAGTTCCTCTTCCAATCAATGTAATTAGGACCAATAAGCTGATTTTCTTTTAGAATGACAGGCAACATATTAAACGACATGATGAATATTCTGAGAATCAAGCAAATAAATTTTACAGACTAAGCACTTTTGAATTTCACTGCTAATATTGACATCCTCAAAACAATATTAACTTAAATTCACCGACATCTATTACACCTTGTGAGAATGCATGCTACGTAGGTCGCCCTACAAACTCGCATTTTGTAAGAGAAGGGCTTCTCAAGGGCCCATTAATTTCCATAAGTCAAAACCAAGTTCATGACGAACGAAATTAATAGTCGGTCTCAACTTGACCATGCAATAAATCCAGGGACCCCGTGGGGAGTTTATAGATAAATCGCATTCTAAATGAATCCCATTTCTCGATTCTGACGTTGACAAAATTGATTACAAGTCCCCCGCGGGGAAGCCCGTGCGCTCTCTTAAGATTCCCTTTAACCGTCTAATTTTTGAAATTTGTCCTGGTAATTTCCTACAATTAATTTTAGCAATGTCACCTGTGGGGGAGCCCATTACCGCAATTAATTGATTTACCGAAAAATTAGAAATGGGGGCCTTAGGAATTTTACAATTAACTTTAATTTAAAATCCCTTCTCAAACTTAGTATGATTCAATGAGGATTTTTAACTATTCATGGAATTCCAAATTAATCTATGTTAATGCAATAATTAAGTAACATGCATATTAATTCATTTAATTTTAAATTAATCTATGTCAATGCAATAATTGATTAACATGTATAATAATTTATACAATTCTATATTAATCCATGCCAGTGCAATAATTAATTACATGCATAATTTATTGACACAATTCTAAATAAATCATATGCATTACATAATTAATTAATATGCATAATTAATCTTGCAATACTAAATTAATCCCATGCAAGAACATAATTAATTAACATGCATAAATAATCATTAATGTCATAATGAATTTAAATAAATAAATCCACTATTATGGCCATTAAATATTGAGTGTCCATAAACAACGAAACTGTGACAGTTCGTTTCCTGTTCAACTGGAACTCCTTTAGCAGTAGAATCCTAGTTGATCTTGTACTACATGGACATCAAGTAAGAAACTCTCCACCCAGCAGCAGCCGTCCGCCACCACCGAGCTGCCGTCGCCGGTGGTCGGAAAAGTCGTCGTTTTTTTTTTTTTATTCCTCGAGGCTTGTTGATCTCTTGTGATCTCCCAGTCATCAACACACGATCACAACACGAAACATATAATTTACAAAATTACATAATCCGATCTTAGATCCAACGAATGGATGTACATGTTTTCTAAACAAATAATTAAATCTATCCGGTCAATCCCCGGGCGAATAATTATTACAAACATTCATCCATCAATTTCTCGACATGTCCGAGGCTTTAAAAAAAAATTTAAAACCATACATCACATTCAACAACATTCATCAAACACATAGTCGGCCATAATAGTGGATTAACTATATTCATGCAAGACCGAGTTATGCAAATATAATCCATTACATGGCTGCGTTTGAACACATCTTGTCAAATAAAGCCGTAATAATTCAAACTTTGTACAAAACAAATTAACCAAGTTCTTTGATACCACTTGTTGGGATCTATGAGGATCTCGTTATGTACAAGTCACGAATTCAATATCAAACGTAAACCTATGCGCAACGGATCTAAAGGTTTGACGTAGAGAACTTACGGCTTAAATTTATGTAGATCTGGTTGACCACGAACGGTTGACCCCAAATCACGTCTTGGGTTGCACGAACAAGATCAGATCAAAATCGGATCAAACGGGTACAAACGGATGAAAATGAAACTTGCAGTCAGGCTCCTTCCGGCAGCGCGTGCGGGCACGTAAGGCGGCGGACGGCGGCGATGGAAAGCTCTCGTCGAGACGGCCGTCTGGGTATGCTGTGCACCTTGATCTGACCTCTGGTTAGTTCTGTAGGATAAAATATTTTGTCTCGATTTACCTACAGATCTTCTACCGTATTACTCAATACACCCTTCTTCAACTTGTACCAGTGGAGTAACAAGAAGAAGATAAAGCTCGAATGAGATCTAGAGAGAGAGAGAGGCATGGAACGTGTGTTTTAATTATGACAGATGTCTTCAGTTCTCATGAGCTTAATGATGTATATATAGAGCTACAGTAGAGATCCTTAGAAGATTAGGAATAGGGCTCCTCAATTAATTAGACTAACTGTGGGCCAAGCCCACTCCTCTAACTAATTAAATTTTAAGTATTAAAGGATGTTTATTGTTTTTTGGACACATGCTTATATGCTGATACTTTGGAACTCTTCTTTAGACATACAAAATTTGTACAAATGCAAAAAATATTTCAGTGAAGACAATAGAAAAAATACTCTTATGAAATAAAAAGAAAAAAGACAGGTGTCTTTGAAGGACTTTATTTGAAAGCGTTCTTGACTATATACAAAATGTGCATTGGATGAAAATACGCTTAGTGTCGTTTTATAAAATTTTCTTAATATCATTGTATTTGATATGGATAACCATGATTGTAGAATACATTTTTTTTTTTTTTTGTTCTATATCATCCTTTCATTCGCAAATGCATAACTATACACAAATATTTTTGTTTTTGTTCATCATCTTATGAGAATAAAAATGATCATGTCAATTTAATTAGGAAGTTTGTAGCATTTGAGAAAATGCTATTTGATAACATAATTCTTATTTTTAACATTTTAAATCGAGAGGTTTATTTTTAAATTATCCTAATTTTAAGGATGTTTAATGTATTTAAAATATGTCTATAACCAATATCTATCTATGTAACTTTTTTTTTTCCGAAACGATAGAGGTGTTATAGAAGCTCAAAGGGAACAACATTCTAATACTAAAAGCACAACCAAAAACGAAAACAACAAATTGAGAGGACACGCTACAAGCGGCCTAGAACGACTAGGACCAACAACAAATAAAACAAACTAACAATAAACTAGAAGGGCCACTTAAACCACTGCAAAAGCCTAGCCAAGTCAGCTTCCCTAAACCACACTCAACAAAAACTAAAACCTGATGAAAATACAAAAGCAAGAAAGCAACACAACTAAGACAACATAGAAGAGAACTCATTCCAGTCTGATGGCAGCTTTAATCTCGAACAGCAGGTTAGTCCCCTTGAACAGCCACAAATTCCCCGATTTTTATAGCCACCAAAGCAAATACATAGTGAGCTGGATCCTCTCCTCCTTTACCTCAGTGTGTCCAATTGTGCATATTTGCCACCACCAGGAGTAAAAATTGTTACCAGCTAGGCTAATACCATCCCAATGAAGAGGTCCAATCTCCCAGAGTCTTTTTTTCCTCTCACAGTGAAAGAAAACATGATCGATAGTTTCAGGGGCATCACCACAACTCCGACATATTGTATCAATACTCATACCTTTCGTTGCAAGGTTCACTTTTACTGGGAGAGTGCCTGAGAAGCACTTCCATAAAAAGTGTTTCAGTTTGTTGTGAATTTTTAGCTGCCAGTTTCTGGATCTTGCAACTAATATAGTGTTGTTGCTTGAGCTGCATCCAGGTATGTCCAGGCTTTGAACTTTCCAGTGGATAAGAAAGGCATATGAAGAAGAAACATAAACCAATCCCTTTTTCTCAAGACCCCAAAACATTCTGTCTATTTTTCTGGGGTTCAAGGATGATATACTCGAAATAGCTTGGCTATCCACATACTTAAAGACCTGCTTCACCAACCAATCTTTCCAACTAAGGCCATTACTACTCAGCAAGTGTTTAACCCATATTAGATTTCCTCTAGCCAACTCTAACAGAGTTTGTTTCAAATAAGGAAGATGAGGAACCCAATTAAAATCCTCAATTCTGTTCGTTTCTGTTGGTGTTATATACTAAAAGCTTGGCTTTGGATGATATTACACTTTTGCCCTTATGAATGAGAATCATGCTCAATTAAACAAGTTCTATGTTCTGTTGTTTAGCACTTAGATAGAATGGGTAATCATCGAGTGAACAGAAGAGCATTCTATCAGTTACTTTCGGAACAAGAATTATTGGTTCAAAACCTAGATGGAAATGAACACCCCATCAGAACCGTTGTAGTGTGAACGGTACAGTTGGTCTCGACTGATTAGTTGCACTAGTACGTTTATGTATTGAATGGATCCCAGAGAGGAGAATTTCATTTTACATTGATCGTCGTAAGTGAACCAGTCCTCGGTTAATTACTGCGCTCACTTAACCTGTAAGATATTAAACGGACATATACATTCAGTACTTATTACTTTGATTCACTTGGGTGATTCAGTTCGCTGGATCAATAGTCTTGCTGTCTTGGGTAATATTGTTGTATGTATGATGTGTTGTTAGGATATTTACAGTCACCATGTGCGTTAGTTTTATGATGTCCCCGAAGTGAGTTAATGAAGGATTGATATGCTTAACCCTACAGGTGTATTAAGTTCCGACATAATAATAATAATGCAATGAACGAGCGCTAGCTTTGGTAGTATAATATATAAGTTAATTCTTGATTATCAGTAATCGAATTAATTAATGGACACTATATCTTAAACATGGGGAGGTAATTCGGGTAATTATAAATGGAGTCTCAAATGTAACTTGGGATAGGAAACGGGAGTGCAATAATATTATGTTAGTGGACCGTAATATTATTTAAGTATTTGGAGGAGTGGGCCTGGCCCACAGTTATTCCATTATCGAAGAAGCCCTAATCCTATTCTCCTAAGAATCCCTACTGTAGCACTATATATACATCATTAAGATCATGGAATAGATATAAAAGAGATCAGAACTCCCCTAACGTGTAATATACATATCGCACTCTTCTCTCTCTCTAGAATTCCATTCGAGTTTTATCTTCTTCTCGTTGCTCCACCGGTACGAGTTGAAGAGGTTTTCGAGTAATACAGTAGAAGATCCCAAAGGTAACCAAGACATCGCGATCATCTACCGGAGTCGACGAACCACGACCCACCGTCGTGATCCGCCGACCCCAGCCCGCCGGACAAACCGCCGTGATGAGCCAACCCGACGACGGCATCCAGCGACAAAACCGGCACCACCGCAGCCTGACGCCTACCGATCCCCGCGATCTCGGCATCCTTCTGTAACGCCCCACTTTATTTTAAAGGATTTATCGAATTTATTTATTAAAAATCACAATAAATTTTTCGCAAACTTTAATTTAATTAAAAACTCAGTGGGCGCTACTCAAATTTACCAAAAGCCTTTAACCAAAAATGCAAACGTATCAAATAAAGGCAGCATGCACGAATAATAATAAATCATAAACAAAACTGGCATTCATTAAGTTCCAAATCATAAAGATAATTCACAATTCCAAGTTCAAAACGACACAGTTATAATATCTCAACATAAATGAGCGGAAGCAAATAAATAAGCGATAAATAAAAGCATGACCACCACCCGTCTTGCCTCGTCACCCGCCGACTGCTTAACCTGCATCATTTACGAGCAGGTGGGAGTGAGTACAGTTAACTATCGTACTCACACTATGCATATGAATAACATAATAATGGTATGGTCGCAGCATGAACATAAACAATAAAATCATGTCACATCTCTAGCCACATCAATGACTATAGTCTCATCAAAGACTCACTCATGTACATCTATGCTCATCAAAGCTAAGCCATGCCATATCAGTGAAACATGGGAGTGCGTGCCACATCAATGACACGGCCTTCTCATAGGTCTTTATGAGATTTACCTCACAGGGTAATCGTATCTTATCATACGGGGACAACCGTACCGATGGCCATCAAGCTCACATCGATAGGCTACATGTTCATTTTCATACATAGATCACACCAAACTTTCATCACAATTAAAATCACACATATGCATAGAAAATTTTAGAATAACCCACCTGGATTCCGGATTGATAATAACTCAAAGCAATGGAAGTAGGTCGAGGCTGGACTCCTCAATCACCTACATTAAGTCAAGATGCTACAATCAACATCTATCTTGCCTTTAAACAGAAAACACAAAACAGACCTAGTCGAACTTGTTTCGACTAAGTAGTTCGTGAAGTCCTGTGGACGTTGGAACACTAAGACTCGATACTAAACTCGACCAACCAACATATGAGAGTTCAAATAATTCCATCTAATGATAGATCAAGTCAAACTCACAACATAACAAAAAGCAAGTCAATCACAGATTTAACTTCAAAATCTTAGTTTAGAATTTATGGCTATTAATCACATGAAATTCATTGACCAGGCTGCCCTACGACTTATGCCTTGAAATTTTACAAAAAACTAAATCTTTCAGTAGTAAGTAAAACCATAAATTTTCAGCTTTAAACTCAAAGCACATTAATTTATAAAATTCCTACAAGAAATCAGCAAAAATGCACATGATTTTATATCTGAACCTAATGAATGAATCAGGACTTGAAAATTTAACACAACAAGCTACAGCATGATAGAGAGAACATGTAAAAATATCAGCCCTGGACATTAAATGTGCTATTTTTAAAAATTCACACAAGATTCAGCAATTATCGAATTTAAATCAAAGAAGCACTAAAATGAACTCCAAAAATTTTTATCTTTTAACAGCATGAATATACACCAAAAATAAACATCTCAGCCAAGTTTCAGAATTTTTCATGAAAAAACCGATTTATAGTAATTCATAAAGTTTTCAGCAGAAACAGAAATTAAATTATTAACCATATCAAATTTACTCCAAAAATTCTAAAAATTTAACACAGCATATAAACACCACAGAGACATGATATACTCGAATTTCAGCTGATTTGGTTCACTAACAAATTTATTAAGCATTAAACACTATTCTGATCAGAATTCACTCTATTTATCAAAAATAGCTGCAGGCCTCTAAAAATTATGAAATTTTTACACGAGGCTGGCAATAAACAGATAACTATCCCTCAAAATTTCAAGTCATTTCGAACATTGTGCGATTTTTAAAAATTCAAACACCAAAACAGCAACATATATGCTCGACAACTTAGAAATTAATTCATAACATGAAATTTCTCGTCCGAGGCCTTCCCATAAGGCCAAGGACTCGACATCGTTCCAATATCCACGGACTTACACGACTTTTGGGGTCTCGCTCGATTCTTTAAAAATCGAAGAAGTCCCGAACACATGAACGACACACATAAAATCACAATTTCAGATAATTTCGTATCGAACACATATATCGCAATTATAATCACATCTCGAAAATCAACATAATACGCAATTAACATAAACGATTAAACGAGACAGAATCGACTAGGTACCGTTCTCGGGAAAAACTCGAGAAAACGGAACGAAAGAGAAAAAGCGAGCTCGCGGGCTAGGCGGTAGTTGCTCGACGGCTTTCGCTCGACTCGCGAAGGGGGACAGCGGCTCGAGATCGTGGACAGAGGTGCTGCTCGACATCCAAGGTTGCCGCTGAGGTGCTATTCGAACGGAGAAGGGCTGCTCACGGGAATGGTCACCGGAACTGCTGCTCAAACGGGGAACGCTGGAACTTGCGAGCAGAGACCACGAAGGGATGCTCACGGAGGGGAGAACTCGCCGGACTTCTGCTGGTTCACGATGGCGTGCGGAGGAGCATCGGACGATGGTCGCACGCGGAGGAGACGGGCTCGCCGGAGGTGCTGTTGATGATCGTGAAGCGAGAAAGAAAGCTCGCCGGCGACTTCTGTGCGTGGACAGAGGCAGAGCAGCAATGACCCGCTTGCGTTGTCAGCTGGGTGCGCGGACAGAGGTTCACGTCGGTCACTCGCGGGAAGGACTTTGCCGGAAAACACAGGGACGCCGATTGGCAGGCTTGGGGTCGCCCGAGTTGCAGGCGCGGGGAACCTCCATGATGTTGGTGGTGGCGAGTGGTCGTCGCGAGAAAAAGAGAAAGAGGGAGATGATGGGGGTTGAAATTTCTGAGCGAGAGGTGAAAAGATGACTGCGGCGATTTGGCTTCTGGGAGGGAACGAAATAGAGACAATATATACATGTATACATACATATTAGGTTAAAAAGTCTTGGACTCCAAGAATAACTTCACCACGCGCAAACAGAGAAAAAAAAATAAATCTGTCGGGCCGGGCCGGGTGGCGTGTTCGGGCCGATTCGCTCGGGTTTAAGTGGCCGGGTTTGGTTCAAACGGTTCAAGGAAAAAGATTCTCTCGGGCTCAATATTCACGGTTTATTTAGCCAAAATAAAATGGCTTGGTTCGAACGATAAAATTAAAATAAAATTTGGCTTTTTATATAAAATATATTTTTCACACATTATTAATTAAATAATAATACACATTTTAGCATTTAATAGACAATTAGGCATTTAATTTAAATAAAATAATACTAGAAATAATAAAAAATAATAATAGTAAAGACAATAATATTAATTAAAATAAATCCCAAATATTCCATAAACGAACGGGGCGCTACAGTCTACCCACCTTACAAAGAATTCCGACCTCGGAATTCGAAAAACAAACCACGACATGATACTAACAAGAAAAAAAAAAGAGGGGAAAACATCAACACATGAAATTCGGGTATCTCCTCCGAATTTTCGGTCCCCCTTCCTCCCAAGCCGCCTTGTCTTAACAACCACCACTGGACTTTGACGAGTACCCCTCCCGGCCTTTTTCTAAAAGTCACCGGTACCTCCAAACAGGTAAGGTTCTGCCTATCACGCAGCTCGTCACATCTCACATGTACTCCGAGATCACGCACACGTTTCCTCCATCAAGAGGCATAGGACGTGTCATGCATCCTCGCGATCTCCGGTGGTGGAGTCAATCATCAGGCTAAATCATCGACTTGGTCAGGAATCAAAATAGGACTGAGTACGCGTGGCAGCAACCAGAACATCGGCCTAGTCCACCTCTATCCGTACCAGTCACCTCGCATGGTACCATTAGGGTTGTTGCTAGTTAACCATCGTTACCAGCGTACTTCCTCATGGTAAGGAATTCTCACACTCTACTCATCTATCAATACACAAGACCCTAACCGGTCCTTACGTGTCTCGATAGCATACTCCAACAAAATCAACATATAGGGTTGAGTTGTTGTATCGAGCTTCATCTCGTGCCCGGGCCACTGTAGAAAACTCGATTACTACGCTGACATGATCCGTGCGTCCTTATAAAATAGGCCGTCACGAAAATCCCATACGGACGGGCTAACAATCCACAATAACACTATATCCTCAACACCGATACCTACAGAACACACGGCTCTGTTTGATACCGTTGTCAACAACTCTACCCTTGCCGACTCGAATAACAACTTGAATGCGGTTTAGGAAATATCGACTAGATGTTCGAAAACAATCTCCTATCGCAGAATCGGTCTCACGATTAGGGATTCCCATACTAACGATCTAACACCAATACTCTCTCACTCTTCGTAGGTCTCGATCCCTACGAAGTATACATAGTCTCCAACCGAGACTCGGAACACTGCCCGAAAACGATGAGGGACCTAAATCTCGCTATTACGAGAGAGTTTGGCATAAGGCAAAGGAAAACTAATCGACAAGCCTCACATATCGAGAGTCATTGATTAGGGATTTCATACAACGGTTCGGTTTCGAGTTTAAGGCACTGTCACCCGAGAGATGACACACACACAGGCACCGCATAAGCGGGGCGCCAGGACGTGTGCATGCACCTGTTTAGGGACCAGGTGCAAGATCAAGGTTTGGCCGTACACACTGCCTGGGGAGTTCCTGCGTTCGGTCATGGTGGCGGCAGCTCTCGTGCGAGTCAACGGTCGGCCACTGTAGTTGGCCTCACGTCTCTCAGCACGGGCGTTCGGGCTCGGCCACCACTTCGCGTGGCTACAACCATCCAGGTTCGGCGTTCAGTTTAAGGTACACACCAGAAATTTTCAATTTTCGGGTCCATAGATTCCTAGATACTCAGATAGGAAAAAGGCTTCCTTACAATACTTCTAAAAATACAACAGTTCAATCATTACTGTTGAGCTACAATTTCCCATAGGAATCGAACATTAGCATCACTGCCGGGAAAAATTCTGACCTCGGCGGTCATCGCCGAACATTAGAATGGTTAGCTCGCTTGACCCTTCCGACTAATAATGTCGACCGTCACGACAACATTTACTCATATAGCTAATAGTGCCGGCGGTCCTAAACGAGATCGACCACATATACAACTATAGTCTCCACACTTTGAGGTCTAGCGTAAAGCTTCCCTCGCAAGTGTTTCCAGCTAACATCATAATACCAATCAGATTAAGTCACATAGGGCACATAAACATGAAAGTTGACGAAAAGCTAATTTTTGAAAATTCACAATTCATTTTGGGAAACATAAACATGAACGAGCACAATTTTTTAGCATGCGTGTTGAATTTAAAATGCATATAACTTTCAGTCTACAGGTCATATCATGATTAAACGACTTGAAAAATATCCCTAACTCATGCCACTATCACTTTCATGAAGAACACTCAGGCAGATAAATAATTTAAAGGCACATAATACAGCAAACATACAAAACATGGGTGCAGTGGATAAATAAAAATATACAGCTTGACAGGTTCTCATTGTATGCACAATAACCGAAGCTACAGACATGATATTACTAAAATTCAAAAACCCCAAGGTAGATAATTCAATTACCTATAACTTCTTTGAAGACCCCATTGGCAAATTATAACATTATCAACAAGTTTTAATATAAAACATTTAGTTTGCAATAACAGCCAGAGAAAAATTTTTCGAAAATACAGCACCTTAGTAAAATAGCAACAATTCAAGCTACACAACTCCAATCCATACAAACTCACAACCTACATATTATACACATAGAAATATACAAATTTTATGAAGAAGGCTGTTTCATAAGAGCATGTTTAGGTCATCTAAACAGAGCACAATTTCAACACTTAAACAAAATCTTGGTTTCATAAAAACTGGGTGTACATCCCATTTAGAAAAAAATTATATAAAATCAACTAGAACTTCAAATCATATAAACCCAAAACCTATAGAAACTACACAAGGAAAGATACAAATTTTATGAAGAGAATGTTTACATATCCTCACGTTAAAGGCATCAATTCAGAACATATATTTCATGCATACACACACAGCCACTGCTTCAAGATTCTGGGCATAATACCAACTTAGAAAACTCATATAAAATCAACCAAAATTCAAAATTACATAATTCCATTTTCTACAGACAGCTTATATCATATACTACATTTTTCATGAAGAACACATTTCCATTCAGGCATGTTAAGATCATCATAAATAGCCATGAACTAAAATAAAATCCTTCTGCCCGAGTTTATCAAAACAGCATGCTCGACGAACTTTGAAAAATCATAACAAATTCATTTTAACCCCAAATCATAAAATTCCGAAACTCACAGAAACTTCATTCAAAGCACTACAAATCTCATGAAGAACACTTGTCCAAAAAACATCATCTTGTTCGACAAAAACAGAGCCTAAATGAAGCTCCAAAAATTGAGTTTTCATGCCTTTGACAACTTAAAATATTTGTACCACAAGATGGTTTCGGAATCACGTAAATTACACGTTAAGCAAGCCTCGGTATCAATACTTTAAGATTTACACATCAATATCTTCAAACACGTTGTCCGAGGTCCAACTCGGTCTTATTAAACAAGATAGAAAATAAAGTCTTATGCCTTTCACTTAAATTATTACATCTTTTGGTTTGATAATATATAACAATTCACATTAATACATAAATTCAACCTCAATCATCGAAGATCACATATATATCAAATGAACCCGACCAAACCTATCATGATATAACCGAGACTCTCAACCTAATACACTTATCTCATCATATGACATAAACGGGAATCAATAAATTACATAATCCTTATCTCTTACCCAACTAACCATGCTTCGAGCTAGCATGAACTCACTCCAACTAAGACACAAGAGACGTTAACCACATAACACACACCAGAGGTTGAAAAGAGGCCATGAACATCCATGATACTGACAGCCTATAAAACATCGACTCATCTCAAAATTTTGGAAACCTGGCAAGGGTCCGAAGAGGGAGAATACATTCTCGGTTCTCATTTGAAGACATTGAATATAATTATATAGCAAGGGAAACTGCTATGGGCATAACCTATCTCGATAACAACATACTGAAACTCATAACGAGGAACCTCTAGAGTCCGAACGTAACTCTATATCACTAGAGTTCAACATCAAACACTAGAGTTCAATCTGATTAAAAGTGGATAGATCCTAAGCCCCAAATATCAACAATTCATATCATAAGCAGTTTCATTTCTACTTATGCAAAAATTTAAACTTCACATTTAACATCATAAGTATTTCTCGATACTTATTTAAACACATACCTTAAGCAGCGCGGCGTGACGAAGACGTGTGGTCATAATTCAACATCTAAACATATAATCACCTATAAACCAGTCTACAGAAACGCAGACTGGCTCTGATACCAAACTGTAACGCCCCACTTTATTTTAAAGGATTTATCGAATTTATTTAATAAAAATCACAATAAATTTTTCGCAAACTTTAATTTAATTAAAAACTCAGTGGGCGCTACTCAAATTTACCAGAAGCCTTTAACCAAAAATGCAAACGTATCAAATAAAGGCAGCATGCACGAATAATAATAAATCATAAACAAAACTGGGATTCATTAAGTTCCAAATCATAAAGATAATTCACAATTCCAAGTTCATATCGACACAGTTATAATATCTCAACATAAATGAGCGAAAGCAAATAAATAAGCGATAAATAAAAGCATGACCACCACCCGTCTTGCCTCGTCACCCGCCGACTGCTTAACCTGCATCATTTACGAGCAGGTGGGAGTGAGTACAGTTAACTATCGTACTCACACTATGCATATGAATAACATAATAATGGTATGGTCGCAGCATGAACATAAACAATAAAATCATGTCACATCTCTAGCCACATCAATGACTATAGTCTCATCAAAGACTCACTCATGTACATCTATGCTCATCAAAGCTAAGCCATGCCATATCAGTGAAACATGGGAGTGTGTGCCACATCAATGACACGACCTTCTCATAGGTCTTTATGAGATTTACCTCACAGGGTAACCGTATCTTATCATACGGGGACAACCGTACCGATGGCCATCAAGCTCACATCGATAGGCTACATGTTCATTTTCATACATAGATCACACCAAACTTTCATCACAATTAAAATCACACATATGCATAGAAAATTTTAGAATAACCCACCTGGATTCCGGATTGATAATAACTCAAAGCAATGGAAGTAGGTCGAGGCTGGACTCCTCAATCACCTACATTAAGTCAAGATGCTACAATCAACATCTATCTTGCCTTTAAACGGAAAACACAAAACAGACCTAGTCGAACTTGTTTCGACTAAGTAGTTCGTGAAGTCCTGTGGACGTTGGAACACTAAGACTCGATACTAAACTCGACCAACCAACATATGAGAGTTCAAATAATTCCATCTAATGATAGATCAAGTCAAACTCACAACAGAACGAAAAGCAAGTCAATCACAGATTTAACTTCAAAATCTTAGTTTAGAATTTCTGGCTATTAATCACATGAAATTCATTGACCAGGCTGCCCTACGACTTATGCCTTGAAATTTTACAAAAAATTACATCTTTCAGTTTTAAGTAAAACCATAAATTTTCAGCTTTAAACTCAAAGCACATTAATTTATAAAATTCCTACAAGAAATCAGCAAAAATGCACATGATTGTATATCTGAACCTAATGAATGAATCAGGACTTGAAAATTTAACACAACAAGCTACAGCATGATAGAGAGAACATGTAAAAATATCAGCCCTGGACATTAAATGTGCTATTTTTAAAAATTCACACAAGATTCAGCAATTATCGAATTTAAATCAAAGCAGCACTAAAATGAACTCCAAAAATTTTCATCTTTTAACAGTATGAATGTACACCAAAAATAAACATCTCAGCCAAGTTTCAGAATTTTTCATGAAAAAAACCGATTTATAGAGACCACAGAGACATGACATACTCGAATTGCAGCTGATTTGGTTCACTAACAAATTTTATAAGCATTAAACACTATTCTGATCAGAATTCACTCTATTTATCAAAAATAGCTACAGGCCTCTAAAAATTATGAAATTTTTACACGAGGCTGGCAATGAACAGATAACATATCCCTCAAAATTCAAGTCATTTCGAACATTGTGCGATTTTTAAAAATTCAAACACCAAAACAGCAACATATATGCTCGACAACTTAGAAATTAATTCATAACATGAAATTTCTCGTCCGAGGCCTTCCCATAAGGCCAAGGACTCGACATCGTTTCAATATCCACGGACTTACACGACTTTCGGGGTCTCGCTCGATTCTTTAAAAATCGAAGAAGTCCCGAACACATGAACGACACACATAAAATCACAATTTCACATAATTTCGTATCGAACACATATATCGCAATTATAATCACATCTCGAAAATCAACATAATACGCAATTAACATAAACGATTAAACGAGACGGAATCGACTAGGTACCGTTCTCGAGAAAAACTCGAGAAAACGGAACGAAAGAGAAAAAGCGAGCTCGCGGGCTAGGCGGTAGTTGCTCGACGGCTTTCGCTCGACTCGCGAAGGGGGACAGCGGCTCGAGATCGTGGACAGAGGTGATGCTCGACATCCAAGGTTGCCGCTGAGGTGCTATTCGAACGGAGAAGGGCTGCTCACGGGAATGGTCACCGGAACTGCTGCTCAAACGGGGAACGCTGGAACTTGCGAGCAGAGACCACGAATGGATGCTCACGGAGGGGAGAACTCGCCGGACTTCTGCTGGTTCGCGATGGCGTGCGGAGGAGCATTGGACGATGGTCGCACGCGGAGGAGACGGGCTCGCCGGAGGTGCTGTTGATGATCGTGAAGCGAGAGGGAAAGCTCGCCGGCGACTTCTGTGCATGGACAGAGGCAGAGTAGCAATGACCCGCTTGCGTTGTCGGCTGGGTGCGCGGACAGAGGTTCACCGTCGGTCACTCGCGGGAAGGACTTTGCTGAAAAACACAGGGACGCCGATTGGCAGGCTTGGGGTCGCCGGAGTTGCAGGCGCGGGGAACCTCCATGACGTTGGTGGTGGCGAGTGGTCGTCGCGAGAAAAAGAGAAAGAGGGAGATGATGGGGGTTGAAATTTCTGAGTGAGAGGTGAAAAGATGACTGCGGCGATTTGGCTTCTGGGAGGGAACGAAATAGAGACAATATATATATGTATACATACATATTAGGTTAAAAAGTCTAAGACTCCAAGAATAACTTCACCACGCGCAAACAGAGAAAAAAAAATAAATCTGTCAGGCCGGGCCGGGTGGCGTGTTCGGGCCAATTTGCTCGGGTTTAAGTGGCCGGGTTTGGTTCAAACGGTTCAAGGAAAAAGATTCTCTCGGGCTCAATATTCACGGTTTATTTAGCCAAAATAAAATGGCTTGGTTCGAACGATAAAATTAAAATAAAATTTGGCTTTTTATATAAAATATATTTTTCACACATTATTAATTAAATAATAATACACATTTTAGCATTTAATAGACAATTAGGCATTTAATTTAAATAAAATAATACTAGAAACAATAAAAAATAATAATAGTAAAGACAATAATATTAATTAAAATCCCAAATATTCCATAAACGAACGGGGCGCTACAGTCTACCCACCTTACAAAGAATTCCGACCTCAGAATTCGAAAAACAAACCACGACATGATACTAACAAGAAAAAAAAAAAAGAGGGGAAAACATCAACACATGAAATTCGGGTATCTCCTCCGAATTTTCGGTCCCCCTTCCTCCCAAGCCGCCTTGTCTTGACAACCACCACTGGACTTTGACGAGTACCCCTCCCGGCCTTTTTCTAAAAGCCACCGGTACCTCCAAACAGGTAAGGTTCTGCCTATCACGCAGCTCGTCACATCTCACATGTACTCCGAGATCACGCACACGTTTCCTCCATCAAGAGGCATAGGACGTGTCATGCATCCTCGCGAGCTCCGGTGGTGGAGTCAATCATCAGGCTAAATCATCGACTTGGTCAGGAATCAAAATAGGACTGAGTACGCGTGGCAGCAACCAAACATCGGCCTAGTCCACCTCTATCCGTACCAGTCACCTCGCATGGTACCAGTCACCAACAGTTTCCCCATTTCAGACCTCAATTCTAAACCCCTAAGCAAATAAAGGCAAAAATCCCCAACCAACTGTTCCACAATCAGGAACTACTTTGTGATTTAACTACCTAAAAAATTGAAGTAGAAGGATAATACCTGCTTTTCAGAATTTTACTCACTAAGAGGTTATTCTACAGACTCCAGAGTTGTTTGTAGATCAAGGCCTCATTAAATAACTTGATGTCTTGAAATCCTAATCCTCGTTCACTCTTAGGAATAGACAAATGTTTCCAGGATTTCTAGTGTGTCCCTCTATCCTGATTCTCCCCTTTACTCCACCAAAAAGAAGCACAAAGTCTAAGGATTTCCTTCCCTACTGATATAGAAAGCTTAAAGCAGGCAATTGTGAAGACTGGTAATGCATTCAAAACTGCCTTGATGAGCACTTCCATCTCTGCAGGTGATAATAACTTGTACTTCCATCTAGACAGTTTAGCTTTGGTAGCATTGAGCACAAATTCAAAGGCTCCTTCTTTTATTTACGAATCCCAAGTGGCAGCCGTAAATACCTGGTTGACTTATGATTTCTGATACCGTGCAGAGCCTCTCCAATACTAATTTGCAGGTTTAAAGGAGTGTTCTTGCTGAAAAATATGGTGGACTTCTCAAGGTTCACTCTCTGACCTGTGAAGAGTCTGCACTGCTCTAATAAGTGCAGAAGAGTATGAGCTTGGTCAACACATGCCTTAAAAAATAGAAGGGCATCACCTGCAAACAACAGGTTTGAAATAGAAGACCCTCTCCTGTGATAGTTGTAAACCATGCAGTAACCCCTACCCACTACATTAAAAATCAAAGCAGAAAGAAGCTTAGCAACAATTAAGAAAAGATAATGAGAAAGGAGATCTCCTTGTCTTATACCCCTAGAAGGCTGCACAACACCACTCACAGAGCCATTGACATTAAAGGGAAGAGAAGTGGTAGAAATACACATCATAATCAACAACTTCAAATCAAACCCTAACTTTATCATAATTTCCTAGATGCACCTCCATTCCACTCGATCAAAGGACTTCATGAGATCCAACTTCAGAGCCGACTGTAAAACAGTTTTTCCCTGCTCTAGGCCTATTCAGGTAGTGAAAAGCCTCATGGGAAATAACCACATTACCTAACAGTTGTTTGCCCTATAAAAAAGTTGACTGACAAGAACTGATACTAGATTCCAAACAAACCTTCAATCTGAGATCCAAGATTTAAGAGAGAATCTTATACACATCCTGCAAAGGCTGATGGGTCTGAATTGGCTTAACAACTTAGGGTTCTTGCATTTGGGGACCAAAATGATTAAAGTATGGTTCCAGTAGTGGGGCAACATTCCAGAATTCTAAAAAAAAAAAAAAAACTCTTAATGGCATCAATCAAGTCAAGTTTAATATGATTCCAAAAATGCTGGAAGAATAAAGAATTCATACCATCTTCACCGGAGGATTCGTCAGGTGCAAGACTAAATAAAGCCACCTTTATCTCTTCATCATCCACCTCCTTAAGCAGCTCTGTGTTCATATCTGTAGTGATTGAGTGTTGAATAAGAGGCAGAAGTGTTCCCCACCACCCCCCACCCCCCAAAGATCCCTCAGAATTGAACAAAGTTCTAAAATAGTCAGTGTTATGTGCTTCAATATCTTCTTATGTTTGACTTATTCTATTCTCTCCAGTAATCAGACTAGTAATAGAATTCAATTTTCTCATGTGTCTGGTATAGGCATGGATAAATTTTGTGTTTCCACCCCCTCCTTCAACCAATGTACTTTTGCTCTCTACTGCCATAATTGTTCTTCCTTATTATGAGCTTCCTGCAGCTCCTTTCTCACACTCTCCCATTCATCTCAATTATCTTCTCTACCCATAGTCCTCAAAACTTCAAGCCTCTGAGTTAAATCTAAAATGAGGGTCAAGTTTTGTCTTTTGAATTGAGAACTCCACTGAAGCACGACCACTATCATTACTTTGATTTTTTCATTAAGTATGATGAATGGAGTGCCTATTTGAGGAGTAGACAAAGCAGCTTGGACCACTTCATTTATTCCTTCCTGTTTGAGCCAACGCTTATCAAAGAGGAATCTTCTCTTTAGTTTCGGTTTCAGTTCCCATGTATCCAAAAATAAAAAGGAGTGATATGAGGCACTCCTAATTGAGTTGAAAATAGAGGTATTTTGAAAATCACCTAACCAATCAACAAATGCAAAAGCTCGGTCTAATTTTTCCTCAACAAACCCTTCTGCCTCTCTCTTATTGGCCCAAGTGAATTGATACCCTTTCATTCTCATCTTCTTCATATCCATCCAAAAGATGAAATCACTGAAACCTAGCAAACTCCTATAACTTCTGACCATCCCTTCTCTTTTTTCCTCTCTAACACAAATGTCATTCCAATACCCAATAATGAACCATTTATCTCCCAAAAAATTCTCTCATCTGGGAGCTAGAGATTCTCTCCTCCAGGAGAATTTCTTCTTTAACCTTCAGGCAGCTAGAGTTCAATCGATTTCGTGTTTCAGGCATTTGCAGTTCAATCAATTGGCTGTTGTTGGGTTGTTAGGGATTCTATAAAATGGAAAAATCGGATTGCATAGGAAGAGATGAAGATTTAGCGAAGCGAATTAAAAACTGCTCTATTTCTAAAAAAGAATCAGAGGTTGTCGATAATGCTCACGAAGACATCCGACTTAGTGCCGAGGAGTGCCATCGGAGCTTATTTGGAAATATAGTTGGGGATCGTAAAGCAAGCTGGATCAGATTGAAACAAACTATGAAACATATTTGGAGGCTTCAACATAACATGGAAGTCAAGGAATTAGGGCCCAATTTTTTCCAGCTCATCATTCAAAATAAAGAGGATATTAAGAAAGCTGCCAGCGGTACGAACTGGAGCTTTGAGAATCAATTCCTTATCCTTCAAGAATGGCATGAAGGGTTGACTAGTTCCCATCAAGGCTTCAACGAACATCAGGTATGGGTGCACGTATTAAACATCCCTCTAAATTGGCTCAGTGCGGAGGTAGGCTTGAAATGAGGGAAAGTTTTTAAAGGGGTAAAAAATGTGGTTGTGGTTAGCTCAGGGAATCATCAGACTCTTTGTAACCATAAACTTAAAAGAGGCTTTACCAAACATTAGACTGGGAAGCCAAGTGGTTAATGTTTGTTTTCAATATGTAAAATTGGTCAACCTGTGTCACAACTGTGGGTTGATTGGTCATTTTGATAGGGGTTGCCCGATACATTTGGAAGATATTCGACTTAATTCTCTGAAAGAGGGGCAATATGGAGAGTGGCTTAAAGCAGCATAAGGACATTATTGGGTTGAAGTGAGCAATAATGTATCCAGAAGTCCCTCTAATTTAGGAAAAACCATACAGCCTGCATCGAAATCCTCATTTAAAACATCCACTAGTCAAATATTTCAAATTATGATATTACGAATAGAATAGTAAGTATTAGGTAAGTTTAATCAGAATTACTTTTTTTTCAATTGTGCAAAAAGGATTTTTTTTTATTGGAATCAAAATTGAAAAATCTCTATAGCTATAGGGTGATTTTAATGTTTGCCATGTCGTCTGCCACGCAAGAGTTAAATGGACAAGTAGTAATATTATTAAGACACTTCGGCATTACATGTCTTTTCCGAGCCGAATTTTGAAGATCTGACAACAATTGTCTTACTTTTAATTAATTTTGTAAAAGATATGGGACTAGTTTTGAAAAATTGATTCCAATGGGACCAATAGTGAAATACTCATATAGTTATGGGCTAATTTTGATATTTTTCCATTAACTACGTGAAGGTATTGTAACCAAGTTTAAAAGTATCAACTATGTTAGATATGAGAATTCTTTCGTATTGATATGGGATACTATACCTAAAGGAGTAAACTATTTGAATAAACCGAACAAATCGTTCTGGTCGAGAAGAGTGCGAATCGAGTGGTCGTGGTCGAAGATCATAGGAATAAGAGCCGCTGGACCGGAAGACAGCTTAATGGGGATTTCAGTACAAGGAGAGTAGGTCGAGCCAGAGGCCTTGGATGTCCTGGACGAAACTCGACCTACAGCAGCAATGGGTCGTCTAAACGACTAATACTCGGGCTTGGAGCATCCAACGCTCTACCTTCAATTGACATGGAGTTAATCGAGCCTTCGAGAAGATCTCAGGGGAATCAAATCCCCACGTGATATGGACACGTGGCATGGCATGATTAGTCTATATCGCATAGTCGTCTCTGACACAGCTTTAGTGTGTGTTGTATGATAGGGCAGCTCGGGCAGCCAACTCAGCACATTCGGGCAGCTTTTTAATTACAGGTACCTCACTCTTATACATAGGGGTGAGAATCTCATTTTGAGGGATTACAATCATTATACTCTTTAAGAGTTCATCTTCTACACATACTCATTTTAAGCATTGGAGGCTCTTCACCGGAGAACCCCTCTGGTGTGAGAGTTTTTGCATGTATGAGGCATTCTATCGGTGAAGGAGAGCATAAGCAAGTCGTTTCCAGCCGGTCGGAATGTTCTACGTTACCATTTTGGTGCCGTTTGTGGGATCTTTCATTCGAAAAGTTGTGTGCAGAGCTTGAGAGATGTTTCATCTATGGCGGACGATGTTTAGAAATAATTTACAGCCATCGTTCGATGACACATGGACGATGATGCGGCCGTTCGGATTTGGCACTCCTCCGGGCTTCTCTGGACCTTCTGAAACTCTGATGACCCCAACTCCTGCTCCTCAAGGTTTTGGGAGTTCATTGGCGGTTCCGGTGGTGGATGTGGGCTCGAGCCGGGTGCAAGAGGCTCGAGCGGCGCAAGGGGTGGTGTTGCCCGTACAATCGCAGCCAAATCTGGCAGGATCTCAAAAAGCAGGAATGGTGGAGCAAGAGGTGGCGCAACTGCGAGCGGACATGGAGTGCCCTGGTCACAAGTGGTGGCGATGACTAGGGAGGAGATGGAAAGGATGATGGCCAACGTGGCGGCGCAGACGGTGCACCAAGTTACGAACCATACATCAAGTGCCACTTCTACGCCGACCACGGTGATGGGTGCACAGTAAAACAAAGAGAAGGACGCGTGAAGTTTTGGAGGAGAAGGAGCACCAAGAGATCTAGCGATGGAGTGGACGGCCGAGCAGTTGCGTCAATTGTAGGGCAAAGTGGACGGTAGACCAGTAGGACGTGCTCGATGACATCCCATTTTGAGAGAAACTTTGTAGCCCCTTTGACAGTCAACTTCTGAAAAACTAGCTTGATATATGACGGGTTGACTGACACGTCGAGACATGTGATGTCATTTGAAAACATGGTGGTATTGCACGAATATATCCGTGAGTTGCAGGGCATTTCTTTTGACCTTGAGGGGAGGAGCACTTGATTGGTTTCACCAGCTTTCCCCACGGTCGATATGGGATTTCAAGGACTTTGGACAAAAATTGGTGAACCAGCATGCAAGTGCAGTGGCACAGGAGAAAACCTATTTGACTTTGATGGCGATGAGGCAAGGAGACAATAAGTCGTTGAGAAAATATGTTTCTCGATACAACCAAACATGGTTAGAGATTCCATCATCTTCAGGCGAGGTCAAGGTTGGTGGGTTAATCTGGAGTTTATGATATGGGTCTTGTCTAATTTCTCTGGCCAAGATCCCAGATCGTACGTATGATAAGGTGTTGAAAAGATGTAAGAAGTATATCAATTTGGAGAAAACAGAGGTTGAGTTTGCTAAGTTGAGTTTGCTGTTGGAATAGTTGGCTCGACCCTAGCCAAAGAAAGAGAGGGCGAACTTGCCTAGGAGAGGTTCGACTAAGAGAGATGGGCGAAGCAGATAAGAGAGAGAATGAGAAGACAAGTAGAAAGATAGACCTATTTAAGGGGATAAGAGGTTTCAAAATTTCACGCCGTTGAATGCCAAAGTAGGAAATATCTTGGTCGCAATGGAGGAAAAACTGGATAGTCGGGAGGTTATGTGGCCAAAGTCGAGGTTTGACGGGCTAACCCAGCCAAAGTCGATGAGGTTTTGAAGGTTTCATAAGGATTACGACCACACAATGGAGGACTGTAGGTACCTTAAGGACGAGATCGAGCACCTCATTCGAGCAGAGCACCTTAAGGAATTTTTCTACTATGATAGAGCAAAGGAGAAGGAGAAGTGGAAAAGCCGGAAGGATTCTATGGAGAAAAGTAATAAGGACGAGGATGAGGAAGATGATGGTCGAGAAGAGACAGGAGATCGAAGAATTGAAGGAAATAAGAATAGGCGAGGAGATGGAGGCCGAGGAGAGCCGGGAATAATGCGCTAGTCAAAAGAGGCACATCTACATGATCTCTGGCGGACTGACTGACGATGACTCGAATAATGCAAAGAAGAAACATGTTCGAGCAGTGAAAAGAAAGAGAGAGGAAGTCGGAATCACTGCTCGAATCCGGTGATCAGTTTTCGGGCAGAGGATGCAGAGGGGGTTTTAGTACCCAATAATGACGTGTTGGTCATTACGGCAGAAGTTGCAGGTTTCGATGTGAAGAGCGTGTTTATCGACACAGGGAGTTCTGTAAATGTGATGTTCTATGGCTGTTTTACGCAGATCAATCGAGATTGAATTTGGAATTGAAGTCGGTCGTGATGCCAATGGGGGAGATAACCCAGTCAGTCGCCTTGGGGTCGAGGGCGAATCGCATGGTTAGGATGGTGAGGTTCATGGTCGTAGGAGCTTAATCGTCCTACAATCTCATTATGGGGAGGACAAGCTGGAACGCTTTCCAATCTTTGGTTTTGACCTATCATATCACAATAAAATATCCAATGGGCGAAGGTGTTGAGAAGATAGCAGGAGGTCAATTGACGTCGAGGAGCTCTTATGAAACCACAGTGAGTAAAAATCGACAGATGGCTAAAAGACAAGATAAGCCCAAGGAGGAGGTTTTGGATCGCCCAAGTGGTTCCCAGTCGAATGAAGAGAAGTCGAAAGTAGATAAGGGGAAAGAGAAGTTGGATATCCAACCCAGAGGTGAGATAGAGGCAATTCAGATGGTCGAGGGGTGTGATGATCGAAAGTTTAGAATTGGAAAGGAGTTAGAGGAACTATTGAGATCGAGGTTGGTCGAGTGGTAATGGAGTTTGCAGATATTTTTGCTTACTCAACGGAAGAGTTAACAGGTATTGAGGCCAGCATGATCAGGCATAGACTAAACATCGACCTCAGTGTGAGGCCGCTGAAATAAAAGACGAGGCATCACGGGGTGGAAATGGACAAGGTTTTCGAGCAAAAAGTGGAAAAGCTGTTGAAAGCTAGGCACATCAAGGAGATACTATTTCAAGAGTGGTTGTCCAATACTATCATGGGGTCCAAGTCGGATGGGAAATGGCGAATGTGTATCGACTTCTGGGATTTAAACATGTCGTGCCCGAAGGACTTATATCAATTGCCAAGGATCGACCAGCTGGTCGATTCAACTGCGAGGTGTGAGTTCTTAAGTCCAAAGTACGTGTCACAGAGATATCATCAGATCCCTTTGGCTCGATAGGATATGAAAAGAGTAAGCTTTGTTACGAGCAAAGGAACGTATTGCTGTGTGGTGATGCCGTTCGGGCCAAAAAACGTAGGAGCAACAAACCAAATATTGGTTGATAAGATTTTCGAAGAGCAACTTGGTCAAAATATGGAAGTATACCTGGATGACATGCTGGTTAAAAGTAAGAACGAGGTGGATCTGTGACAGATCTAAGAGAATCATTTACGACGCTGCGGAGATATGGTATGAAGTTCAACACGACAAAGTATTCGTTCGGAGTGAAATCGGAAAAATTTTTCGGGTACTTGGTGACCAAGATAGGAATTGAGGTAAACCCAGAGAAGGTTCGAGAAGTGCTAGAAATGAAGCCACCAGCAAGTGTGAAGGTGGTCCAATTCCTTACAGGTCAAATTCCAGGTCTGAGCCGGTTCATCTCGAAGGTGGCCGAGAAAAGTTGTCTACTGTTTAAAACACTAAAGAAGAGCTCGAAATTTAAGTGGACGGAGGAAGCCCAAAAGGTGCCTCTGTTAGCTAAGCCAATTCAAGGAGAGGACTTGACACTCTATATTTCTATCGGGAAGATTGCGGTGAGCTTGGTATTGCTTCGAGAGGACGGCATGGATCAATTTCCGATCTATTATGTGAGTCGAGTAATGCAAGACGCTGAATTGAAGGACTTGGAAATTGAGTGGGGGTAGAAATATGTCATGTTTCAAAGTGCCTTCACTAATTATTAAAAACATTTATAAGGATATTGCTAATTTCTTATGGGGTAGTACAGAGAGTGAGGGTAGAAAGATGCACTGGGTTTCTTGGGATAATCTGGCTTGGAATAAGGAGGAAGGTGGGCTGGGGTTTAGAGATCTTAGTAATTTTAATAAAGCGTTGACTGTAAAACAACTATGGTGGATTATTTCCAAACCTAACTTGTTAGTCAGCAGAGTGATGAAAGGGAAATACTTTTGGAATCAAAATCTAGGGCATATTCATTTTAGGGGTCTGATTCTTGACTGTGGAGATGTTGGCTAGGGGCTAGGAAGTCATTGAACTTAGGGTTAAGGTACCAAGTGGGCGATGGGAAAAATCAATTTCAGTTTGGGAGTCTCCTTGGCTACCCAACAACTCTACCTTTACGCCAACTTTTATTTTTCAAGGGAATATGGATAAAATTGAGAGGGTGAGTGACCTTATTCATCAGGGTTGTAATGAGTGAGAGAAAGAAGTTGTTTTGCAAACTTATAATCCTCTGGATGCTGATATAATTTTACGGATCACTCAAACCAACTCGAATCAAAGAATTTCTAGTTTGGCACTGGGACAAGAAAGTACTTCTTGTTAGGATATGCTGTAAAAGTTTGGGTTTCAGATATGAAAATTCCATTTTGATCTGTGCAACACCCCTCTTATCAAAGCCAATTTTTCGCAATTTCTCTTTTGAAAACACTTATAATTTTTTGAAATCCTTTGCAAACTAACTCGGGATGCTGCTAAAACTTATCTGCTTTAAAATCCATTCTCTTTTAAACTGGGTCTAACTACTGGTTTAGACTTTAAGAAAAAAAGATTTAAATATTTTATCGAATCAAGCATGTAAAACGGGACCCGTTCGTACTGGCGAATCGGGTAAAACTTTGAGTCTTGAAAATACTGTCACGCAAGTTCGAAACTGAAAATAACGTAGCGGAAGTCCTAAAATGCGTGGCATAATAGTTATACAAACATAAGTAAACAAATGTCCACGAAACGACTAGCTGTGCCAAATCCACGACCACAACCACCACAGCTGCCTTCACGCCTGCCCGCCGATCCTGTCATCTGAAAAACATAATGGGGGTGAGTACTGGTCCTCTTGTACTCCATAAAAACCCAGACTAAAGCAAACAACAATAATAATAATGATATCACAGTCACATATATATATAAGTAAACTGAAATCTCTCGGACACTATGGCCGGTAACTATAATCTCCGGATTCTTTGGCCGGTAACCGTGTGCACGCTCTGATGATATATTTAAGGCGAACTGGGCCACCACCAGAACTTAGGGGAGGGCAACTCGGCCTCGACCCCAAGCGGATAAACTCATATACATACCTGAACATGATATCGACTATTATACTCAATGTAAAACCCAGACTGGGTCCCCACCTGATCTGCTTTGAAAATACGTAAGTGTTGCTGTGCTGGTAGCTGACTCCTCAAGCTACATAAAAATATAAGCAAACAAATATGCTAAATACTATGCTCGTCATATGCTCAATAATATGATAAGATGCTCTACTCTATCAGATAACTTATCCGGATTATAAAGGAATGCTATAAGGGTTCGCTAAAATAATACTGAGTCCGGAAATTAGACTGATATGCTTAACTGAACTGGTTTGGCTCGGAAAAATACTTAAATCTAGAAATAAAACTCGGACCGAAATACTCGAACCAAAACTGACTCGAACAGCAGTCGAACCGGCCGATTCGTTGACTGGCTAGACCGGACCGGGCTGGACTGGACTGGGTTGGACCGCCGGTTCACTCTGGACTGGGCGGTCACGGGCTGCTTGGACTGACTGGGCTCGGTCCCGCGCAGGGCCTGCTGGCGTGATGAAGATCGCGTGTCCTGATTGCCGATAAGCCACAAAGTCGTGCCTTGAACTGACGATAGTTGTCCCGGAGGTTCACACACCCGCGCCCCTCGAAACGAATAAAATTTCAAAAGAAATCAAGACGAAATCTAAGGCAAAGTGTTTGAACAAAAGTTTGATTTTTTATTATGATTCTCAATGATTAAAATTAACAAGAAGAAGAGCCTTTATATAGGCATCAAATAGATCTAGTCCTAATCTAGCTATAACTCTAATAAAGCAATAAAATATTAAGTATCCTAAACAATCTAGAAATCTTATGTAAAGAAGGAAACTAAATATCTAGAGAATCCTAAGTGATCTTGTCTTGCACTCCACGTAGAGAACCCTAGCCGACCATCACGCCACCTCGGATCCCCCACCGCCCGCGCGCCTTGCCTTAGTCCTCGAGGACTAAGGTCGCGCCGCCTTCTACCGCGCGTGCACATTCACCCGGCGTATTGCGCGCGCCCGCGCTCCTCGCGTCTTTATCGCGCGCGTTCTCGGCACTCGCCGCGTCCCCGTCACTTGCTGCGCCCTTCGTGCCTCTGCCCGATGCATTTGTTGCGCGCGCGTCAACCCCTATCGCCTGCACCAGTCGCGCGCCATCGCCCGTCGAAACCATTTCACCCACTTCGCACGTCCCGCATGCATCAGCCTCGATGGCTTGCGTCTTGCCCGTGCGTCGCGCTAACCTCTTGCATGCATGGTAGGCACGGCTCGATGTGTTCTTGAGTTGCCTCGCCACATCCGCATCATTCCCGTCCCCTTCAAGTGTTTCCTTGTCCTCAATGATAAAATCCGGGAACTGATCGCGTATCTCATCTAGATCTTCCCAGGTGGCCTCCTCCGATGGCAACTCCTCCCACTCGACTAATACCTCCCAACGATAGCGTCCAACTTTCCTCACTTGGCGATACTCGATCGCGCGACTTGGCCTTACAATGGCCCGTCCACCAGTCGTTGTTGCTGGCAGCTCCTCGCACCACTTGTGCGCTTCACCCAAACTCCTCTTGAGTTACGAGACATGTATAACCAGATGGATATGCGAACTCTCCGGCAGCTCTAGGCGATAAGCTACTTGTCCTATGCGCTTCAAAACCTAATATGGCCCATAGTAGCGCACCCCTAGCTTTGTCGCGGCCTTTTGCGCAGTTGTGCGTTGTCTAAATGGTCGTAGCTTCAAGTAGACATAGTCGCCTGGCTCAAAACTTTCCTCGCGCCTTTGCCGTCATGAAAGGTCTTCATGCGGTTGATCGAGCCTTCTAGAGTTTTCTTCAACTCCTGCAATATTAGATCTCGCTCCTCCAATTCTCGACAGACTTCATCATTAATTGCACCGCCTTCCGAGTAACTGACGAGTGTAGGCGGCTTGCGCCCGTACACAAGCTCGAATGGTGTTGTCTTGGTCGAGCCGTGGTAAGTGGTATTGTACCAATATTCAGCCCATGGTAGAAAGTTCTCCCATTTCTTCAGAAATTGATGCACGTAGCACTGTATGTATTGCTCCAGCGTGCGATTGGTCACCTCAGTTTGCCCATCCGTCTGTGGGTGGTAGGCTGAAATCATCGATAGCTTCGTCCCTTGTAGCTTGAAGAATTCTAACCAAAAGCTACTCATAAAGATCTGATCGCGGTCAGAGACTATCGAACGTGGTACCCCGTGCAACTTCATAACATATTCGATGAATAACTTGACGATGGATTTCGCCTTGTAGGGATGCGTAATGGGTATGAAGTGCGCATACTTCGTAAGTTGATCCACCAAGACCATGACTCCGTTGAATCCATTAGAGATTGGCAGCCCTTCGATGAAGTCCATAGTGATGTCTTCCCAGATCCTCTCGGGACCGGCAAGGGTTGCAGTAGTCCGCCCAGTCGTCGCGCGTCGGCCTTAGTGCACTGGCACTCATCGCATCGTGCGACATACTCTCGAACCGCGCCTTACTGCCCCAGCCAAAAGAAGGTATTGGCCATCCTCATCCATGTGCGGTAGAATCCCGAGTGCCCTCCGATCTTTGAGTCATGGAAGTGTTGCATAATTCTCTCGCGTAGTCCCTCACTGTTACGCACATACATCCGGCCTCAAGGGAGTAATAGGTCGTTGTGTTGCTCATAGTCGGCAGCGGCAGCATCGCCTGCCTCAACCCATCGGCGCAGGTCTTGGCATTGGGAGTCATCCTCCTGCGCCTTCCTAACTTCTTCCCATACGGCCCATGTTGGCCCGGTTATGGCTTCTAGCTTGACGACGTCCGTCCGTCTTGATAGTGCATCAGCCACGGCATTTTGTCGTCCCATTCGGTACACTATCTCAAAGTCGAAGCCCATGAGCTTCGAGATAAACTTCTGCTGCTCGGGCGTCACGATCCTTTGCTCGAGCAAGTGCTTGAGCGGCCGCTGGTCGGTCACAATCCGAAAGCGCCGCCCCAATAGATAGTGTCTCCAGCATCGCACAGCTTCTACGACCGCAAGCATCTCTTTTACATACACGAACAACCCCAGTCGGGTCGTGCCTAGTGCCTTGCTGAGAAAGGCCAAGGGACGTCCTTCCGTACTAGCACCGCACCAATCCCTATGTCGCTTGCGTCCGTGTGTACCTCAAATAAAACATCGAACCTTGGCATTGCTAGCACGGGTGTCATGGTCATTGAGCCCTTAAGCTTCTCAAATGCGATCTCGCTTGCTTCGGTCCACTTGAATCCTCCTTTCATGGTCATCTCGGTTAATGGCTTGGCAATGGTCCCATAGTCCTTCACGAACTTCCGATAGTAACCCGTGAGCCCTAGGAACCCGTGCAGCTGCATTAGGCTTGTCGGTTTAGGCCAGTCGACCATAGCCTCAATCTTCCTTGGGTCGACTTTGACGCCATCATAAGAAATAAAGTGACCAATATATTCGACCATCTCTTGCCCAAATGAGCACTTGGGCGGCTTGATGTAGAATGAGTTGGATTCCAAGATTTCGCGTACCACACGTAAGTGCCCAATATGCTCGACCCATGTCTTTGAGTAGACCAGGATGTCGTCGAAGAATAGTAAGACGAACTTGCGCAGATGGTCCTTGAAGATGAAATTCATGGCAAACTGAAAGGTGGATGGGGCGTTGCACAGCCCAAATGGCATCACCAAATATTCGTAGTGCCCTTGGTGCGTGCGAAAGGCCGTCTTTGGAATGTCAGCCTTTTGTAGTCGAATCTGATGGATCCCGGCCCTAAGGTTGAGTTTAGAGAAGTAGCGTGACCCTCCTAACTCATCGAGCATGTCGTCGACACTTGGTATGGGAAAGCGGTCCTTGATTGTCGCGGCATTCAGTGCTCGATAGTTGGTACAGAACCTCCACGTGCCATCTTTCTTCTTTGCTAGTAGTACCGGTGATGAGAACGGGCTTGAGCTATGTTGGATGAGCCCGGACTCAAGCATCTCTCTAACTTGCCTTTCAATCTCTGTCTTCTGAAAGTGTGCGTACCGGTATGGATGGACGTGTACGACATGCTACTCATTGGTCAAGGGTATGCGGTGGTCGAACTCCCGGTGTGGTGGTAGACCCTTAGGCTTGCCCAGCACACGGTTGAACTCCTCGAGTAACCCACGCACCTCGTCTTGTTGTTGGTCGGCCTCGGCTATGTGCGCGGTCGTGTCCTCGACCAATACGGAAAAGATTTGGTTGTCCCCGCGCCAAACCCGCTCGATGCTTTTGAGACCAACCTCCTTGGTCCCACCGTTCTCACTTGCCTTCAACGTGACTTGCTGCTCTCCTGATTTGAACTTCATGACCCCGGTTCGGTAATTGGTGGTTACTTCCCCCAATCCTTCGAGCCATTGGACTCCTAACACAATGTCGTGTCCAACCAAGGATAATGCGTAGAGATCAGCCTTGCTGGTGACTCCCTGGATTTTGATGGGCACCTTGCGATAAGACTCGGTGCACCTTAACCGTTCACCATTGGCTACCTAGACCTCGAATGGCTCTATCGTCGTTGTTAGCAATTTTAATTTTTGGGACAACATGGTGTTGATGAAGTTGTGTGATGACTCATTGTCCACGAGTACGACCACTAAGCGATCCTTGACTCATGCCGGTAGTCGCATTGTTCTCGGCCCTTGAGCACCTCAATTTCCACTTCATTTTCTTCAATCTCGGGCTCCTCCTCATCCGAGTCGATGACGTCGATTACAAACACCTGCTTGCATCGATGTCCCGGTGTGAACTTCTCTTCGCACTTAAAACAAAGCCCTTTCTCACTTTGGTGCCTCATCTCATCGAGCGACAATCGCTTAACTTCTGGGATCGGCAGTCGAGCGCTATTCGGTGGTCGGATGCTTGGTACGGTGTTGCTCGTGCGTCGCGGCTCGGGAAAACGTGCGTCCGCCCGTCCCCTTCAAGTAGCGGCGAGGTGATCATCGCGGCATCGGGCGACCTCCATGGCTGCATGCATTGAGTTGGGCCGCTCCAACCGAACCTCTGCGGCTAAGTCGTATTGAGGCCGCCGATGAATGCCCCGACCAGTGCGGTTTCAGCCAGCCCCGTACGCGGCACGCTAGCCTTTCAAACTCCTTTAGGTAATCGCGCAAGCTGCCGGACTGACGTATGCGCGAGAGTGCTTCATCATAGTTGTGGTAGTCGGATGTCCCGAAACGCGTGATTAACTCGCGTTCGAAGTCTCCCCACCTGATGACTTGTTGCCGGTTACGGTAAGCACTCATGAGCCATTGCCACCACATGTTGGCCTCGCCGTCTAGGTAATAGGCCGCATATCGCACACGATCATTATCCTCGGTTTCGTTGAGCTCAAAATATTGCACGGCCTGGTTAAGCCATGCCTCGGGGTCGGTGCCGGTGAAGGTGGAAAGCATGAGCCGTGGTTTGTCGGACCTTGGGCGATCGCGGATATTGGACGCTTGTGACCGCTGCTCAAAGTCCTCCTCTCACTCGTGTTCGTCACGCCTCCGTTCTTCCTCCTCGGGCTGTTCGTGCCTCAGTTGCCGCGGTGGTGGTCGCGCATGGTGTTGGAAATTGTGAGCCATCTCGACGAACTGTCGGTTCATGTTCTCCATCAAATCACGAACCGATGCCTTGGTTGTGTCGAGCCCCTCGCCTAGGGTGTCCATGGCTTCGTTCATGCTTCGGACTTGAACGTCAAGATTATCGATCTTATCCTTCATCTCCTTGTTGGCCATGGCTTTCTTTTCTTGCTTTCGCTCTTTGCTTTGAGGACTCGTTTTGAAGATTTTTTTTTTTTTGTTTCGAACGAAAATAAAAGATGGAAAAGAAAAAGAATGGGAAAGGGAAAGACACACGATCTAGATACTCTCAATGAAAGCACCAATGATGAAGATCGCGTGTCCCGATTGCCGATAAGCCACAAACTCGTGCCTTGAACTGACGATAGTTGTCCCGGAGGTTCACACACTCACGCCCCTCGAAACGAATAAAATTGCAAAATAAATCAAGAAGAAATCTAAGGCAAAGTGTTTGAACAAAAGTTCAGTTTTTTATTATGATTCTCAATGATTAAAATTAACAAGAGAAAAGGCCTTTATATAGACATCAAATAGATCTAGTCCTAATCTAGCTATAACCCTAATAAAGCAATAAAATATTAAGTATCCTAAACAATCTAGAAATATTATGTAAAGAAGGAAACTAAATATCTAGAGAATCCTAAGTGATCTTGTCTTGCACTCCAAGTAGAGAACCCTAGCCGCCCATCACGCCGCCTCAGATCCCCCCCGTCCGCGTGCCTTGCCTTAGTCCTCGAGGACTAAGGTCGAGCCGCCTTCTACCGCCTGTGCACATCCGCCCGGCGTATCGCGTGAGCCCGCACTCCTCGCGTCTTCATCGCGCGAGTTCCCGGCACTCGCCGTCCCTGTCACTTGCCGCGCCCTTCGTGCCATCGCCCGTCGAAACCATTTCGCCAACTTCACACGCCCCGCATGCGTCAGCCTCGATGGCCTGCGTCTTGCCCGTGCGTCGCGCTAGCCTCTTGTGTGCATGGTAGGCGCGGCTCGATGCGTTCTTGAGTTGCCTCGCCACATCCGCATCATGGTGCCCTGGCGCGGCGCCAGGCACGAGCAGGGTGCAACCAGGCCTCGGTACTGGGCGCTGCTGGCGTGGACAGATGCGGTGGTGAAGGATCGTGTGTTTCGTCCAACTCGATTGCTTCGAACCCCGCGTCGACGCCTTGGTTTCTAAGCGATAGGTTGCTAATACGCGCGCCGACGCCTTCGTACTTCGCGATAGGTGTGACGAAACTCGGATGTTGGTCCTATTTCAATCACGAACTCTATGTAAACTCTCGAGACAAAACACACGAGAACTTTGAACAAAACGTTCGATTTTCTATTAACTCGTCAATTCATCATATTCGAAATCTAAAGAGTACATGGGTATTTATAGATGCCAAATAAATCTAGTCCTAGTCCAACTAAAATACTAAAACATGAAAGAGAATAAAATCCTAACTTGCCAATCAAGACTTTCCATGCATATAAAATACTACTAGGCACATGCATTTTATTCCGAATTCTATCCATACTAGAACTCTTAAATAAGCTAAGTAAATCACGCCCAAATCTCCTTGCTTCAAGTCGGTCGTGCGCCAAAACCCTATGATGAAGGATCGTGTGTTCCGTCCAACTCGATTGCTTCAAACCCCGCGCCGACGCCTTGGTTTCTAAGCGATAGGTTGCTAATACGCTCGCTGACGCCTTCGTACTTCGCGATAGGTGTGACGAAACTTGGATGTTGGTCCTATTTCAATCACGAACTCTACGTAAACTCACGAGAGAAAACACACGAGACCTGTGAACAAAACGTTCGATTTCTTATTAACTCATCAATTCATCATATTCGAAATCTAAAGTGTACATGGGTATTTATAGATGCCAAGTAAATCTAGTCCTAGTCCAACTAAAATACTAAAACATGAAAGAGAATAAAATCCTAAGGAAACTAAATGTCTTGTCAATCAAGACTTTTCATGCAAATAAAATACTACTAGGCACATGACTTTTATTCCAAATCCTATCCATACTAAAACTTCTAAACAAGCTAAGTAAATCACGCCCAAACTCCTTGCTTGCTCATCAAGTCGGTCGCGCGCCCAAACCCTAGCCGCCCGCGTGTTCGCACCGCCCGCTAGTCCTTGTCGCGCTTGGCATTGCGCGTGACATAGCTGCACACGCGCGCCCTGCCTGCATTGCGCCTTCGCGCCCCATCGCCTGCGCGTGTTCGTCCCTCTCGTGAGTGTCGCGCACGCCAGCTTGCTCGGCCTCTTTCTCTCGCTCGCCCATCACTCCGCGCGCGTCCTTGCCACCTGCGCGGTTGCCGCACACGCTCGCCTCTTCGACACTATCCGCCCACTCGTCTAGTGCCCCACGCGTTGAGCCCCGCCCGTCCGCGCGCCATTTCGGGCCCGTCCCCACTTGCGCTTCCGCCTCATCTCAGCCGCCCCACATGCTCGTTGTCCACCCTACATCCACCCCACATGCGCCGTGCGCGTTGTTCCCTCACGCACGCCTTGCACCATTCGCCCACCTTCCCGGCCACTACCTTCTCGCACTCGTCGTCAGCCCATTGCTCACATTCGCGCGCACTTCTGTTCGTGTAGCTCTTCTTATCACGGCCTAGACTCGTGCGCCTCGCGGCCCAGTTTTCGTGTCTCACCGATGCTCGCACTTTAGTGCGTGTATGTAACGCCCCGCCTTAACTTAATTATCAGAGTACGTTTTAAAGATATCTTTTAAAAATAGTTTAAGAAAATGATTCGGAGCGTTACTAAAAGATTTATTTTATCTTTAAAAATCCGTTACGATCGTTTAAAATTTACAAGCAAAACGGATTAACATAATATACAATCTGACTATGAAATCGGATCAAAAGTCAAAGTTTGTCAAACAGTGAAATTCAGCGGAACATAGCGTGGTAAAACAAAACAACAAAATGTTTAACTTCGATCCACCCGTCAACTTTACAGCTCTGCACCGACTTCATGACCTGAAAAATTTGATAAAAATAGGGTGTGAGTACCACTGTACTCCGTAGGAACTCATACTAAAGTAAACAGCAATAATAATAGTACATCATGATTAAAAGCATATAACATAACCGTGAATTTCCTGGTCAACAGTATAAACATGACCGGGATCCGTGAATCTACCGGCTGCCATGATAATAATGATAATGATGATAACAATGATTGCCGGAATCCATGTGCACACACTAGTGGTAGATGACGCCATTAAAACTTAGAACGGAATTATGGCAACCTGAACCGGCCAACATCCATTCCAAGCGGAAAACATAATTTGACATACCTTGAACAAGATATCGTAATTATAATCAATGTAATACCCAGTCTGAGTCCCCACCTGTACTGAAGATGTGAAACTGGAAGTGCTGATAGTCGTGAACTGATCAAACTGTAACATAATATAAACAAGTACTAAGTACTATACTCAAATCAATAAGTTTAACTGTTAAGATGCTCGACTCGACTTAATATGATGTCTGGATATAAAGAACGCTCTAAAGGTTCACAGAAATAATTCTATGTCCGGAAATTATACTGATATGCTTAACTGATCTGGTTTGGCTCGGAAAATAACTTAGATTTCGAAATAAGACTCGGACCGAAAATCTAGAACCAAAACGGACTCGAACCGTCGGCTAAACCGGTCGGTTCGTTAACTAGATGAACCGGGTCGGCCTGGACCGGACCGGTTTGGACCACCGGTCCACACTAGACCGGGTAGTCACGGGCTGGCCGGGCTCGGTCCCGTGCTAGGCCTGCTGGGCCATGGCACGGCACTGGACACGGCTAGATGTGACCGGGCCTCGACACTAGGTATTGCTGGGCGCGGGCGGTGCGGCTGGCACTGGCCCTGGCACTGGCCGAGCGCGAGGGACGCGGGATAGACGCGTACCCGGGCTGACTGGCCACAGGGCGTGTGGCTGGCACGACCCAGGTGCGGTTGGCGCGAGGACTGACGCAACCAGATATTTCTCGCGCGTCTCGGGTGCGACTAAGGCTTGTCAGGGCGCTGTCGGGCAACCCTGGGCATGCGGGCGTGCTGTTCAGCACGTCCCGGGCCAATTGACTGCTCGGGCGTGCGGCTGGGCACGTCCCGAGGCCCCTGAACCTTACTCGGGTTCTTTAAGGCATGGTAACAAAACACTCGGGTGCGCTGTTGGCACGACCCGAGGTTAGCTGCGCGCGGCACGAGCGACTAGCTCGGGGTCACGCGTGCATGACGCTAGGGCAGCATGGCCGCTATGTGCGGCAGCATGTCCGTGACCGGCCCTTGCCGGCTGTTCAACCACTTACCTTGACCAATATGACATAACTTGACATGATTAACACATTTTTACATATATGGATTTGAGGGTCATGATAATAACATGAAAATTGATGTGATTGGCCACGGCGTGCGCGATAGGCGCGTCCGATGACCTTAACGTGTACCCTCGACCAAACATGAACTTTCTCGAGCAACATGAGTTCATTGACCATATTTTATCATTTAAGGGCTGTTGAAACACAAATGTCCCTAACAAAGTTGATCACAGTGAAAGATACCCTAATAGGGTGAGATACGGCCCGTGGGCGCGCGCTACGTGCGCAGTCCACTTCCTTTAGCCATTTCATCGACCAAATGATAACTTATCTCGTGCTATCTTTCAAGACTGAACATATCACATTAAATAAGGACTAATGATGCATATTTTGCTCGGGAGAAGTTGACTACATAAAGAGATGAGTTGATATGGCCCTAAAATGCACACCCGAGAGCATTTTCGATCATTACATGAACTTAGACTTATAATTTGAACTTAGCATGATATATATAACATCATAATAAGGTTAGTATCATGTTACCCTTTGATTGCCCGAAGAAAATTGACAAGATTTCGGTGATGGTTGGGTCCTTTTCTTCTTCCCTTGCGCGCGTACGATAAACTAGATTAAAAGATCTTAATCTTGTTTATAGTTTGCTTAAGAAATAGCTTAAGTTATAAGCTACAAATATGTCCCAACACTTGATTTATAGACGTGAAAGTGTAGTAAAAATAAGATAAAAGCTCACGGCCAATGGGCTCGTGCCATTTGCCGCGTCCTAGGGCCACGAGGTGTATTAATTTTGTCTTAGTCACCTTACACTTGGTACAAAGAGGCCACATGTGCTAGGAAGGATAATTATTCACGTGACTTGCCCCAACTATCCGTCCACTTATGATCATTAAGTAGCTAAGCACACTTAGGGCTCATTTACTCGTGATTAACCTAGATTAAGGTGTTTAGGAAGAAATTATGTACTCTAGCCGTGCAATGACTAATGTTTAAGGACATAGGATAATTGAATGATCACTTAGGCTTAATTAGACATAATTGATGTATATGAAGAACCATTAAGTATGATTATGCGTATGATTACGCACGATTAGCGCAAGATTAACACATTTACCGCTCGATTAAGTACGATTTAATTCTATAATATTTTTATCAGGCGATTGAACATAAATTGACTTATACTTTGGATTCCGAGAATAATATGAACATTACGAACTAAGTATGTAATTTACATTAGGTAAAAATGGGTTATTACAGTGTACGCACCATTTTTTCGCTGCCTCGGGCCTTTCTTTGCCTATTTTCGCGCCATGTCCCAAGGTCATCATAGGTCTCGTCCTCGGGTTCGCAAGGGTCGATGACCACATCTTCATCATTCTCGCCCTCTTCGAGAATTTCCTTGTCCTCAAGGATGATGAAATTGATCTCCTCAACTTCTTCGGGCTCTTCTCCTGGATCCTCAGTTGCAACTTAATTCGCTTTCGGGCTCGACCAAACTCCATGGTCCCTTTCTTGTAATCCGTTATTATAGGCCCCAATGTCTCGAGCCATTGAACTGCAAGTACTATGTCCGGTCCCATCAAAAGTAAGGCGTACAGATCAACCTTTATGTCTTGGCCTTGTGCGTATATTGGAACCTTCTTGAACAACATGGAACTCTTGAGTTCCTCTCCGTTCGCGACCTTGAACCCAAACTGCTTTATGCTAGTCATAGGTACCTTCAATCCTTTGGACAACTCCTCGTCTATGAAATTTAGGGTCGATCTACTGTTCATTAGCACTTCGAGCTCCTCTCCTTGTACGGTGGCCGTGAACCGTATAATCTTTGGACTTCTCTTCTTGCTTTTGATCACATGTAGCAAGGTCTCCTTTCGCTCGATATGCTCGTACTCCTCTCGTTCCGGCTCATCCTCGTTAAACTCAAGCAAGAACACTTGCTTTCCCGCACATCTATGTCCTGGCGTGAACTTCTCATTGCATGTAAAGCATAATCCTTTCTCGAGCCGTCGTTGGATTTCCTCAATCGTAAGCCGTCGCATGTGGCTCGTGGTTCGTGCGCCATCGTCGTTTGGTTTGGTGTCGGCCCGTGGGGGCATCTCGTCGGTTGCTGCGCTCGTGCGCTGTGCGTCCGTGCGGCCCTCGCCTCGGTTGGCCTTTCGTACCGCGGCTATGTGATCCTCGTGTAATCGCACGGACTCCATTGCCGCTCGTGTTGACCTTGGCCTGTCCAATCGCACCTCAGCCGCAAGCTCGGCCTTAAGTCCCCCAATGAATGTGCCTACTAACGCGCTCTCGGGCCAATCTCGCACCCGACTTGCAATGCGCTCAAATTCCTTTTGGTAGTCTCGGAGGCTACCGTTTTGACGTATTTGGGAGAGCGCCTCATCGTAGTCGTAATAATCACTCGTCCCAAAACGTGTGACCAACTCCTTCTCAAAATCTCTCCATCGAATGTGCTCACCTTTGCTCTTGTATACATGTGACACCCATTGCCACCATGTGTTTGCTTCACCATCGAGATAGTAAACGGCGATCTTGACTCTCTCGGACTTGTGCACATTGTTGATCTCGAAAAATTGCATGGCTCGACTTAACCATGCATTCAGGTCGGTTCCCGTAAATGTAGGAATGGTGAGCTTCGGTCGCGCATGTCCTCGGTCGTCATGTTGGCGTGTTGCGCGTGATGCGCGCGTCCTCCGTGATCGTCCGTCATCGTCGTCGTGGTCGGTCTCGGAGCTGCTCGAAGCCGTGGTCGATCGCGAGGTGTGGCCCATTCGTGGTCGATGCGTGATGCGTGTGAGCTGCCCGGCGAGGTCATGCACCATGAGCTCGAGTTTGGCGAAATTCTCATTGACAACGTGTTGACCATCGCCGATGGATTTCAAACTCTCCTCCAAGGCTTCGATCCTCTCTTTATGTGTCCTCATCTCTCTCTCTCTCTTTTTTTTTTTTTTTATCATATTCACGAAAAAATAAGAAAAATTCGAAAGAAGGAAAAATAGAATGAGGAAGAATAAGTTTAACGTAACACACGATCAATCTCTCTCAATGAAAGCACCAATGATGAAGGATCGTGTGTTCCGTCCAACTCAATTGCTTCGAACCCCACGCCGACGCCTTCATTTCTAAGCGATAGGTTGCTAATACGCGCGCCGACGCCTTCGTACTTCGCGATAGGTGTGACGAAACTCGGATGTTGGTCCTATTTCAATCACGAACTCTATGTAAACTCATGAGAGAAACACACGAGAACTTTGAACAAAACGTTCAGTTTTCTATTAACTCATCAATTCATCATATTCGAAATCTAAAGAGTACATGGGTATTTATAGATGCAAAATAAATCTAGTCCTAGTCCAACTAAAATACTAAAACATGAAAGAGAATAATATCCTAAGGAAACTAAATGTCTTGCCAATCAAGACTTTCCATGCAATTAAAATACTACTAGGCACATGTCTTTTATTCCAAATCCTATCCATACTAGAACTCCTAAATAAGCTAAGTAAATCACGCCCAAGTCTCCTTGCTTGCTCATCAAGTCGGTCGCGTGCCCAAACCCTAACCGCCCGCGTGTTCGCGCCGCCCGCGTCCCAACTGCACGCGCACGCCCTGCCTGCGTCACGCCTTCGCGCCCCATCGCTTGCGCGTGTTCGTCCCTCGCGTGAGTGTCGTGCATGCCAGCTTGCTCGGCCTCTTTCTCTCGCTCGCCCACCACTCTGCCCGCGTCCTTGCCATCTGCGTGGTTGCCGCACACGCTCGCCTCTTCAACACTATCCGCCCAATCATCCAGTGCCCCGCGCATTGAGCCCCACCCGTCTGCGCGCCATTTCGGGCTCGTGCACCGTCTGCCTTAGCCTTCATGCATCGTGCGCGTGGTTCTCTCGCGCACGCCTTGCACCATTTGCCCACCTTCCCGGGTACTATCTTCTTGCACTCGTCGTCAGCCCATTACTCACATTCGCGCGCACTTCTTGTCGTGTAGCTCTTCTTAGCATGGCCTAGACTCGCGCGCCTCGCGGCTCGGTTGTCGTGTCTCACCGGTGCTCGCGCCTTAGTGCGTGTACGCACCCTTTTTCCACTGCCTCTGGCCTTTCTTTGCCTATTTTTGCGCCATGTCCTAAGGTCATCATAGGTCTCGTCCTTGGTTCATAAAGGTCGATGACCACATCTTCATCACGCAGCCAGGCTCGGCTGGCACGACCCTGGCACAACTGGGGCCACTAGGGTGCTGTTGGGCACAACCGAGGTCGACTGGGCACTAGAGCGTGCAACTGGGTACGACACTGACTGTTTGGCCATGTTGTTGGGCATGACCCGAGGATACTTGGTGCGTCACGTGCGACTGGCTCGGGACTACGCACACTGGCGCTGGGAAAATGCTGCCAGGCACAGTTGGAGGTAGCTGGGCGCGACTGGCACCGAGACTACACACGCGGACACGGACAGGCGCTGCTGGGGCGCTGTCACGTACAATGGGATCGCTGGGCCTCGCGCCTACCGGGCGCGGGAACTGACTGGGGCCTAACTTAACCTCTGAAGGCACTAGACAGGGCAACCTTAGACTCTGTTGGACACGAGCCCGACACCGCGCGTGCTGCATGCGCGGCTAGTGACCGTGGTCAGTCCTTGCCAGACTTCCGGCTACTTCTCCAGTGACAATGAACTCAACCCAACATATAATGATATAAGATAAATAAAAATTCCAAGAATCACTATGAGACCTTGGTTGGATTTTGACTTGGTCTGGTAGGGCCGATATAGCTCGTACGGACCCTAGGTCACCGTAAAGACTTGCTCAACTTACAAAATCATTCATGGCCGAATACTAGCATCAAAAATCATGACTTTAGGGGCTAACACATTGGCTATAACTCGCATGCATACTAATATGGCTCGGAGGTGAAAATAGGCTCAATTTCACAATCAACTTGGCCGAACCAATGTGCTCAAAACATGCCTATCTTCTACCAATGTCATATTCATGATTTTTAAGGAATAATGAGCTACTAAAATCGGCCTAAACATGCATGTACCACAAAATCCGAATTTATGGGCCATAACTTCAAAAATTCCTAACTCCATTTTTAGTACGTGCATGGCATCATTTTTCTTCATGATAATTCTTAAAATATCATGCTAAGGCTGAGAAAAATGAGAATCACGAGTTTACCTTCACCGAAGTCGAAAATGAGACTCAAGCCCTTCACTCGGGTCTCCTTGCGCCTCTAGGGTCTTTGGCTCGACTCGGTGGCTTTTGACTGCTAAGGATGGATGATGGAGGCTTCTAAAAATCCAAGAAATACTTTGGATATGCTAAGCCACAAGAGAACTTGAAGGGAACAAGCTGAAGTTCGAGTCCCTCCTTTCCCCGGGTCTAGGCGCGCGCGTGTGGGCTAAGGCCCTTCATCTCGATTTCTTTCTTATTCTCTCTATAGCTCCGAGTATTCTAAGTGTCAAATGGTCCATCCTCAGATGGGAGTTGAGCTTATAAGATCATTTGGGCAGAGCATACAAGACATGGCATGAGAGACCAACTCTTATGACTTTTTCTTCATTCTAGGCGCATGGCATGGACTTGCATGGTCTTGGACTGATTTAGCACGATTCTAGGAGCATCTTCAAGAGCATAATATGGTGGGAAAATGGTTCGGTCAGGTCTGGTGCCACCAGAGGGGACAAGCCTTACACATCTTAAATAAAATATTGCTAATGACCTTTGACTTTCCTTAATCTTGCTTAGGGCCATCTTAGCTTAAATTACTTCTCATTAACCCCTAATACACGTAGCACTTGGGTCTTGAAGGAAATGGGCCAAAACTCTTAATTGGGCTCGGAAGGTGGGCTGGCGCTGCTGGCGCTGGGCCTGGGCGCGACATTGGACTGCAGCGCGGGCTGGCTGCACGCCGGACTGGGCACGAGACAACCCTTGGACCGAGAAAAATGACTTTCTAAGGCATAAATGGCATGACCCATGATCCTTTCTTGATGCATAACACTTAGAAAAATTCATGAAGACATGGCCATGACTTGGGCTCCTTCTTTGCACGGCATTGGACACTCGCACTCGGGCGAGGCGCGGCACTTGGGCGTGATTGGACTTGTCATCACACACGAACTAGGTGGTGCTACTCTTGGCCATGGAAACAACCCTAAGACTTAGACTTAAAGATCTCATACTTAGAAAAATTCTAAGTAAGGCTACAAGCACGACTAGGCTTGATCAAGACTCGGCACTACTAGGGCTCGAGACTTGGCTAGGCGTGAACTAGGCGCGAGACTCGTGACCGAACATACTCGGTTTCGGACACAACTTGACTTGGACAATTTATCGAAACATACTCGGTTTCGATTATTTGTTAACTTGGAATAATTAATCCCGACTTCGATGTCCATTTCTAAAAATAACGGTCCGGGATCAATAACTGAAACTGAATAGCTGAATAATTGGACTCGGGACTCGAAACGAGCAATATTAATAAAAGGAAATAGTTCAAACATGGAACTAAAAACTGCCACTTTTATTATTAAGAGAACGGCTGTTGCAATCTGGCAATCTTGTTTTAGTCAAAGTATTTAAATTTGCAGTTTATTTATTTATCCAATCATAACTCCTTTATTTTTGTGGAACAGAAAGATCATACTATCTTATATACTGCGAGTGTTCACACTAGGGGCGGTACCGTAATTAACCAACTCTTTAAGTGTGAACGCAACAAACCAAGTAATTACGGTACCGCCCCTAGTGTGAACACTCGCAGTATATAAGCAACATCGTCCCTGTGAAATATAAACTAATTGTTCACAGTCTAGACAGACAGTGAGACCCCTGTTGGAAAAACACTGTAGTGTAAGTCTTGATTCGGTTGGTCATTGACTGATGTATTACACTAGTACTTATGATAAGTATTGAACGGACCGCGGAAGGATAAGATTATAAGATTTACTAATCGCAGTTATAAACTAGACCTTCAATAATTGAGGCGTAATCTTAGGTCTAAGATAATATAAAACGGGGATATATATTTATTACTTGTCTATTTGATTTACCAAGGGTATTTTGCTAGGATGGCATACTTGGTATATTTGTAAACAATGATGTTTATATAATGTGCTATTATAAATTATCTACGATCACTATGTCCCAGTGCGTTGGGTTGATGACGTCCCCGAAGTGAGCTCAGAAAGAAATATGATGTCAAACCCTGCAGGTGGATGAATATCCGACATAATGGTTAATGAATTGAGTGATACTAGTTTCGGAATGAATAATAAGTTGATTTATTATTTTGTTAATAATTTAATTAATCAACGGGCATTATATCTTAAACATTGAGAGATAAATCGATCAATTAGATTAATATTTATTAATCAAGTGGAGATTCAAATTTATTGAATAAATTACAGCTAAATGGGGAGAGCAATAATAGTACTTTAGTGGGATGTTTTATTATTTAATTCTATTTAGGAATTATGAATTAATTATATTCCATAATTTAGATTCTCTAAGGAGAGGAATATTCCTTCTAGAATATTACCTAGGGTTAGGAGACTATGATGTCTTCTAGAAGGTAATTAGGGTTAGGAGGAATATGTATCCTGGATGGGAAAAGATACGGAACATAATTACGATTCCTAAACCTAATGAGATAAGCCCATATTTAGCACCTCCTTAAGGTCCCTAATGTGGCCTATACATACACCATGTCCCAACTTCTTCTCCTACACAAGTTTGGTCGATTTTAAGGTCTTCCCAAAGAGAGGAAAATCGAGCATACACAATATTGAGAGTTCAAGAGTTTCGATTAATCGCACCACCAAGATTATTCGAAGCAGGTGTTTAGCTAATACATTAGAAGGCTTTAAGGTACAATTTATTCGAGCCTTTTATTAGTGAAAAAACTAGTCATCTCTGATCGCTATCTGCCATCGTCTGAAAATGCCACCGCCACTTACCGCCACCAGCGCCCAGCCGCATGCAGCCGCGAGCTCCCAGTCACAGTTACACGAAGCCAGACGCCGGTGCCTAGTCCTAGCGAAGCCTGCCTGCATGCCGCGCGCCACCGTCCAATGATCTCGCACGCCCAGCGTCGTTTTACCGCGTACGTCTGTCCACCCGAAGCACTCGCTGGCGCATTCAGTCCTCGTCGGCTTAGGAAAGCCGCAGCCCACGCGCTCGACTACTTCAGCTCCCTTCCTACGCACGCTAACGCGCCATGCCTTGCGCACTCGTCAGCTGGCACCTGCAGCAAACAACGACTCACGACAGCATCCAGACGCGCCCGCAGATAACCCAGCGCCCGACGCGCAGCCAAACCTCGACCGTAACCTGCAGCCGCTCGACTGAGGCCTACCGTGACCCGCCGTGACCCGACCGAGCCCAACTGTAATATCCCACATCGGTTGTTAAGGAGAACGAAACATGGCTTATAAGAGGGTGTGGATACCTTAACTTGTAGGATGCGTTTTGGTGAGCTAGCTCCCAAAGGCAAAACTGTGCGGGTGAGTGGCCCAAAGCGGACAATATTCTACAGCGGGTGGACTGGGCTGTTACAGATGGTATCAGAGCCAGTACCCGGACTGGTGTGCTAGCGAGGACGCTGGGTCCCTAAGGGGGTGGATTGTAATATCTAACATCGGTTGTTAAGGCGAACGAAACATGCCTTGTGGATACCTTAACTTGTAGGACGCGTTTTGGTGAGCTAGCTCCCAAAGGCAAAACCGTGCGAGTGAGTGGGCCCAAAGCGGACAATATTCTACAACGGGTGGACTGGGCTGTTACACCAACCCAGTCCGACCGGCCCAACGTGCCAAGTTCTTGGCGACCCATTCATGTCCCGACGACTCGAATTCGACTGAGGAGGCCTAGTCCGACTGCTCAACGGACTCTGCGCTTCAGACGATCTCCTACAGAGGAAATCAGAAACGTCTCAGAGTCGACAAAAATTTTAAACGGTAATGTCCTAACCCAGTCCGACCGACCCAACGTGCCAAGTCCTTGGCGACCCATTCATGTCTCGACGACTCGAATCCGACTGAGGAGGCTTAGTCCGACTGCTCAACGAACTCTGTGTAATATCCCATTCAGTAATTAATAAAAGTAATTATTTTAGTTCTAAGTTTGAACTAATTACTTTTATTAATAATGCTCGTTCCTAGTTTCGAGCCCAGTTATTAAGTTATTCAGTTAAAAGTTCGACTTTAAGTTGAAAGTATTATCGGTTAAATTTTATTTAGTAATCGAGCCAGTTCAGTAATTAATTAATTCAGGACTGTTTATTTTTATAAATGGATTTATAAGATGGGATTAATTATAATAAGATGACGAATAATAAATATCGAGTATATTTTGATTACTCGTTCAAGATAAGTCGTGAACCGAACCAAGCATGTTCGGTTATGAGTTAAGATTATTACCGAGCAAATGATTCTCGAGCCTAGCTTAGTTTTGAGTATTGATCAAGTTATAAGGATTAATTAGACATTAATTTTTATTAAATTGAAATAAGTTTTTTAAGATGAAGTTCAAGTTCAAGTAACATTCCATTTTATTTAGCTAAATGGATGTAAATTTGGCCATTTCTAGTTTGAATGAGAAAGAAAAAGAATAATGAGTCGAGACAAGTTAGGTCTCGAGTTCGGTTAAGTATCCATGAACATTTAAGTTATAAATGTTCAAAGAAGTGAGAAAATTTATTTAGACAATTTAGTCTATTTAAATTATTAGAGAGAAATATGAAATTTTTAGAATTTTCGTTTTTTCGGTTTTCGATTATAGTCGGAATTTATGTCCGATTTAAGTTCCGAGAAATAAATTAAATTATTTTCTCTCTATATTTTTAGTAGCATACAAGATAAGAAAAAATTTTCAGCATAAAAAGGAAAAATGCCAAAAGAAAATAAGGAAATTCGAAAATTGTAAGAATTTTCGATTTTACGGTAACTGTTCGTTTTAAGTCAGAATTTGGTTCCGTAAATTGGAGAATTTTCACTAAATCTCGAATTTAATCATTGAGATCAGATTAGGATCAGAAGAGGGGCCTTTCTAAGCATTGACTATGGGTTGGAGAAGTTTACAAGTTAAGAATACTATTTATTATCTATATTTATTTTTACAAGTTTGTATTGTTTATTTTGTTAATTTCTTCACTCAATTATGATGTCTTGCAAATTTTTCCTATAAATAGAGGCCTAAAACTCAGAGTTTTTACACCAAAGAAAAGTTTCAAAAGTTATATAAGTTTATAAGAGAGATAAGTAGTAGAAACTTTGGAGAAGTGAAGAATTTGAAGTAAAGAATCAAGTTTTTATTCTAGCAAGAAGGAGGTAATTTACTTATCTTAAAGTTACATGCTTAAGTTCATGTTTTGATAAAAGTTTACATGTTTATAAGTATGTATATCATGATATAAAAGTTAAGTTTATAATTGATTCTATGAATATAAAGAGTTAAAGTTGTTCAAGATCAATTATATGATATATGTACTTGATTTGATGAGATGTTGATAAAGATATGAATAAGCTGGAAGAGTATGATTTAAATGAATGATTATTATGTAAAAGAGGAGTACATGAAAATAAGAATTAAGAGATTTGGCAAAATATAGCTTGAGTTATGAATTTTTAAAGATGAACATGTAAGATGAAGTTTATGTTCACTATTGAATTTAAATTCTCATAACTTGATGAATATGCATGATAAAATTATGAAATTTTGAGGACATGTCTAATTATAAGGTGAGATTATGACTGTTAAGTTTCATAATTTAAAGATGAGAAATGAATAAGTTATGAATATAAGAAGGCTTATATCTAAAGATAAGTATATATGCAAGAATATTCATGAAATGTTTAAGTTGTTAAAATGAGATGATCATGAATAATTCTCATATAAGTGATGAGTAATTTGATGATGTTTTGGTGTAATATGTTGAGTATACAATTTTATAAAGATTGTATTATGTATGATATATTAACATCATGATTAAATGTTATGAGTAAAAGATGATATGGCTTCAGATTATTTTCACTTTCAAGTTAATTAAGTGAAAATTTAGTATAAGCCAATTTGGAGATATGATGAATGAGGAATTAAGTATTTGATTGAGTAAAAGATCAAATTAGGTTAAGATAAGTTTATAAATCATGTTGATGATGTTGGTAAAAGTAAGCATATTTTAAGTTTAAATCAAGTATAATGTGAAATATAGTTATTTTCACATTTGAGTTATGACATGCTAAGTATAATACCATATTAATGTTTATGAAGACATGATTTATACAAGGTTAAGTAATTGACCTTAAGTATAAATAAAAAGAGAAGTTAAGTATAAACTTGAGAAAAAGCAAGTTTAATGAATTTCCATAAGATTTGGATAAGTTAAAAATCCTAAAAATCTTATTGAGTATATGAGCATAGTACTTAGTATATTTGTCTATATTTGATGTAACTTGCAGATACAGTACCAGTACAGCACTTATCGTTTTTCAAATGATTTCAAAGACAAAAAGGTGGGGACCCTGAATGGGTATCACATTGAGTACGATACTGATGTCATATGGGATGAGGAGACCAGCAGTTGTCTCAGAGTATATCCTAATGTTTAAGTTTTACGCTTAGGATGAGGAGGCATAAATTTGTTCTCAGAGATTATATCCTAAGTTCTGATGGAGGCCATTAGGTGCCTTAGAAATATCCATCAGAGTGTGCACACGTATCCGATCAGATATCGGCCAAGTGTCAGTACCAGAACAGATTTCTGGTTACCGATCAGATATCAGTTTATGATTATCCATATTCGTTACTCACCCCATGAGTTTTAGTTTCAGGTAACAGGTCGAAGAGGAGGTGTGAGTGGAGCAGTGTTGGTGTAGATCGTGCACTCAGATGAAGACAAGCTTTGATACAGACATTTATAACAGTCTGTATAATTAACCACGTTTTCAAGTATTTCCGCTATGCACATTAAGTATTGAACTTGCATTTTAATGAATTTCAGATTTCAAGTTTTTACCATTATGAGAAATATGATTATGGGATTTTAAATGCAAGTTTAAAGGAAATCTGTTTGATTTATGTCTAAAGAGGTATTAGACAAAAAGTTAAAGATAAACGGATTTTCAAGATGATGAGTTTGAGTAGCATCCCGAGTTAGTCGCAAAAGATTTCGAAAGAGTTAAGTATTTTCGAAGTAAAAGTTGCGAAAAATTTACTCTGATAAGCGGGGTGTTACACTTTGCGCTTTAGACGATCTCCTACAGAGGAAATCAGAAACGTCTCAGAGTCGACAAAAATTTTAAAAGGTAATGTCCTAATCCTAACTACAGATTTCGCTGCGTTAGGATTTATTTCGATAGCACATCGGTTACTTCCTAATAGAACCCAACACTTTTGTGTGTAAAGGAGGTGTATGAGGCAATCAAGAGGAATATGAGACAATCTGGTCAGGAAGCAGGGCCAAGCTGCAGTAATGCTGAGGAGACGAGGATGTCGAAAACCACCTGGAAACTACCAATTAAAAACAAGGTTAAAATTCTTCTTATGGAGGTGTTGGAAAGGGTTTGTGGCCTTAAAACTGCAAATGAGGGAGAAAGGAGTTGAGTTCGATGTTGTGTGTGGTTTTTGTGGTGAATAAGAGGAAAGTATTGATCATATGCTTCTCTATTGTCCATTTGCTTCTCTGTTCTGGAAACATAGTGGATTACATTGGAGTCAACTGGATGATAAGGAATTAAGTTTTAATCCTGGTGGACTAGCATCTACTCAATTGAAGATCATAATTACGAACCTGAGAGACTCAACTTTTCAGAGTTTGTGCTTTGGAGAATTTGGAAGAACAACAATGCTTGGCAGTTTCTTAGAGAATGGAGGTTTGGAATCTGATATTGTGATGGGGGCTAGAGCTGAATGGTTGGAATTCCTTGATCTTTATAAAAATTCAGAACAAGAAACCAGACTACTCAGAGAAGTATGGGATCTCATGTACAAAACTTTTCCAAGAAGGTAGGACAGGTGGCTTGTTTTTTCAGTGCCTTAATTTCCACAAGAGGGAACATAGGTGTTGGGTGTGTAACTGAACATGATGGATAGGAATTAGACATTGGTCATATTTGATGGATGGAGGAGTTTAGAAAGAATAAGTCCTCCTGCTTGTTGTTAGATGGAGTTTGCAGAAGGTTAAAGCCCTTCAAGTAAACAGTCTAGTGTGCAGCATTGCTGAGCAAAAGATAGCCAAACTATTGAAGCAAGACACTGTGAGCAGCTTGAGGGTGAGACAATTGTTCTTGACATCTTAAGGCTTGTTGATGGTATTGTTGATTGTATTTTTTATTTTATTTTTTTTTGGCACTGGTATGTGTGTTTCTAGCCTGTTGTTAGCTAATTTGGCAATTGAGGGGCTATAAGTTGTTTTAGGCTCAATAGGTGTTTAGTTCTTGGTGTTCTTGTAGTTTGGGGTTGTTGTATCCAGTTGGATGTTTGGTTGTAAAACGATTATTTGAGCTTTGCAATACTAATTTTTTATCGTTTCATNAAAATAAAATAAAATAAAAAAAAGGCATAACTTTTGGAGGATGGGGGCAAAACTGAACGTTTACTTATATCCCAATAAATTATAAAAAACAAATATCATTGTACTTAAGGTAATATCATCATATATATGAAATACAAATCAAGGTAACAAAATACAAATTTAATTCAATCCGCAAAGTACAATGCACCAACTCGTATTAATAAAAGTATAATATTTAAATATTTGTGAGAATAAAAGGTGCGGGTATCTTTATTAACTTTTTTTATAAATTCTCCTTCCATCCAATAAATGATAGATATAGATATCTTTGTATACTCATGTGTATTTAATTTAGAATTTTCAAAGTTTTTTAAGAGATTTAGAAGTCTTGTGATGTTCATTTAAAAATTTGAAATGTCTTACAAAATCTGACGTGCAGATTTAAAATTTTAAAAATTCCTACTAAATATGAAAAACTTAAAAAGTTTCAAAATATTACTCGAAAATTTAAATGAATACACTTTAAAGAAATTTTCAATTTTTTAAAATAAACCTTTTATTTATTTTATACTTTTTTCTGTGCAAGTATTCAATAATAAACGATATTTTTTTTCATAGGTATACAATCATAAACTTACACACAATCGTATATAAGTTCATTTGACAAGCAATACTTACACGGTGACTTACAAAATCATTGCGCAGGCATCAGTGACGGATCTAGGAATTTTACTTCGGGGGGCCCGATTTTAAATGTTATAACGAGCTTGTAGTATAAGTCGAAACGCTCAAAGTATTTACTATAAATAGAAATATCGATATGTGTACCATCAAGTAAATAAAACTTAAAAAAAATTGTAACCCTAAAACTTAAAAAAAAGTGAGATTTTATGTATTTATAATTGAAGAAGAAAAATAAAAAAACTTTTGCAGTACATTGTGTTCATCAAATGAACATTTTTTAAGAAGAAAAAAAAAAATAAACAGAAACTGTTGCAGTACATTGCATAGAATTTTTGTTAATGAGAGTTTATCAAATGAACATTTATTAAGAAGAAAATAAATAAATTTTAAAATGTGATTTCACACAAAAAAAAAAGTGAAAAATCACCATTCAAAAATGTAACAATACTAAATACTAGGTTTTATAAACCACTAACTCGATTTATAACTAAGAGATCAAAGAGTAAATCATTATATATATTTTCAAAAATTTATCTAAAAATGTAAAATATAACAATTGTTAGCACAATTTTAAAATAGATAATTTTATTAATTTAAATTAAAATAGCATAAAAAATAATTAGTAATATGTTGTAAGTATTTTGTACATTCTTATACATATTTTTTAATATTTTTATATGTATGTATATATATATATATATATATATAGATTTTTCAAAAAAAATTCAGTGGGGCCCGTAGAGCCCCCTGGCCCAATACAAATCCGTTCCTGGCTGGCATAGACCCATTTGACTTGCTGATGATGCAACTAAAAGATTAAAAGAAGAAAACATGTGGGTGCCCGACATGAAGATTTACTAAAGCAACAAATGACTAATAATTGTGTGATTAATTTATGTTAAAAAAAATAGTCTGGAAAAATAAAAAACCAAAATTTAAACAGCTGTGTGTCACTAACTATCCAGCCATCACTTTTACAATCCACCAAGCATTATGCTATTCATCTATGTTTATTATGTTAATTAATTGTTTAATCAGCAACACTTAGTTAACCTTTCATAAGCTAATGTTCCACAAATGTGAAACATTATTTTATAATTCAACTTGACTCAGTGCAATTGATTAAACGACTCTTGCAAAATAGCAAATGTAAGTTATGTAACCTAAGGAAACACTAGGAATACTTAAACACTACCCGGTCACCACCCCCTCACAATGTATTGGTATTATGGTATTCATTAGAAAATTATATATTTTCTAACTTATATGCAATTTTTCATATGGAAATATCATATTTGAAAAAATATTATAAATGAAAGTATGACATTGCATTGTATAAGTATGCATTTTTCAGTAATAATAATAATAATAATAATAATAATAATAATAATAATAATAATAATAATAATAATAATATATAGAGAGAGAGAGAAAGAGAAAGAGAGAGAGAGAGAGAGAGTTAGGATCAAATGAGAAATTAAGGATGATAGTGAAAAAAATAAGAATGAATCTGGACCAGTGGATCATTCATATGAATGGTTATTATGAAGTCAAACTATGGTCAATCATTAATGACAATCTGGTAATTATTTGATCATAGTGTGGTCAAATATGTGCATTTGATCAATAATTAAGGGTAAATTGGTCATTACATATATATTACGTAGGACCCACACACCAATTAACAACCTATTTTCTCTTTCATCACCCTCTCTATCTCTCTTTCTCACGTTCAAGACAGATCTGCACATACACAGACAACCACACATGGCGGCCACCACTAAGAGCTCCGCCGGAGCCAGAACTACCAGATCTCTGCACCCAGCCAACCGCCGCCGCGATACAAGCCTCCGACGACGCCGTCTGGGGCGGCCACCATGTCGTAGAGCACCACGATGGCCCGACGTTCACAGCAGCCACTGTCATCCAGTCAGCTGCAGTGCGGCGCGGCCACCATGTCGTCGAGCACCACGACGGCCCGACGTTCACGACCGCCTCCTTCGTCCACTCAGCCATAGTCCGGCGCAACCATTAAAAAGTCGAGCACCACGACGGGTCCAGCATTCACGACAACAACTCCTTGCCGGTGACTGGGATATGTTTCCTGCCGGGCGATTGGGGCAGGCGGTGGCGGGCAGGCAGCTGC
>BKCP01006604.1:231639-299372 GCA_008636005.1 Striga asiatica
CGATGAGAATTAGACAATTTGTAGGGGCCTTTGTGCACTTTCAGAATTCTTACAATATTGTATTTTAATAGAGTGGTTGGTTTTGTAATTTATCAAAAGTTCAATATATTGCCCATTAACAATACATGATATGTGATATAGCCATATCATGATATATCGGCCCAAGGGCTAACTACTCGACCGAGAAGGCGAGTCACTCCTCGACGACATCACCAAGTCGACACTCGCAAGTCGACTTCGAGACAACTTACGCTCCGTCGTGAGTTTAAAGGCAAGGGCCGGCTTGGCCAAAGTCGACAGCGTCAAAGTCGACTTTCATAAGTCTATCCCTAAAAGTCGACTTCTACCAAGAAGACGAACAAGCATAGCCTCCGAATATTCAGATAATCCTAAGTCGATTTCTCACTACTCGAGGTCGACTTCTCGCACCTCGATGCGCGAAACGCACTGACGACTCAATACACTTGTGATAACTCTTGAAGTCTCCTATCCTCAAATGGATAAGAGAGAATATTGTCATGACTTAGCAGTGAGGGGAGACGAATCGACCAGGGCAATATAGACCTTTCAGGTAAATCGACCGGGGCATTATTGGTACTTCAAGTAAGTGTTTCCTCCTATATAAAGGAGGTTAGGTGACCCTAAACCCTAACTTCCATTCACTCTATACACTTCTCTACTGCTGTTGTTGCTTCTCTCTGAGAGCAGCCTTCTTCTTCATCTCCTTCACATACTGACTTGAGCGTCGGAGGCTCTACGCCGGAAACACTTTCGGTGTTGAGTTCTTGTAGGTGTTGTTGCGGTCTAGCAACGGTTCGAAGGCGATTCAAGCAGATCTGAGCTCAAAACCACTGGTTCACTTCAGATCCAGAAGTAGACCAATCATTTTGGCGCCATTTGTGGGAAGTTCTTGAAGGAATTAAGAGCTTTGTACCTAGCTCCGATCTGTTTTTGATGGCTGAGAAGGAAGGTTTGCAGAGAAACTTGATTGAGGAGTTTAGTGGAGCTTGGACAGACAGGAGACCACCACCAGTGTCTACCCCTAGACCCCAATTGATGTAGATGATGGGACTGCCACCATTTGGAGGACTTCCGCCGCCGGGGATGAATCTGGGTGGAGAAACACCCTTTACTCCACCTGGACTGGAGATGCAATGTAATAGCCCAGTTCTGTATTAATAAAAATGACAGTTTTTAGTTCCAAGTTGAACTATTTCTTTTTATTAATACTGCTCGTCTTGAGTTCTGAGCCCAGTTATCAGCTATTCAATCTTAGTTATTAATTCTGGTCCATTTATTTTAGTAATGGATTATTTTCAGTCGGAATAAATTATTTCAGTTGACGAATAATCGAAACCGAGTTTGTTTTGATAAATCGTCCAAGTCTAACCGTGTCCGAAACGAGTCGTTCGGTCACGAGTATCGCGCTTAGTTCGCGCCTAACAAATTCTCGAGCCCTAGTAGTCTCGAGTCTTGTTCGAGCCCTAGCCATGCTCTTAGCATTACTTAGAATATTTTCTAAGTATGAGATCATTCTATCGAGCCATTTTCACCCCCGAACCTAAGTATATGTGCATGCATGTATTGACCAATGTTCTAGCCTCATTAGCCATGATTTTTGATGTATATCATTCGGCCCTAGGTCAATTTTCATGTTGAGCATGTTCATTTTTGTGCCCTAGGGTGGCCTCGTGCCTAATCGGCCCTATAAGCCCACCACCAAATCCAACCGAGGTCTCTCAGGGACTTTTGGCATTTTTGAGTATATTATGTCATTTTAGGTTGATTTGGTTCAGTAGTCCCTAGAAAAGTTGCCGGAAGTTCGGCAAAAGACCGGCTAGGGTCACCAGCCGCGCCAGTCGCGCGTGCCGTGCCTGTGTCGCGTCGCAGAGGTCAGGCCGTGCTTCTGTCCGTGCCCGCGCCTAGCGCACGCGAGGCACCGCAGCCCACAGCGCACGTGACAGCGCCCAGCAGCGCCTGTCCGTGCCAGCCCGCGAGGTCTCAGCGCCAGTCGCGCCAGAGCACCTCCGACAGCGCCCGGCAGCGCTGTCCCAGTGTCATGCACGCGTGATCCCGAGCCAGTCGCTCGTGCCACGCGGAGTCGACCTCGGGTCGTGCCAGCAGCGCACCCGAGTGTTCAGTGCCGCACCTTAGTGAACCCGAGCCGTGTTCAGAGGCCTCGGGACGTGCCCAGCAGCACGCCCGAGCAATCAGTTGGCCCGGGACGTGCCCAGCAGCACGCCCGCGTGCCCAGGGTCGCCCGGCAGCACCCTGACAGCCTTAGCCGCGCCCGAGCCGCGCGAGTAGTTTCTGGCCGCGTCAATCCTCGCGCCAGTCGCACTCGGGTCGTGCCAGCCGCACGCCCAGTGCCCAGTCAGCCCGGGTACGTGTCTATCCCACGTCCCTCGTGTTCGGTCGTGCCCAGCAGCGCGCCAACACTCCCATTGACCCTCAGTCGTGCCCAGCAGCACCTAGTGGCACCAGTCGTGTTAGGACCCGTGCGAGCCGCACAGCCCGCACCCAGTAGCGCCTAGTACCGTGCCCGATCGCACCCAGCTCGTGCCCAGCGCCGTGCCATGGTTCCAGCAGGCCCGGCACAAAACCGAGCCCGGCCAGTCCGAGCAGCAAGGGTCCAACCTGGTCCGGTCCAGCCCGACCCGGTTCAGCCAGTTAGCGAACCGACCGGTTTAGCCGGCGGTTCGAGACCATTTTGGTTCGTGATTTTCGGTCCGAGTCTTATTCCGAAATCTAAGTATTTTTTCGAGCCAAACCAGATCAGTTAAGCATATCAGTATAATTTCCGGACTTAGAATTATTTCAGTGAACCCTTAGAGCGTTCCTTTATATCCGGATGAGTAATCTGATAGAGTAGAGCATCCTAGCATATTTTTGAGCATATGACGAGCATAGCACTTAGTATATTTGTTTGCTTATATTTTTATGTAGCTTGAGGAGTCAGCTACCAGCACAGCCGCACTTACTCATTTTCAAAATCAATCAGGTGGGGACCCAGTCTGGGTTATAAATAGTCGATATCACGTTCAGGTATGTATATGAGTTTCATCCACTTTGGGGTAAGGCCAAGTTTGCCTTCCCTAAGTTCTGGTGGTGGCCCAGTTGCCCTAGTTATACCATCAGAGTGTGCACACGGTTACCGGCCAGAGTGTTCCGGGAGTTACTAGCCAGAGAGTTCCGGGAGTTTCAGTTTACTTATATATACCAGTTTGTGATATCATTATTAATATTGCTGTTTACTTTAGAATGGGTTTTTATGGAGTACAAGTGGACCGTACTCACCCCCACTTTATATTTCAGATGACAGGGTCGGCGGGCAGGCGTGAGACGAGCTGTGGTGGTGGTGGTCGTGAGTTCCACACGAAAGCTGTTCCCGGGACATTTGTTTAAAATGTTGTGTAAACTATTATAACCACGTATTTCAGACTTCTGCTATGCTTGTGTTTATTTTCGAACATGCATAACTTTATTTCCAGACTTAAATAATTTTACCCGGTTCGCCAGTACGAACGGGTTCAGACTAATATGCATGATTCGTAAAAATATAAACCTGAATTCTTTAAGTCTAAATCAGTCGTTAGACCTAGGTTAAAGAAACGGGTTTTTAAGCAGAAAAGTCCTTAGCAGCATCCCGAGATAGTTTGCAAATGTTTTCGAAAAATTTATAAGCGCTTTCGACAGAGTTAAAATTTGCGAAAATTTGGCCCTCGTTAGCGGGGTGTTGCAGTTGGTATCAGAGCACTTTTGTGATTCTGAATGTTTTAAAAGACAGGGAATTTTTGCAAAACTCAACCACACCACACTCACGCCGCGCCGACTAGCAGGTAAGTGCATGCTGTAAAAGTTTTCAAAGTTTATATAAGCAAACTGTACTATGTCTATGCTCAATAGGATTCAGATAATCCGAACTCTAGATGCTCAGATCAGTATAAGACTCCTAGCAGTATCAGATATGTCCTCTATCAGATTCAGAACTCTAGATTCGAACTCTAGTCGAACTCTAGATTATCGAGTTATTTTCAGCAACTCGTCAAGAAATTTGTGCCTATTCCAATATTCAGCGTTTCCTTTCAGCCTTATTCAATTTCATCTCCAGTTCTGACCAGTTACGCGGCTTATTCTCAGATGGCCCGTCGTCCGAACCAAGCTCAGAGAGAGATGACCCAGGCTGAGGTAGTCGCCCAGTTTCGCGGCTACAACCCAGACAAGTTTTTGGGGCAGGGAGACCCTCGACTAGTCGATGAGTGGATCCAGGGTCTCGAGGCCATCTTCAAGATCATTGAGTGCTCCGAGAGGCACAACATTCTGTGTGCCCAGGTCCAGATGACAGGAGACGCCAGGCTGTGGTGGAACTCCTACTGGGGCTTGCGCCCTGGTGAGAAGTAGAACCTCACCTGGGCACAGCTCAAGGAGATGATTCGGGAGAAGTACTATCCAGAAACTTACAAGGCTGAGATGGAGCGTCAGTTCTTGGCGCTTAAGCAGGGCCACCGCTCGGTAGATGAGTACGAGCGGGAGTTTGTTCGTCTCGAGTCCTTTGTCCCGTATCTGGTGGACACCGAGAAGAAGAAGGCGAGACGTTTCCGTGACGGGCTTCTGCCAGCTATCCGTCACCATGTTGCGGGACACGGCGTCTAGTCTTACGTCGATGTCGTCGCTAGGGCCCATGAGACAGATGCCAGTCTCAGGATGGACTCAGCTCAGCCCCCCGTGTTGCCCCCAGCTCAGTATCTGACACTACCCCCAGCTCAGCCAGCGGCTGTCCAGCAGGCGAAGCCTAAGAACAAGAGAAAGTGGAAGGGTCAGTAGAATGACCGGAGGAACAGGCAGAGACAGCCACAGGTCCCACCATGTGGCACATGCGGACGCCCACACCGCGGAGAGTGTCTTGCTGGGCAGAACGTCTGCTTTCACTGTCGGAGGCCCGGACATACTGTCCGGAACTGTCCGGATAGGCAGCAGCAGCAGAGGCGAGGACAGCAGGCTCAGGTGATGCAGTTGAGCAGGCTGAGGCAGAGCAGAACCCAGGTACTATGTCCGGAATGATTTTTTTGAATGATGTACCTATATTTGCTCTGTTCGACACTGGTGTGACGCACTCTTTTGTGTCGACTCGATGTGTGGAGGCCATTGGAGTTCAGCCCATCAACACTGTTGACCCTCTCGAGGTGAGTCTAGCCTCGGGAAGGAAGATAGTGACGAGCTCCAAGGCAGAGGACCTTAACCTTAGTATTGGTGGTCGAATCCTGAAGGCCGAAGCTTATGTTATCGAGATGTGGGATTTCGACCTCATTCTCGGTATGGATTGGTTGACGCGTTATCGAGCGGACATTCGTTGCCATGATCGGGAGGTTATTCTTCATCTTCCGAAGGACAGTCAGATCACCTTTTTCGGCTCGAAGACGTGAACCCTACCTCGTGTTGTATCGATGGCGAAGGCGAGGAAGATTCAGCGCTGAGAAGATTGTCAGGGTTACCTGGAGAGCCTTGTCGATGAAGGATCGAGAGCACAGACACCTCACGATGTTTCAGTTGTTCGTGAGTTCGTGGATGTGTTCCCGGATCAGCTACCAGGAGGACCACCCAGCAGGCAGGTGGAGTTCACCATCGATCTTGTTCCAAGAGCAGGACCGGTGTCTAAGGAACCATACCGTATGGCTCCGAAGGAGTTGCAGGAGCTGAAGACGCAGATCGAAGAGTTGTTGAAACTCGGTTTTATCCAACCAAGCGTCTCACCTTGGGGAGCCTTCGTCTTATTCGTTAAGAAGAAAGACGGATCCATGAGAATGTGCATCGATTACCGGGAACTCAACCGGTTAACGGTGAAGAATAAGTATCCGCTCCCCAGGATAGACGACTTGTTTGACCAGCTGAGAGGAGCCCGCGTATTTTCCAAGATCGATTTACGCTCCGGCTATCATCAACTGAAGATTAAGGAGTCCGATGTAGCCAAGACTGCTTTCCGGACGAGATATGGACACTACGAGTTCGTGGTTATGCCGTTTGGTCTGAGCAATGCACCGGCGGTGTTCATGGACTTGATGAATCGAGTGTTCCATCCGTACTTAGACCAATTTGTTATCGTCTTCATTGATGACATTTTGGTCTACTCCAGGAGTTTGGAGGAGCATGAGCAGCATCTGAGGGTTGTTCTCGGGAGTACGCTAAGTTCTCGAAGTGTGAATTTTTGCTGAAGCGAGTGGCATTTTTAGGCCACATCATCACCGAGAGGCATTGATGTTGATCCGACGAAGATTGCCGCAGTTCAGAACTGGTCAGCGCCCACAAGTCCCACCGAGGTCCGCAGTTTTCTCAGTCTAGTAGGGTACTATCGCAGGTTTATCGAGGGATTTTCTAAGATTGCCCTCCCCTTGTCCAAGTTGACGAAGAAATCTGTGAAGTTTGAGTGGACGAGTCGTTGTGAGGAGAGCTTCCAGGAGCTCAAGAAGAGGCTTACGACGGCTCCAGTGCTGACTATTCCGGATCTTACTCGAGGTTTCACCATCTATAGTGATGCCTCGAAGCAGGGTCTTGGGTGTGTGCTGATGCAAGATGGCCAAGTCGTTGCGTACGCTTCACGTCAGTTGAAGCCCCATGAGATGAATTACCCGACGCACGACCTAGAGTTGGCAGCGATTGTGCATGAACTCAAGATATGGCGCCATTATCTGTATGGTGGTCGGTGTGAGATCTTTACCGATCACAAAAGTTTGCAGTGTATCTTCACTCAGAAGGAGCTCAACATGCACCAGAGACGATGGTTGGAGCTTGTGAAAGATTATGATTGCACCATACAGTACCATCCGGGGAAGGCGAACGTGGTAGCAGATGCCCTAATCCATAAGGTGAGGGGTGAGTCAGTCTGCTCGATCACCGATCAGCGCCAGCTTATCCGAGAGTTTGCTCGGATGCAGATTGAGGTCGTCGACTCACTTCCTACGGAGATTTCGGGGAGTGTTAGCTCGATGCGAGTTCAGCCCATGCTGAGAGACAGAATCCGGCGGGAGCAATCCTGCGATCAGTTCATTCGCACTTTGGAGGCGAAGATTCACGCCAGAGGCATAGAGGGCTTTTACCGAGGCACAGATGGAGCCTTGGAGTTCAGAGGCCGCATTGTCGTGCCAAAAGTCGGGACTTTACGCAAGGAAATCCTGACTGAGGCCCACAGTGCGCCATATTTAGCCCACCCTGGGAGTACCAAGATGTACCACGACCTGCAAAGGTCGTTCTGGTGGCGAGGAATGAAGAGAGATGTAGCAGACTTCGTGAAGAAGTGCTTGGTCTGTCAGCAAGTAAAGGCCGAGCACAAGAGTCCCATAGGTCTGCTACAGCCACTTGAGATTCCCAGCTGGAAGTGGGAAGAGGTTACCATGGACTTCGTCACGGGACTACCTAAGTCGTCCGAGCACCACGACGCGATTTGGGTAGTGGTAGACAGACTGACGAAAGTCGCGCATTTCATGCCTGTGGCGATGACCATGACGATGGATCAGTTTGCCGAGATATATACCCGTGATGTTATTCGACTCCACGGAGTGCCCATTACGATCATCTCCGATCGAGATCCCAGATTCACCAGTCGATTCTGGGAGAGTTTGCATGAGGCAATGGGCACCCAGTTAAAGTTTAGTTCGGCTTACCATCCAGAGTCGGACGGCCAGTCCGAGAAGACGATCCAGACGCTCGAGGATATGCTCCGAGCCTTGATTCTGGACAGAGGTGCTAAGTGGGAGAAGTGGCTGCCCCTAGCTGAGTTCGCCTATAACAACAGTTATCAGGCGTCTATTTAGATGGCTCCCTATGAAGCACTATATGGCCGCAAGTGTCGGTCGCCCCTGTATTGGGATGATGTCGGAGAGCGACGAGTACTCGGTCCGAAGTTGATCGAGAAGACAGTTGAGCAAGTAGCCTGGATCAGAGAGAGGCTCAAGACAGCTCAGAGTCAGCAAAAGTCCTCAGCCGATCAGCATAGACGAGAGATGCACTTCGAGCCCGGAGATCATGTATTCCTGAAGGTTCGACCTATGAGAGGTGTCGTTCACTTCGGGAAGAGAGGGAAGTTGCATCCTCGCTATATAGGCCCGTTCAAGATTCTCGAGCGAGTGGGCGAAGTCACCTATCGATTAGCTCTGCCTCTCGAGTTGGCTGGCGTGCACAACGTGTTTCACGTTTCGATGCTACGCCCATACGTGTGCGATCCCGAGCATGTGCTTCAGCACAGCGAGATTCAGCTTCAGCCAGATTTGACTTACGAGGAGCAGCCGGTAGCAGTTCTGGATCGAAAGGTCCTTCGGCTCAGGAACCGAGACGTTCCCCTCGTTCGTATCAGATGGAATCGCCACGGAGATTCCGATGCCACTTGGGAGCGCGAGGCAGACATCAGAGCTCGTTTCCCAAATTTTCAGTTCTGATTATACTCAGTTGTATATATTTTCAGTTCTTGTATATATTTCTCCAGTTTAGTATTTCCGAGGACGGAAATATTTTAAGGGAGATAGATTGTAATAGCCCAGTTCTGTATTAATAAAACTGACAGTTTATAGTTCCAAGTTGAACTATTTCTTTTTATTAATACTGCTCGTCTTGAGTTCCGAGCCCAGTTATCAGCTATTCAATCTTAGTTATTAATTCCAGTCCATTTATTTTAGTAATGGATTTTTTTCAGTCGGAATTAATTATTTCAGTTGACGAATAATCGAAACCGAGTTTGTTTCGATAAATCGTCCAAGTCTAACCGTGTCCGGAACTGAGTCGTTCGGTCACGAGTATAGCGCCTAGTTCGCACCTAGCAAATTCTCGAGCCCTAGTAGTCTCGAGTCTTTTTGGAGCCCTAGCCATGCTCTTAGCCTTACTTAGAATATTTTCTAAGTATGAGATCATTCTATCGAGCCATTTTCACCCCCGAACCTAAGTATATGTGCATGCATGTATTGATCAATGTTCTAGCCTCATTAGCCATGATTTTTGATGTATATCATTCGGCCCTAGGTCAATTTTCATGTTGAGCATGTTCATTTTTGTGTCCTAGGGTGGCCTCGGGCCTAATCGGCCCTATAAGCCCACCACCAAATCCAACCGAGGTCTCTCAAGGACTTTTGGCATTTTTGAGTATATTATGTCATATTAGGTTGATTTGGTTCAGTAGTCCCTAGAAAAGTTGCCGGAAGTTCGGCAAAAGACCGGCTAGGGTCACCAGCCGCGCCAGTCGCGCATGCCGTGCCCGTGCCGCGTCGCAGAGGTCAGGCCGTGCCTCTGTCCGTGCCCGCGCCTAGCGCACGCGAGGCACCGCAGCCCCCAGCGCACGTGACAGCGCCCAACAGCGCCTGTCCGTGCCAGTGAGCGAAGTCTCGGTGCCACTCGCTCCCGAGCACCTCCGACAGCGCACGACAGCACTGTCCCAGTGTCATGTACGCGTGATCTCGAGCCAGTCGCTCGTGCTACGTGGAGTCGACCTCGGGTCGTGCCAGCAGCGCACCCGAGTGTTCAGTGCCGCACCTTAGTGAACCCGAGCCGTGTTCAGAGGCCTCGGGACGTGCCCAGCAGCACGCCCGAGCAGTCAGTTGGCCCGGGACGTGTCCAGCAGCACAGGCCCGGCACGGGACCGAGCCCGGCCAGTCCGAGCAGCCCGTGACCAATCGGTCCAGTGTGAACCGGTGGTCCAACCCGGTCCGGTCCAGCCCGACCCGGTTCAGCCAGTTAGCGAACCGGCCGGTTTAGCCGGCGGTTCGAGCCCGTTTTGGTTCGTGATTTTCGGTCCGAGTCTTATTCCGAAATCTAAGTATTTTTCCGAGCCAAACCAGGTCAGTTAAGCATATCAGTATAATTTCCGGACTTAGAATTATTTCAGTGAACCCTTAGAGCGTTCCTTTATATCCGGATGAGTAATCTGATAGAGTAGAGCATCCTAGCATATTTTTGAGCATATGACGAGCATAGTACTTAGTATATTTGTTTGCTTATATTTTTATGTAGCTTGAGGAGTCAGCTACCAGCACAGCCGCACTTACTCATTTTCAAAACCGATCAGGTGGGGACCCAGTCTGGGTCATACATTGAGTTTAATAGTCGATATCACGTTCAGGTATGTATATGAGTTTCATCCACTCTGGGGTAGGGCCAAGTTTGCCTTCCCTAAGTTCTGGTGGTGGCCCAGTTGCCCTAGTTATACCATCAGAGTGTGCACACGGTTACCGGCCAGAGTGTTCCGGGAGTTACTAGCCAGAGAGTTCCGGGAGTTTCAGTTTACTTATATATACCAGTTTGTGATAACATTATTAATATTGCTGTTTACTTTAGAATGGGTTTTTATGGAGTACAAGTGGACCGTACTCACCCCCACTTTATATTTTCAGATGACACGGTCGGCGGGCAGGCGTGAGATGAGCTGTGGTGGTGGTGGTCGTGAGTTCCGCACGAAAGCTGTTCCCGGGACATTTGTTTCAACTGTTGTGTAAACTATTATAACCACGTATTTCAGACTTCCGCTATGCTTGTGTTTATTTTCGAACATGCATAACTTTATTTCCAGACTTAAATAATTTTACCCGGTTCGCCAGTACGAACGGGTTCAGACTAATATGCATGATTCGTAAAAATATAAACCTGAATTCTTTAAGTCTAAACCAGTCGTTAGACCTAGGTTAAAGAAACGGGTTTTTAAGCAGAAAAGTCCTTAGCAGCATCCCGAGATAGTTTGCAAATGATTTCGAAAAATTTATAAGAGTTTTCGAAAGAGTTAAAATTTGCGAAAATTTGGCCCTAGTTAGCGGGGTGTTGCATGCAATGTTGACCCAAGAAGGAACAAGTCAAACATTGAACCCTAACCCAGGTGTTGGAGAGAAGGAGCTAACGGAGATGCCTCGGCGTGAGGGAAAATAAATTCAGGAAGTGCCGGAGTAGGCACAAACGCAACCCCGCGTCGAGGAGCAGACGCTGAAGATGACAAGGAGCGAAATGCAAAAAATGATTGCTAAAGCTGTAGTGGCCCAGATGAAACAAGTGGCGCGAGTCGAGCAGAATCCCCGAGTCGAGCAGAACCCACGGGTCGAGCAACATCCTCGTGTCGAACAGCAGGCTCAGTCGAACGAACAGCAAAACAAAAGGGCGGACGAGAAGGAGTCTTCCATTCGAATTGTCAACCCGCAGGCAAGAGACAAGATGTTGAAACAACTGATGGCCCAGGTCCGCGACTTGCAAGCTCAAGTCGGGGGAAAGAGGAGCAGAGGGTCAAAGGAACATTCATTCTCGGAATAGATCCTGAGGGCCAACTTACCTCAAGGCTTCAGTGAGTTGAACATATGGTACGATGGCTCCACTGACCCGTCTCAACATCTGAGAAGTTTTGAGAACATGGCGGTGCTCCACCGCTACAGTGATACTGTGAAATGTCGTGCTTTTCTAACGACTCTAAAGGGGTCGGCTCAGGAATGGTTCCACCAATTACCAGTTGGGTCGATTCAGGACTTTGATGGTTTCAGCTCGAGTTTCCTCAATCAGTTTGCAAGTGTTAGGGTGCAGGAGAAATCCTATCTCTCATTAATCAGCATGCAACAGAAGACGGGAGAGTCGTTGTGAGATTATGTGGCAAAGTTTACAAGAGCATGTGTCGATTGCCCAACAGCGACAAAAGAGATCAACTCAGGAGGATTTACGAGGTGGCTTTTACCGAGACTGTGCAAGAACTCTTTGGCGAAACGGCCTGGTAGGAGCTTCGATGACGTTTTGGGGAGATGCACTAAGTACATGAACGTCGAGGAAGCAGAGGCCGACTACTTACAAAGCATAAAGGTGTCCCAGACAGAAAGTCGAGATGACAAGAAGGAGAAGAAAGTGCACTCGACGGGGGAAAGGAGAGGATCCTCACGAGCGGACAGGGGTGAAGGAAGATCTAGGGGTTGGAGGCCAATTCAACACCCCTGTCGGCTCCTCATGCGAGAATATTAGAAGTAATGGAGAGGGAGATCTGCGACGATGTGATGAGATGGCCAAGGACGAGGAAGGATGGACCTGTTAAGCCCAAGACCAATCTGTATTGTCGATTTCACAAGGACTACATGCATAATACTGACGACTGTAGACACCTCAAAGACGAGATCGAGAGGTTGATCAAAGATGGCCATCTGAAGGAGTTCATATACAAAAGCCGTGAGAGGTCGAGCAGGAGGAGAGAAAGAAGCAAAAGCCATCGCAAGAGGGCGAAATCACCAAAGAAGGAGGAACTCCCCCCGAAAAGGGGAGTAATTCACATGATTTTTGGAGGGTCGACAGACGGAGATTCGAATCGAGCAAGGAAGGCATATGCTCGAGGTCGATATGCAAGAGTCGAGGTACAATAAGTTGATGAGAATGGACCAATGCTGATCTTTGGACCTGTCGATGTGGGGGAAGTCGAGAGGCCACACAATGATGCCCTAATGATAATGGCGCAAGTGTCGGGATATGATGTGCAAAGAGTGTTTGTCGACACGGGAAGTTCGGTGAATGTAATTGTAATGCCCCATTTATTTGTGGTTTATTTGTGGATTATTTGAGAATATTATTATTATTTTCATTATTACTATTATTATTGATGATTATAATTATTATTGTGATATTATTAATATTATTGCTATTATTAAATGTCCGAATATTATTGCTTGCCAAATTGAGATAATTTGCAAATTGTATATTTTAATTATTAATATTATGATTTTAAAATAATATGTAAAATAATATTTGAGTTGTATTTATTTAGTCGTGTGATTAAAATCGGACCCGAGAGCCGAATTATTATCGCGAACCCGCAAGCCGAACCGGCCCGTGAACCGTTAACCCGCCCAGTGGAACCCGACTTGCCAAGACCCGTCTTCTTTAGAATCCACGTGATGTGTGTGCGTGTTGGATTTTCTTGTAATTCAAGAAGGTCAAACCTAGGCTTTTGTGTGTATATATAATCTGTTGTATCTATCGCCTCTCCTCATCTGAAAATCTCTCGCGCAGTCATCCCTCTCGTTCTCAATCTCATCAGAAATCTCACCGTCTTTCCCCTCGCAATCAGATCGCTGCTCGTCCCTCACCCTTTCCCTCGTCAGATTCTCTCGCCGCCCTCAATTTTCTCCCGTCGTTTTCCGTCACCATCCTTCTCCTCCGCCTGCAACTCCTCCTCGCCGGCGAACCACTGCACAACCGCGAGCAGCACCTCAGCCCTACTTCCGACGACCATCTGCTGCCTTCCTCCACGAACCAGCGAGTTCCTCTGCTCGCGAACAGCAACCCTGCGAATCAAGTCACCACACCATGAAAAGCTTCTCCCCTCGCCGGAAGTGAACCAGCGAGTACCCCCACCGCCGCAACCTCTTCTTTTCCGGCGAAACCTCCCGGTGACGTTACGACTTCCTTCAACGATCGACGAGCTCGCGACCAGCAGGCCCCGTCGAGCCCTCTTCCTCCTCCGTTCGCGATCAACAGCAAGTCAGCGAACTCCCCTCTCCGGCGAGCTGCTGCCCTTCACCTGCAAGCCCGACGACCGACGACCGCAACTCGATCCTAGCAACAAGCCCTTCTCACGCGCGTCGAGCCCTCCTCCTTCACGATACGAAGTTCACCGTCGAGCTCCGTTCGAACCATTCTCGTACGTTTCCCGAGAACGGTATCGAGTCTCGACTTTTTCGTTTATTTTTGCGTAATTATTGTTGTGTTTATTCGCGCATTACGTGCTCATATGAATATATGATTTTATGTGTTTATGTTGTTTCTTTAAAATATCGTCGTGTTTAATGTGAATTTTGTTGATTCGTGTGAATCGAATGAGAACTTGTTAAAAGTGTTAAGTTGCTGGATTTAGGGACTTAGGATCGTCATGAACATAATGGCTTTGACCTTGTGTCATTTGGATTTGTAGATTGGGAGATATGAATTGTTTAAGTTCAAAATCGCTGCTTATTGTGATAAATTCACCAAAACTTTTGTGTTGCTCCGATTGCTTTGAAATTTTAGGTGTAACTGCTTCTGATGAGATTGTAGCTTATGCAAAAATTTCGTTATTTTTAAAGGCCTGTAACTATTTCTAAAAATTAAATTGATTTCTGTCCAGATTCTTGTTAAATGCATAGTTAATTGTGTATTGCTCCTATGTGGCTGATATTTTAAAATGTTATGTTTCTAGCATGTTTATGTGTTTTGTATAATTTTTAGAATTTTTGGACTGGATTTGATAGGTTTAATAATTTAATTGGTGTTTCTGCCCAAATTTTTTTTAATTGTGATAAATTGGTCCAAAGCCCAAAAATTCTGAATTTTAGTCGAGGTGCTGATTTTGTGATGTTTAGCATGCTGTAAAAAGTTTGGAATTTTTAGAGTTCAGTTAGGCTCAGTTTTGATATAAATTCAATAATTGGCTGAATGTTGTTTTAATTTTATAAATTCATATACTGAGTGTTAAAGGCTGATATTTTTATGTGTTGCTGATCATATGCTGATGTTTTTTACATAAAAATTTCATGGCCTGAATCGTTCATTAACTTGTGTTTCTGATTTAGACTCATTTTTGTTGAAAAACTTGTTTGAATTTTAGAAAATTGAGTATAACGAGTTTGAGGTTGAAACTTGGTGTTTTTGCTAAATTCTGGGAGGTGAATTTTATGTAAAATATTCAGGGCCTAACTTGTTGGTTTGATATACTTTCAAATGCAAGTGTGAATTTTGACAATTTTTTTTATATGGTGATTTTTGGTTAAGTGTTGGTGATCACATCTCGTTATGAGTTACCTGTGACTCATGTGATTGTCTTTCATTTGCGATTATGTGAACTTGAATATGTGGTTTGATCGAGTCTAAGTCCTAGTGTTCCCATATCCACAGAAATCACGAACCACTTGGTCGAATCAAGTTCGGCTAAGTCAATTTGTGAATTTTCTACTTAGGTCTAGATTGAAGTGTTGACTTTAATATCTGGACTTAATGTAGGTTTTTAGAGGTGTTGACCTCGTCTTACTTTCGAGATTCGTGATTTGATCGGTTGCTGCATCCAGGTGGGTACATTTATGATGTATTCCATATTTATCGCACTATTTATTTCGTATAATGCCTCTTTTGAAAAATGTTGTATGCGTGAGAACCCTAGTCTAAGTATCCTATTGGTAGTGCCTTTGACGAATGCATAACAGTGAGAGGTCACCTGCCCGTTGTATCCGGGAGGAGACGCTCTGATCCGTGTGTGTTTCGGGGGAGAAAAACATCTCCACTGTCTCCTGGATAACATCCATGATCCGTGAGTAGTTCGGGGTAGACTCCCATGATCCGTGAGTAGTTCGGGGTGGGGGAAATTTTCCAGTTACGGCCTTGCCGATGTCTGGTCGGAAGGTTTGTTGTATGTACATAGGAGGTTTGCGATAGGGCCGGATAGGGGGTTTAGACTGTTGGATTCTATGCATACTGATACTGTTTGCTGTGATACTGTTTTTAAAAATATTTATATGGGTTAACTGTGCGATAATGGTGAGCTAGTTGGTTGCTCACCCCCATTATTTTCTTTGTTGTGCTTTCTCTTCCTTTGAATTAGGTTGAGACGAGCTGGAGGCGGTGGTGTAGGACGAGCAAGATGGTGGTCACTATTTGATGATGTCTTATGCTTCCGTTTGAAACTTATTGCTTATTTATTTGCTTTCATATACTTTGGATTATTTCTTGCTTCCGCTTTTCGAATTACGTTTATGTTTTGGTTGAACCATGATTCATGCTAGACTTTGTGAAATGATTGAGACTTATGTTTATGGGATTGTTTTATATCGTTAGCTCGAGCATGTGTAGGTTCTATTGTTTGTTGGATGTGATTATCTGTTGTAGTTAGTAAGCAGCGCTCGTTTCTCGATAAATGGTTTTAATTCGGATTTAAAAAAAAAATACTCTGATTTTTATAAATTAATTCGATAAATTCTTTAAAATAAAACGGGACGTTACAGTAATTTTTTACGAATGTCTCAAAAGGATGGAACTCGACATCGAGCTCACACCCCTGCATGCATCTCTCTTTGGATTCAATGGTTCGGAGGTCGCACCCCTGGGAAAAACCATGCTCACTGTCGTCCTGGGGGAAGGCGACTTGAGGAAGGTGAAGATGATAAGATTTGTGGTGTTCGACGTCGAGTCGGCTTACAATGTGATCTTAGGGAGGCCAGCGCTCAACGCCTTCCAAGCGGTGGTATCGACTTACCACATCAAACTGAAGTTCCCCGTCGGAGATCGAGTGCGAGAGGCTCGAGGGGACCAGAAGCGCCGAAAACGTGTTATCAAATTGCGGTGAAAACCAATCAACGATCTGAAATCAAGGAAGGAAAGAAATCCATGACGAGTAAGAAAAAGTCGAGAAGGAGCGATCTTGAGCCACACGGGGAACTGATGGAGATCCAAATCGAAGAGAAAGGAGATCAAACTACCAAGGTCGGGAGGGAGTTGGAAGACGAGTTACGAAAACAGTTAGTGGAGTTGCTGAAAGAATTCAGGGACATATTTGCCTTTTCCCCTGAAAAACTAATAGGGATCTACCCGGAAGTTATGGAACACAAACTCAATGTCGACCCCCTTAGAAAGCCTGTGAAGCAGCGACTCAGGCATCATGGAGCTGAAATCGACAAAGTTATTGAAGTCGAGGCGGACAAGCTGCTGAAGGCTAAACATATCAAAGAAATCCAATTCCCCGAATGGATATCCAACACAGTAATGGTGAGGAAAGCACTAAACAAATGGCGCATGTGCATCGACTTTCGTGACCTGAACCTGGCATGCCCAAAGGATCATTACCCTTTACCAAGAATTGACCAGCTAGTCGACTTTACGGCTGGCTGCGAGTTACTGAGTATGATGGATGCATCTCAAGGGTACCACCAAATTCCCTTGGCCCCCGAGGATCAAAGTAAGGTGAGCTTCGTGACGAGCAAAGGGACATATTGTTACGTCGTCATGCCCTTTGGACTCAAGAATGCAGGGGAAACCTACCAACGATTGATGGATCGCATGTTTAAGTCTCAAATTGGGCAGAATAGGGAAGTGTGCGTGGATGATATTCTAGTGAAGAGCAAATCCTCGACATCACACCCGGACGACCTAAGGGAAACATTCAAAACCCTTAGGGCATTTGGGATGAAGTTGAATCCAAGCAAGTGTGCCTTTGGAGTAAGGACAGGACGATTCCTAGGATACGTCATCACAGAAAGAGGGATCGAGGTGAACAAAGACAAGGTGAAAGCTATACTCGACATGGCCCCACCGCGTAACATTCGAGAGGTGCAAGTTCTAATGGGAAGGATCATGGGTTAAGAAGATTCATTGCTCAAGCACTTGAGAAGAGTTTTCCTTTCTTTAAATTGCTCAAAAAGAAGACGACTTTCCTATGGAGTGACGAGGCGAAGATGGCGTTTGAGAAGTTGAAAGAATTTCTAAGTGAGTTGCCCATATTGACAAAACCTGAGCCTGGTGACGAGTTGGTGTTGTACATCTCAGTGGGATTGGTTTCTTTAAGTTTGGTGCTGCTTCGAGAAGAAGGAGGTTCCCAGCAGCCGATTTATTACACCAGTCGAGTACTCCAGGGTGCGGAGACGAGATACTCCGAAGTCGAGAAAGCTGCCCTGACGTTGGTGATGACGACAAGAAAGTTAAGGCCGTATTTTCTAAATCATGCAATAGTGGTGAGGACAAACTTCCAACTGGGAGAAACCTTGGGTCGACCTACTGTCTCAGGTCGACTTGTGAAGTGGGCAGTCAAGTGGAGTGAATATTCCATCAAGTATGAGCCTAGATGAGCCATAAAGGCTCAAGCTTTGGCAGATTTTATCCAAAAATGTACCAAAGGAGAAGAAAAGAAGTGGATGATGCATGTCAATGGGTCATCCACGGCAAAAGGATTGGGTTTGGGAGTCGTCCTCGTATCTCCCGAGGGAGAGCAACTTGACTTTGCAATTAGAATGGGGTTCAAAGCCTCGAACAATGAAGCAGAATATGAAGCATTTATCAAAGGAATCCAACTCGCAATTGGTGGTGGAGCAACGGAGGTCATGGCACATTCTAATTCACAACTCGTCGTGGGACAAGTGTTAGGACATTGTGAAATAAAGGAGGATCTAATGCTGAAATATGTCGAGGAAATTTAGAGCCTTGTGCAAAGTCTGGGGAAATTTGAGTTAACACGAGTCCCGCGGGAGGAGAATAAGCGAGCCGACTGGTTGGCAAGAATCGCGAGTTCAAATGAGGGGAAGATGGGAAATCACATTACAACCATACATCTAGAAGGAAGTGTCTTGGGCGAAACTTTTTATGATGGCCTGAAAATTTGAATTTTTCAAAAGAGCTATGTAGACGACTAACTCTAACGACTACAAAGTCGATTAACACAACTACGAAGTTGTACTCTCGAGCAGGCTATGAAGCCTATGACTACGAAGTCGACTAACACAACTACGAAGTTGTACTCTCGAACAAAATCTCGAGCAGGCTACGAAGCCTACGACTACGAAGTCGATTAACACAGCTACGAAGTTGTACTCTCGAGCGGAATCTCGAGCAGGCTACGAAACCTACAACTACGAAGGCGACTAACACAACTACGAAGTTGTACTCTCAAGCGCAATCTCGAGCAGGCTACGAAGCTTACGACTACGAAGTCGACGACTACGAAGTCGACTAACACAACTACGAAGTTTTACTCTAGAGCGGAATCTCGACTAGGCTACAAAGCCTACGACTACGAAGTCGACTAAATAACAAAGTTGTACTCTCGAGCAGAATCTCGAGCAGGTTATGAAGCCTACGACTACGAAGTCAACTAGCAAAACTACGAAGTTGTAACTCTCGAGTGGAATCTCGAAAAGGCCATGAAGCCTCTGACTATGAAGTCGATTAACCAACTACGAAGGAGTAATCTTCGAGCGGAATTTCGAATAAGCTATGAAGCCGACTTAAACAAGTATTGAAGTATTCACACAATGAATCTTGAAATAAACATAAAACTAACTACACAACCAAATATGAAATCGCGATAATGAAGCTCCGAAGTTTATCAGCTACGGAGATGCTAAAATCGTTGCTCGACTTCAACCAGCTCGCAAGAAAGGTTGGGAGAAGACGAGTTGAAAAACTTATGTTTATCAGCTACGAAGCTGCCAAAATCATTGCTCGACTTCAACCAGCTCGCAAGAAAGGTCGGGAGAAGACGAGTTGAAAAACTTCACGTTTATCAGCTACGAAGCTGCAAAAATTGTTGTTCAACTTCGACCAGCTCGCAAGAAAGGTTGGGAGAAGACGAGTTGAAAAACTTACGTTTATCAGCTACGAAGCTGCTAAAATCGTTGCTCGACTTCAACCAGCTCGCAACAAAGGTTGGGAGAAGACGAGTTGAAAAACTTTACGTTTATCAGCTACGAAGCTGCTAAAATCGTTGCTCGACTTCGACCAGCTCGCAAGAAAGGTTGGGAGAAGATGAGTTGAAAAACTTCACGTTTATTAGCTACGAAGCTGCTAAAATCGTTGCTCGACTTCGACCAGCTCGCAAGAAAGGTTGGGAGAAGACGAGTTGAAAAACTTACATTTATCAGCTACGAAGCTGCTAAAATCGTTGCTCGACTTCGACTAGCTCGCAAGTTGGGTGGGGGTAGAATATGTAAGGAAATGATAGGATCAAACACACATGAATAAACTCGGTGCCAGCCGAGGGCAGATAAAGGGTAACCGGCTCAAAGCTAAGCGACAGCGAGTCGACTTGAAATATAAACATCCATGACAATTTGAGAACGATGAAAGAAAAATTGACAAATACGATACAAGAAACAAAACAAGATAGATAGCATGGTATTAATAAGCAAAGTTCATTACATCCGAAGTCATCTCGACCTTTACATCTTTGAAAAATAGGTCGAATATGACAATAGCAAAAAAAAAAGCAGAAGAAGAAGAAAACAAGCAACGAACAGCGGCATAGCCCCAATCAAACCAACACCTCTAAGAGTCGGCATCCGACTTCTCAGCGGTGTCGTCTCCACCTTCCATGACAGTCGCAGTTTTCTCGGGTTCGGTAGCATCTTGATTGGCGGCATTTTTCTCAACACCCTCATCCCCTCGCTCAGCATTCTCGTCGGCAAGTGGCTCTATCCCCTGCTACTCGACATCCTGCTCTTCGACCTCCTCCTTGTGACTAGCCCCACTTGGCCCGACTAATTCGGTCGGACCGGCCAAGGAGGTGGGAGGAACCTCGAGTTGCGTGCTCAGGCCAGCCTTGTGAATAACCCAAGCCTCGAGTCTCGACCACCACGGATAGTCATCCGGAAGAGACTCGTCACCCTCATAATCCGCTGGGTCGGAAAACGTCACCTTAACTTCCTCGCGGTCGAGTTTCCCAGCGAATTCAGACCCCGCCACCACTGGTCCCATGCTGCAAAAGTATGCTCGAAATATTGGAGGGTGGCGGGGTAGAGCTTGTCAAGGAAAGCAATGGAATTGCAGAAGGCTCGGATGACCTCTTGGCGATAGGTATCAAGAAAGATAGAGCCCATGGGGGACTTCAGGAATGTCCTTCACCCCTCCTCGACAACATTCTCTTTCTCGACTAGGCGTTCCTCGCGAGCCTTTTCAAGGTCGCCCTTCAGCTTCTCATTCATATGCTGAGCCACTGCCTTATCAGCCTTCAACTTGTCGACGAGAGCCCTCGACGCCTCTAGATCTTCTTCCAGCGTGTCGATTTCTTGGCGTTGGGCATCGCATTTGTCCTGAAGAGCCTCGGCAGAGACAGCAGGAGCCTTACTCTCTTACTCGAGAGAAGGAAGCGCCGCGGCAAGAAACTGTGAAAAGATGGTGAAAATAAGTGAGGACGACTAAATCAATAAGATAAAAGTAGACAGGGATATGAAAGAAATACTCGAGAGAGGCAGAGAATAACGTAGTTAGAGCGCTCGTAAGAATTGCCCTCGACACAATTCTTATCGGTCTTGGGGATGAGAGAGTTGAGATACTTTGCCATTTGGTGGGGCTCGGGATGGTTCCAAAGTTGAGAGGGCATACCGACCGTCATATCCGTGATAGTGACAGGGGAGGGGGAAGCTTTCTAGACTACTTTGTCCTTGCCTTTGTCGACCTTGCGACGCTTAAGGTCACCAGGGATCAGGATGGTCGCCCTGTCATCTTGGGCCCTCTTCCGAGAGTGAGAGCCCGACGATTTGTGCTGCTTGGCAGCACTAGGGATCTCAACACTAGACTTCTTCACAACAGTCGTCTCGGCTACTGCAGAGGCGGGCCTCGACCCGTAGCCACTCACGGGTCGAGGAGGAGGAGGAATGGATCCACCAGCCGACTTCTCGGTCGGCTGCTTCTTCTTCACCTCAAAGTGCTTGAGTGCTTTAACTGAAACAAGAAAAAACAGTTAGTATATGAAATGCAAATAATCAAAACGAAAAATCGACTTCGCGCAAAGAAGTGATAATAGCTTACAGGGATCATCGAGACGAGGAAGATCCTCGTAGATAACGATTCAAGCATGATTGACCAAAGAGCGGTCCTTAATCAATTGACGAGCACTATAAGTGTGCTTATTAAGTTCATCCAACAACATGGCGAACTGATCGGAGCGGGGCCGTTTATTTTGTTTTACTTTGGAAGTAATCCAAGTATTTACATAAAGATACATACCAAAAGCGGGTCGAATATAAACATACTTCGATTTCCACTTGGTGACATTCGACGAAAGATCATCAAGGAAGGTGACGCCAGCGCGACGACCTAGACAATACACGCCCTTGACGAGTCTATAACCATAGCAATAAAAGAAAACTCGGGCGAGATAAAATGAAGAGTTATTCGGGAGACGACTATGAAAGCTATCATAATGCGAATGGCATTAGGAGAAAATTGGTTTATGGGTACATTATACATATTGCTAATCAGCAAGAGCTCGTCCTGGATAGGAAAGCGAAGGCCAAACACGACTTGGTCGATAAAGAAGGTGTGACAGCCAGGAGGAGGATGAGCGAAGTCATTGTTAGGACCAGGGGCAACCAACTCCCAATCAGAGGGTAGCCCACTGAATTGCTTAAAGCCCTCGACCACGACTGCAGAGGTATAAAAAAAAGGATTAAGAACTGCTAACCTAGCCAAAGGGCAAGCTAATGATACAACATTTTGAGAATCAACGAGAGGAGTAATTATTGGTTCAGACACAGGACTTGTTTAATATACAGGAATATCTAAGAACCTAAGAGGTATACCTCGAGGAATGAGTTCGAGACGAGGAGAACCTCCTCGAGAGGGGCTCTTCGAGACGTCAACCAAGCCACCCGATAGAAGTGCTTGGTCATATTCATTCCAGTCGACACTGGAAGCAGAGGCACGGGGAGAGGAGTAGTGAAATCAGATGCGATCACCAAAGTCGATTCAGTGGGAAAAACACGTTAACAACGTGAGGCCAGCATGTTAAAGATCTAACACCAAAAATCACCAGAAAATACCAAGGATTTTGAAGAACACGATGAAGCAAGTATGAACTCCGAAACCGAAAAAACCCAGAAAAGGAAAAGCTTTACAAAAAATTAAAGGGAATCAGAGAACTTACACATGGTGGAGAGAGAGAAGGTCCTGGGAGATCTGAGGTAGCTGGGCCGGTGAAACCGAAGTGCAAAGATTATCGGAAAATTCGAAGACGCTTGAGAGTTAGAAAATCTAAGAGCGTGAAAAGTGAAGGACTTCACGGAGGAGAAGTATTTATATACATAATGATGAAATGCCGACCGTCGGATCAAATAGAGATCCAGCGGTCACGATGAGACACGGAATTCAAAGCGGCAAAAGGTGAAGCGACGCGTCATCAAAACCCTAATTTCAAAATTTAAAAAATTGTCAGAATGTCAGACTTATCCGAAAAGCAATCATGAGGCATTACAATACAACTTCACGAAATAACGAGACGAGTCGATGATACGATGAATAAGAGGAAATACCGCGGTGCGAGTCGAATAAGTACGGCACTCGACCGACAAACTTTCTCTTAAGCTCTAAGTCACTTAGAGTAATTTTTTTTTGGGGGCGAGGGGGAGGGGGGGGACTAGATGATATAACCATATCATGACATATCGGCCCAAGTGCTAACTACTCGACCGGGAAGGCGAGTCGAACCGACTCCACGACGTCATCACCAAGTCGACACTCGCAAGTCGACTTCGAGACAACTTACGGTCTGGCGTGAGTTTAAAGGCAAGGGTCGGCTTGGCCAAAGTCGACAGCGTCAAAGTCGAGTTTCATAAGTCGACCCCTAAAAGTCAACTTCACCAAGAAGACGAACAAGCGTAGCCTCCGAATATTCAGATAATCCTAAGTCGACTTCTCAGTGTAATAGCCCATTTTTACCTAATGTAAATTACGTACTTAGCTTCGTAATGTTCATATTATTTTCGGAATCCAAAGTATAAGTCAATTTATGTTCAATCGCCCGATAAAAATATTATCGAATTAAATCATATTTAATCGAGCGATAAATGTGCTAATCTTGCACTAATCGTGCGTAATCATACGCATAATCGCACTTAATGGTTCTTTAAGTACCTCAATTATGTTCATTTTAAGCCTAAGTAATCATTCTACTATCATATGTCCTTAAACATTTCTTATGGCACGGCTAGGGTGCTTAATTTTCTTCTAATCGCCTTAATCTAGAGTAATCACGCATAAACGAGCCCTAAGCGTGCTTAAATGTTTAATGAACTCAAGTGGACAAAAGATTGGAGCAAATCACGTGATATCTATCATCTTTAGCACAAGTGTCCTTCTTGTGCCAAGTATGTGATGACTAAGCTAGGAAAAGTACACCTAAGGCCCTAAGCACGCGGCAAATGGCACGAGCTCATTGGTCATGAGCTTTACCTCACGTTTTTCCCTCTTTCACCGCTATAAAAATCCAACGTTGGGACATATTTTTAGTACATAACCTAAGCATTCTCCTAAGCAAACTCTAAACAAGATTAAGATCTTTTAAACTCAACTTACCGTACGCGCGCAAGAAGAAGAAAAAGGGCCAAACCATCATCAACATCTTGTCAAGTTTCTTCGGGCAATCAAAGGGTAATATGATTCTAACCCTGTTATGATGTTATATATATCATGCCAAGTTCAAATTATAGGTCTAAGTTCATGTAATAATCGAAAACGCTCACAGGTGTGCATTTTAGGGCCATATCAAATCATCTCTTTATATAGCCAACTTCTCTCGAGCAAACCATGCATCATTAGTCCTTATGTAATGTGATATGTTCAGTTTTAAAAGATGGCACGAGATAAGTATTCATTTTGTTGATGAAATGACTAAGGGAAGTGGACCGCGCACGTAGCGCGCGCCCACGGGCCGTGTCTTACCCTATTAGGGTATCTTTCATTGTGATCAACTTTGTTAGGGACATTTGTGTTCCAACAGCCCTTAAATGATAAAATATGGTCAATAAACTCATGTTGCTCAAGCAAAGTTCATGTTTGGTCGAGGGTACACGTTAAGGCCGTCGAACGCGCCTATCGCGCACGCCGTGGCCAATCACATCAATTTTCATGTTATTATCATGACCCTCAGACCCATATATGTATAAATGTGTTAATCATGTCAAGTTATGTCATATTGGTCAAGGTAAGTGGCCGAATGGCCGGCAAGGGCCGGTCACGACATGCTGCCGCACATAGCGGCCGTGCACGCTGGCCGGCAGTGCTGCCCGAGCAATCAATTGCCCCGGGACGTGCCCAACAGCAGCGCCCTGACAAGTCTTAGTCGCACCGAGACGCACGAGTCATGTCTGGCCGTGTCAGCCCTCGCGCTAGCCGCACCTGGGTCGTGCCAGCCGCACGCCCAGTGCCCAGTTAGCCCGGGTACGCACCTATCCCGCGTCCCTCGCGCCCGGCCAGTGCCAGGGCCAGTGCCAGCCGCACTGCCCGCGCCCCGCAGCGCCTAGTGCCGAGGTCAGTCATGCCTAGCCCGTGTCCAGTGCCGTGCCATGGCCCAGCAGGCCCGGCACGGGATCGAGCCATGCCAGCCCGTGACCACCCGGTCCAGTGTGAACCGGTGGTCCAACCCGGTCCGGTCCAGCCCGACCCGGTTCATCTAATTAGCGAACCGGCCGGTTTAGTCGGCGGTTCAAGTCCGTTTTGGTTCGTAATTTTCAGTCCGAATCTTATTCTAAAATTTAAATTATTTTCCGAGCCGAACCAGATCAGTTAAGCATACCAGTGTAAATTCCGGACTTAAAATATTTTTGTGAACCCTTAATGTGTTCCGTTATATCTGGATATCATATTAAGTCGAGTCGAGCATCTTAACAGTTAAATTTGTTAATCTGAGCATAGTACTTAGTAATTGTTTATATTATGTTACAGTTTGATCAGTTCACGACTATCAGCACTTCTAGTTTCATATCTTCAGTACAGGTGGGGACTCAGACTGGGTATTACATTGATTATTATTACGATATCATGTTCAAGGTATGTCAAATTATGTTTCCGCTTGGAATGGATGTTGGCCGGTTCAGGTTGCCATAATTCCGTTCTAAGTTCTAGTGGCGTCATCTACCACTAATATGTGCACATGGATTCCGGCTTATTATTGTCATCATCATTATCATTATCATTATCATCATGACAGCCGGTAGATTCACGGATCTCGGTCCGGTTTATACTGTTGACCAGGAAATTCACGGTTATGTTATATGCTTCTGATCATGATGTTACTATTATTATTGCTGTTTACTTTAGAATGAGTTCCTACGGAGTACAGTGGTACTCACACCCCATTTTTATCAAATTTTTCAGGTCATGGAGTCGGTCCGGAGCTGTGACTTTGACGGATGGATCGAAGTTAAATATTTTGTAAATTTGTTTTGCCACGCTATGTTTCGCTGATTTCACTGTTTATCAAACTTTGACTTTTAATCCGATTTCATAGTCGGATTGTATATTCTGTTAATCCATTTTTGTTGTAAATTTTAAACGATCGTAACGGATTTTCAAAGTTAAAATAAATGTTTTAGTAACGCTCCGAATCATTTTCTTAAATTATTTTTAAAAGATGTTCTAAAAACGCACTCTGATAATTAAGTTAAGGCGGGGCGTTACACTCAGTACTCGAGGTCGACTTCTAGCACCTTGAGGCGCGAAATGCACTGACGACTCAATACACTTGTGATAACTCTTGAAGTCTCCTATCCTCAAATGGATAAGAGGGAATCTTGTCATGACTCAGCAGTGAGGGGAGACGAATCGACTAGGGCAATTTAGACCTTTCAGGTAAACCGACCGAGGCATTTTGGGTAACTCAAGTAAGTGTTTCCTCCTATATAAAGGAGGTGAGGTAACCCTAAACCCTAACTTCCATTCACTCTAAACACTTCTCTACTATTGTTGCTCTCTGAGAGCAGCCTTCTTCTTCATCTCCTTCACATACTGACTTGAGCGTCGGAGACTCTACGCCGGAAACATTTTCGGCGTTGATTTCTTACAGGTGTTGTTGCGGTCTAGCAACGGCTCGAAGGCGATTGAAGCAGATCTGAGCTCAAAACCACCGGTTCACTTCAGTTCCAGAAGTAGACCCATCAATATGCACGATATTATGAATTTCCAAGCACATTATAAAAATCGTTTCATTTTTACAAAATTAATAGTTATTAATTGGTTGGATCATCGATCGGTTTGGTTAATCGACCGAGAGGATGTTGAAACCGGAAGAATAGAAATAAATATTAATTGTATTATAAACACATATTTAGTGTTGTAATATATTTTATTTAATAGTTTTTATTATTTTTTTGTTAAGAAGTGTGGTATTCTATATAAACAAAATATAATGTGCAATTTAGCACTGTTAATGTGCGAATCTTCTAACACAACAGTGCACGGTGCAGGTCGGTATTGTGCATATCGTATCGTATTAGTAAAAACTTGATATCATATCGTATTAGTAAAAACTTTAATATTTGTGAATGTATATATTTTTTATGGTAATGTTCATCCTCGTACGTATTAATGTGCATTCATTCTGACACTATCGTGCAATATGACAATCAATAATGTATTTCTCGTTTAATAACATTGTTCATTCGGCCGTGTAGATTTTTATTCTTTTTATGTGCAAATCCAAAATAAAACCAAATCAATTTACCAGATTTTATCTAAATAATTGAAATATTTATTATTTATTTTATCAAAATAGTTTACTATTTCAAAAAATTATTTATTATTTTATGTTATGTTTATTTATTCTTTCTTTAATATTTCAATATAAATGAATTTAATATTTATATTATAAAAATAAGTATAAAAATATTATTTAATAATTTACTAATTTTATTTATTATTAATGTTATATGAATATTTTAATAATTTAATATTTTTATTTATTCTTTTATATTAATATGTATAAAAAGATATATACAAAATAACATGTTTTTATAAATTTTTTATAAATTCTATATTTTGCCCATAGTCTAAATTGAGATATAATTAAACTTTTTTGAATTTGTAGATTGACCCCAAGGGTTTAATTGCAATTAACAAAAAGTCTTAAATTTGCAATTTAGCCCTTGACACTTATCAAATTTTCTAAAAACAGGTCCTCATCATCAAAACTGTTTTTCGGCTTTTCAGTCGCGACTGCATCACCGGTGACCGATCTCCATCCAGCCGCACCGCCGTATGCGCTCTTTTCATCGCCGGTGACATTCCTCGGCCGTTCAAACCACCGATAAGCATTTTATTTTTTTGTAAATATGTTTGCCCAGCGACGGTGACCGATCTCTGTCTACATCGCCTACCGCCATGTGCAAGGGCTTATGGTCGCTCGCATTGGGCTCGCCGGAGATGACTCGGTCAAGAATGTAGATGACGCGACATCGAGAGCTGTAGACGACGAACGTGAGACGGTGGTCAGTGGCGGGATGTCCACGACGGTGGTCAGTGGCGGGATGTCCACGACGGTGGTTGGTGGTTGGTGGTGGTCGGTGGTGTTTTAGTCGTGCCGANTTAAACATGTTAGTTGGGCAAACTTTAAGGATATATATATATATATATATATATATATATGTGTGTGTGTGTGTGTGTGTGTCTATGTGTCTGTGTGAGTGTAAGGCGCGTGTGCGTGAGAAACTATGTGTGCAGGTTTTTTTTAGTGTGTGTGTGTACTACGTGCAGAAGTGTGTGTGCATGTGGTGTTTTTGTGTGTGCGTGTGTGGGGGTGCTGATGTGGTGCGATATTGTGTGCGAGTGTGTGTGAGAGATAGATGGAATAAGAGAGAGAGAGAGAGAGAGAGGTGTGGTAGAAAAGTGGGTTTGACCCACGTGGGTGTGTGAGTTGGTGTGTTTGTGGGTCCCACTGTTTGCATGTAAAAATTACCACATTACCATAATGAAGGTATAATTTTAACTTTTTTAATCCATTAAATCGTCCGATCTAATGGCTATGATTTATTCTTATTTTTTCCATTAGGATCAAATGAGAAAGGAAGATACTGAAAGAAATGAGAATAAATCTAGATCATTGGATACTTCATATCAATAGTTAGGGTTAAGTCAAAATCTGGTTAATTACTATTGGCAACATCATAATTTAACATATACATTATGGTTAAATATATATATTTGTCCACTTACTAAGGGTAAATATGTCATTTGACATAATTCCACTTACCAGTGGGACCCACACAAACACCACCACCACCACAAAACACGTCACTCTCATCTCTCCCACACACTCACGTTTCTCTCACATAGTACACACATAATAGAAACACACACTCCCACGCACAGAGATAAAAAAAGTCACCGATCGGCAACTTCCCTCCAGCACTGCCGTCTACTGTCGGTAGCCCCCGCCTCTGTAGACCTCCAGCCCATCAAGATGCACATATCACCAACCCATCCACAAACACACACTGTTTGCAGTCTGCACACACACACACACACATACACACACACACACACACTTTCTGGGTATCTGCCTCTCGCTGACAACCTCCGGCCACCCGGCGCACTCCTCCCGGCACATCCTGCCACCTTCTTCATATGCCTAGTCCCGCCATCTCACTACGACTAGCAGGAGCCGGAGGCTGAATTGCTAAAACACCGGCCGATATTCAACCACAGAAAAAAAAAAATAAAGTCGTCCCGCCGCCCACCGCAATTACCACCTGCCGCCGTCTTCAATATGCCCAGTTCCGACACTACATGCACGTCATGCTACGGGTAGAATGTAATTCCGACAACAATATGTATTTTTTCTATGGCAGCTTCTGCAGTTGTTCGCATTTGATAAACTCCGGCGAGTCTGACGCTAAGAGTGGCATACGGCAAGGCTGACATCACAGCACATCCTTGTCGTCGTCTCAATCGTCCAATGCCGGCAATGATGACTGGGAACATTTTTTGGAAATAGTGGCTTTGTTTGGAAAATTTGGTAACTAATGAGGACTTATTTGGAATTTTATAAATATAAATTTATTGCATTTTAGCACATGAGGCATATGTGTAATTTTATAAAAAGTGAAATGGATGCACATTAATAATATAAATAAAAAAACAAATTTAAAAGTAAAACCATATAATGGTACCGTCATATAAATATTTCGAACAAAGATGTTTAAGGCCTGTCGGCTTCGGTCATTTTTATGCAATCTGACAGACATTAAGGTGCAATTAGTTTAACAATATTGTGCGCGCTATTTCGGTCGCTATTGTGCAATCTGAGTCGAGTGAACTTTTGTCCTAATTCAAATTAATATTAAACGTAATTACTTGGTTTATTCGATTGATTGGGTAACCGAATCAACTAAAACAAAATACTATTTGTATTTAAAAACATATTTAGTATTTTAATGTTTTTATTTGATTTTTAATATTTTTTACGGCTAAAACTCCCCCTATATATTACTTCAGAACATGTTGAGCCTAAGTAGCAGGCTCGCATTCTTCGTTATTAGGCTTGAGTAGATTTTAATTTATTTTCAAACAAAAAATAATTAGGTTCGGATTATTCATAAATATATTAATTATTTATGGTCATGTTACATGTATTAATTGCATTTTAATATCATTTCTTATTATAACCATTGAATTGTAAATATATTTTAAAAGTTAATAACTTTTGTATTTTGTATCAGTTTTACATATATAATATATCAAAATAATCATCCATTGATGAGCTACGATTTAACATCCATATTGTATGTATAAAAAAATTAATTGTGTTTATCTTTATAACAATAATAAAATTGTTTTTTTAATATTCATTAGAAAAATAAAATTATTTATCAATTAATATATTTATATTTCAAGTAGTTATATGATATAAGTTATAAAAATTACTATAAGATAACACATGTAAGTCACACAAGTAACAAGTATCATTCTAAAATATATAATAATATATATTTTTTGTGAAAAAAGTAAATATAATTTAAAATAATTTTTCTCATTAATTTTAAAATTTAAGAATAATTTTTTAACAAACACCCGTGTAATACATGGGTGTTGTACTAGTAAATATTAAAGAAAATGCAAATAAGTAATATTTATTTGTATAGTTTGGTCGGTGTGGTACTGAACGAAATAACCAAGTTTTTAAAAATAAAAACATATGATCGAATTGAATATAAAAGTTGTGTTAAAAACGTTTAGTTTGTTCGGTTTATGTCGCTATTTTGCAATATGATAGACATTGTTGTGCAATTCGTCTAAGACTAAGGTGCACTCATATAGCACTGATTTTTTAATGATTTGTTCCAAAGCAACCTAACAGCGAAATAATCGATTTATTTCGATTTGTTAACTGAATTTACCTAAATAATCAAAATAATTTATTATTTATATTATAAAAATATGTTTAGAATTTTAATATTTATATGTTATATTTTATATTATTTTTGATAGAGAATACATAATATATAAAAAACTTTAGTATATAAAATATCTAAACCCGTAATGTGCATTCCTACATACACTATTGTGTATTTCGTCTTACATCATTGTTCAATCTATTGCTCGGGTATCTTCACGTGCATTTCAATTTTAGTAAACTTTAATAATTCGTATTTCAATCAAAATTATTTTGTATTTATCAAATCATTTATATAATAAAATATATTTAGTATTTATATATTTTATTTTATTGTTCATCAAAAAATTAAATATATACATGAATAAAATATAAAAAAAAGATATTTTTTATATACTTCGATCAACTCTCATTATTCGTATTTTTTCTTTGTAAATATAGTCAAATCCGAACAAAAATGACCGAGATTTTAAAATATACTAAAATATAAAATTGCATAACAGTGTCGGTTTATTTTTTGTCACTATTGTGCATGCTTGAATGCATTCATATGCACTTGGTCTAGCACTATTGTGCAGTCTAACAGTCAATAATGTGCATATAGTTAAATACGATTGTGCATTATGCATTGTGGATTTTTTTATATTTAAACCAAAACTAAAAACGAAACAATAATCGGGTTATCCGGTTGGTTAATTGAATGAAAATAAATAATCAAACTAATTTATATTTATATTATAAACGTATGTTTAGAATTTTAGTATTTTTATTTTATACTTTATATTTATTTTTGTTGAAGATACATTTTATTGGTTAACCTAAAATATTTTATATTCATACTATAAACGTATTTTTAGTATTTTAGTATTTTTTTATTTAAAATTTTATACGGTTTTTAATGATTTATTTCAAATTAACCTAAAATCGAATTGAAATAATTGATTTATTCGATCGGTTAACTGAATTACCCTAAATAATTGAATTTATTTATTGGTTATATGTTATAAATATAAATTTAGCATTTTAATATCAATATTTAAAATTTATATTATTTGTCGTTGAAAAGACAAAATATATAAAATATCGAAATCAATATATGCATTCCCTCAGACAATAATATGCTTTTCGTTTACCGTTATCCCGCAATTTATTGATCAGTTATTTTTAATGTGCATTTCAATTTTAAAAGAATTAATAATATGTATTTCAATTAACATTATTTTGCATGTATCAAATTATTTATACAATAAAAATATATTTAATTTTTCTATTTTTTCACCTAATAATTTATATTATTACTTATTGAAATAAATAATATATAATCTATAACATATAAAAAAATATTTTTTTATAATTTTGTGCGCAAATTATACACTAAAATGTTATCTCACATGCATTAATGTGCACTCCATCTAACTATAATGTGTATTCCATATTATTGTCTATTTTAATTTTTATTTTCATAGTAAATGATGTGCATTTTATTTATAATAATTATTGATTTATTAATTTTTTTGTTAAATTACAGATCTGCACCTTAGACTAAATTGAAAATAATTAATAAGTCTGGATTTGCACATAAGTCCTTTATAGTTATCAATTTACAAAATTTTGCCCAGCCATAAATCTATGAAATCTGATCCACAAGTTATGAAACAGGGGTCAATTAACGCAATTTCAAGTTCCGGCAGACGGCGACGACGCCGGTATAGTGGCAGCGACGGACGGTGAGGTATCGGAGTTGTCTGGCTGCGAGATGTGAGGAGAGATGACAATCACGATGGTTGTGTCGAGGAACCGGAGCTATCGAGGACGATGACGACAGCTGTGTCGAGGTCGAGGTGGCGTCGACTGAGGTCAAGGAGGTGGCAGCGGATGTCGATGAACCAGAACTATCGGGCTGCGATGTTGAGGAGGGATGACGATGACGGCAGCTGTGTCGCGACGATGAAGTCTCTAGCCCGACGGCGGGGTTCAGGCGGAGCTGTGGCTTGCGACGACGAGTGTATGTTTATCGCGACGGTGGTATGTTCCGGTGGGACTTGGAGTGGTGGTCGGGGGCAAGGGCCACTTCGAGCCGTACGATTGTATGTGTTTGGTCTGTGCGTGTGTTTAGGTGTGTGTGAGAGAGATAGAGAGAGAGGGAGATAGATAGACTGAGAGAGAGAATATTGTGTGTGTGTGTGTGTGTGTGTGGTCATATCGAATTAATTAGGTTAGTGGNAGAGAGAGAGAGATAATGAAAGAAATAAGAATAATTCCACACTATTGGATATATCATATATATGGTCAGGATGAAGCCAAAGATTAATTAAATTCAAACTCGTTGTGGCAATTTTATAATTAAGTGGTCATATATTGGTCAAAACTATACTTGTGAGGTAGTTGTGTAATCTCCACTTCAAACCACAACTAGGTCACATACCAACCCCATCACTTTTCCACTCTCTTTCTCTCTCACACATACACACACAATCACATTCACGCAAGCACATGCGCGCACACACAAACACACACACTCAGCACTCCACCGCCCTCCACCACATCTAACCACAACGCCACCAGACCACCGCCGTCGATACAGTTCGTCGTTGCTGCTGTAGTAAGCAAGTCGAGCTCCGGTCACAATCCACTAAAAATACACATAACACTCACTCACGAACACATTTTCAAACTCGACCGTCGGAATCTCCGCACACAACCACCAGTCCGCCACCGCACACACAACACACACTCACACACAATTTTTGAGGGAAGTAGACGGTGTGTCTGCATGCAGCCATCAACAAACCTTGATTGGCCGAAGATGGTGAAGCAGGACACAGGCAACGAGGCTTCCAACTAGGCTATGTTCGCCCTGTCATGGAGGTCGCAGTCGGTGATGCAACCGGAACATGGTCGTCGATCGTATATTTACATTTTTTGGTGTTAGTGACTTGTTTTCATTTTGAAAATTTGACACTAATTGAAATTTCTTAACTATCAATATAATTAAATTTAGTACATGAGGCAATTGGTGATTTAATAAAGGTCTAAGCTATTTAGTTGCAATTTTAAATTTTCAATTTATTACAATTTAGTTTATGGGTAAAATTTATAATTTAACAAAAAATAATAAACACACAATAACGTTCAGTACAATGAATAATATAGTATGTGTATATGCACATTAATAGTTCAAATAAATTATGGAATGTGAAATATGTTCATCCGAACCGACCGAGTGAAATGTCAAAACCAAAATAAGTGATTCAAACATTTGAAAAAAACTGAACGATCAAATTTTTTTAACATGTATTACATGGGTTGAAAAATATATTACCGAATGAAAATAGATTAAACGTGTATTCCATTTCTGCCGATATTTTGAAAAATTTGATCAATATATACACAATATTGTTAATCGGTAGTGTCGATTTTTTATATTTTTATGTGTTTATTTAATAATTTATATTATTATTATTATTTTGCAGAAATAACTGAATTTTTTAAAGTAAAAACAGAGAATTGCACCAAAAATATTAGTTCGGTCACTGGTGTGCAGTCTAGCAGCTATTCCTCTAACCATATTGTGCACAGTTTCGGTCGCTATTGTGTAGTCTGAATTTGTTGACTTTTGTCTCAAACCAAATTAAATCTTAACCGATTTAATTGGTTTATTCTGTTGTTTATCTGAATTCACCAAAATAGATGAAATAAAACATTATTTAAATTATAGAAAATATGTCTAGTATTAACGTCTTAAAAATATTAATAGTTTATTTGCTTCATTGATATTCTGAATAATTCGGTAAATACATATGCAATACTGTTAAACGATTGACGCCGATATTTTTATATTTTTATATATTCATTTATTAGTTTTTATTCGTCNCAAAATTTAAAAGTAAAAACAGATAATCGAGTTGAAATATAAAAATTCGAACATAAAAGTTTAGTTCGTTTGCTGTTGTTCAGTCTAATAGTCATCAATGTGCAACTCGTCTATCCATATTGTGCACGATTTCAGTCGCTGTTGTGCACTCTGAATCGGTGAAGTTTTGTCTCAAACTAAATTAAAACTGAACCAAAATAATTAATTTATTTTGTTGGTTAACTAAATTAACTAAAATAACTAAAATAAAATATTATTTATATTGTAAAAATATATTTGGTATTAACGTCTGAAAAATATATTAAACGCATATCAGTTGGCGATGATATTTTGAAAAAATTGGTCAATATATACACAATATTGTTAATCAGTTGGCATCGATATTTTCATATTTTGATATGTTTATATAATACTTTATATTCTTCTTTATACATAGACATAACTTATGTTTTAGAAGTAAAAAACAAATAATCGAGCATAAATGTAATTATTTGAACCAAAATATTTAGTTCAGTCGTTGTTCTGTAGTTTGACAGTCATTAATGTGCAATTAGTCTATCCATATTGTGCACAGTTTTGGTCGCTATTGTGCAGTCCGAATTGGTCGAACTATTATCTAAAACCAGATTAAAATTGAACAAAAATATTTTGTTTATTCACTTGGTTAACTGAATTAACCAAAATAATTTAAATAAAATTTTTTTATATTATAAAGATCTAGGAGAGGTTTAGGATAGATATGTGTAATGTCCCGTTAATTTATGAATAATTATTGGATTATTTTATTATTTATTATATTATATTTGTTCGAATTTATTTATTTATTTTATTTGTGCTCATAACTGCCTTAATTGTATTATTATGAATAAATAATAATGTGTGTAACTAATAAATATTAGCAGTTTTAATTTCGCCACGTCGAACTGAGCCTCGAATAATTTTCGAGTTGAGCCCGAGAGGAACCAATCGATTTGGGTATTTTTCCGTAACCATTTTGGGACCATTTTTCGCTAGCCCGATTTGATAAATATTTTTCGGCCCATTTTGGAGTTAAATAAAATGATCTTTTATTTAGCCCGACCAAATTAATTTGTATTATCCCATTGTATTATTATTGGACTATGACATTTTTAAATCAAAAGCCCAACATATAAATTTTATCGGCCCTTTTTGTTTTATTTGATAAAATTCAAATCTCCAAATTTCCACGTCTAGCCCCTTGCGTTATGCTCTTGACTTACCTTGTGTTTGGAAAGGAGATGACCAAATACATTGAACCGTACCCCCCTAATACTCGGTCAAAGCAGGTAAAGCGCTCCTCCTCTTTTTAATTTTTTGAAATCAAAGTTCTCCTCTCGCGCAAGTTCCGCCGGTGATGCCTTCACTAGCGGCCATATAACTGAGACTTTAGCTTTTGATTAATTCAATATATCGCCCCACAAAATTCATAGATTAGGACCGTCCCTTCCCGTCAGCCGCGCCGTCGTCATTTCAAGTCGGCGACCACCGCGTGTAGCAGAAATCCGGCCCTGTTGAAATTTCAGACCCGGCCGGCGATTTCGAGATCCCGACGACCTTCGCAGCACCAATCCGGCGACGACAAATCAATCATTCGGCCAGCGAGCTTCCAGTGGCGAGCTACCAACCATCGACGACCGAAGCTCCAATTTCACGGTGACCCGCAACCTCCGACATCAAGCCTCGACCCTCGATCAGCAGCAACGGGGGCAAGGAATCTTTTCTATTTCTCCCTGCTGGTGATGTTGAGCAGCCGTTCGAAAGAAATCCTTCGCCGATAATCGCCGAGCAGATCCCAACCGTTCGCCATAGTCGTGTAGAACCCGAGCTTTTCCGACAACGAGCAGCAGCCGCTCGAGGCTCTTATCGAGCAGCCGTCGATTCCATTTCTGAGCTGCTGCCGGCGTGAAGCTAACGTGCGGCCACTTTCGGTCTGTTTTTCGTTACTCCGAGTCCCATTCGCGAGCCGACTTCCGACCCGTTCGGCCGGTTTTTCCTCCGTTAGCTCGTGAATTTACGAAAGTGGGTAACCCATTCGAATCCTCTCGTTATTCCGGTCGTGTTCGTATATTACATGATAGATAATTTTATTATACGTGTTATCAAATTCATGTTTAAAGTCGGACTTGTTTCGAATTATTTACCGGCTCATTTATATCGTCTTGTTTATCGGGTTATGCTCGTGACCTTGTTACACCGAATATCATGTTGTTGCTGTGATCGAACCTCAATGTGCTCATTTATTGCTGTCGAGAAGTCATAACAATGGTTGTCGAGCTTAGAACATTCATTTTATAAGTCATTGTTATTTTATGTGAAAACACCTTTTTCGCTGATCTGTTGTGCCGCATTTTAAGCCATCTGAGACTGGTTATTTGAAATTGTGGTCTTCATATAAAATGTAGTATGTTCTGTTTTCTAAACCTGGGCTTTGGAATTTTTCGATTCCGAGTTATATCGAATAAGTTGTGATTTTTACAAAAATGTTGCGCGTCCAGTTTTCCTGTTACCCGGCAGCATGTCTATAATTAAAATACGGTCTGTTTATTGTGTCGTAATGTGCTCTTATAAATTTACACTCTTCATGAAAGTTATAGGTATGTTTCTTGCCTTTAAAATGAGATAAATTTCATGTCGACACGTGCTCTGTAGCTCAGGTTGTGCTCATATGAAATTAGACGTGCATGAGTTGGGACTTATTACTTTGGCAGACATCTGATATGGAATGTGGACTGATTTTACCCTATCAAAATGATTTTAAATGCTTCTGTGTTCTAAATAAAAGTTGTAGAGGCATACTTAAGGTTTAATTTGAGACTTGAACCATGTCATTGGGAGGTCTGTAGCTCGTTCTAGGTTGTAAACACTGAAGTGCTGTCCATATCACATGAGAGTTTTTGACAGATTTGTTAAACCAAATGTTTTGTGTTTAAAATCATTGAAAACGTGTTTATTTGCCAAAGTGAACTTCAGCAAAGTTGTAGATACTTGAGTTATCTATCATGTGGTTTTTGAATTTCATTAAAAACATGCCTGTAGCTCCAGTTAGAGAGTAATTACTGAGGGCTGGTTAAGTGCATTACCCAGTTTTGGACTGTGACTCATTTTTGAATGTTTGTTGATTTATCACCTGCTAAATGGCCTTATTTGCTTTTGGTGTCTTCATAAGAATTGTAGATTCATGTCTTAGGATTCCAATGCAACTTGATCCATGATCACATGAGTTGTGTGTTGAGAGTTATGTCGGTTTTAAAAACGCTGCCCGGGTTAGGTTTTCAAAACGTAAGTGATATTTTCAGGATTTGGATTTCCTTGATTTAATGCATGCTTAAATGCTTACGTGAGCTTACTTGGACGAAGTGATTTGTTGAATAGTCATTGATAGGGCTATTTTATTAAATGTAGGTGCTTGACGAGTCGAACTCGCCGCCTATACTCAATTTATGATTTGTCTCGATTCCGACCAGGTGGGTTGTTATTCTAAAATTTCCTGTGCAATGTGTGTTTAAATATATTTTTTCTGATTTGGCGTGATCTATGTTTGAACGTGAATATGTAGCCTATCGATGTGAGCTATTATGATGGCCATCGGTACGGTTGTCCCCGTCGATGTAATACGGTTGCCCGTGCGAGGCAAGTCTCCTTAAGACCTATTATGAAAGGCCGTGTCCTTGCGTGGCACGTACTCTCGCCGTTAGAGTAATGAATCCCCTTTCTGCGACTATTATGAAAGATGTGTACACAGGAGTATTTATGTTTATGTTGGAGATGTGACATATGTGATATTGTTTATGTTCATGCTGCGACCATGCCTATTTAACATATTACAAAATGTGCATTGCATAGTGTGAGTACGATATTTAACTGTACTCACTCCCACCTGCTCGTAACTGATGCAGGTTAAGCAGTGGCGCGTGACGAGGAAAGGCGAGTGGTGGTCACACTTATTTATTATGTTTATTCAATTGCTTCCGCTTTTCACGAACTTATGTTGATATTGAACTTACGTTGGTTTGGAGTTGGAACTTGTTTATTTTGAAAACATCTGGATTTGGTTCATGTTGAAAAACCTTTCTTGATATATGATTGAGTTCATCCTGATGTTTATGTTTACGTTATGTGGTTAATGAAAACCGTTGGAAAAATCAGGTAATAAATCCCCGTAGTTAAGTTATGACTTAACTGTGTTTTTAAAAAAATGAGTAACGCCAAAAGTTTATGATTCGAAAAATAAGTTTCGAAAATTTTTACCCATCGATTTTTTGGAAAAGCCATGGATTTTCTTTAAAAATCGATTGGGGCGTTACAGTATGGTATCAGAGCTAGTCTGCGTTTCTGTAGACTATCTCTAGTGTTGGTGTTTTTAACGACCCTTCGACCACTCGCTTTCGTCTCGCCGCGCCAACTCGAGGTATGAGTTTATTGCTTTATTTGATCTTATATGGGGCTTAGGACTATCCACCTTTGTTTTAATTTGAATTCTAATGTTTGGTGATTACTCTAGAATTTTCTCTCTGTAAGTTTCGAGCTAGCACCTTGTGCGAGCTATCTCGTCGATAGACGAGATTTGCGTTAATACACCATAGTTTTCTGGTGACCAACGTCAAGATGCCTCATTGAGATTAGACAATCGAGAAATTCCGAATGTGCGGGATCGCTCGAACGTCTGGGGCAGCTAACAAGTGGACCGGAAGAACAGTGGTGGAATCCAATCATTTGAGTGCATTGATTGGGATTTAAAGCTTCGAACGAGTTGTCAACTGATGCCGAAGAGTTCTGTTGATCGATGAAGTATTGCTAACGTGATTCTCGAAGATGGCGAAATCTCGAGGAAAGCGATGGCTACTTTTTATTGCGTGAATTATGAACGTTGACCGCGAAGGCTGACAGTTTGACGGAATGACTCCGTAAATTCAAGAGGATCCAGCGTACTGTTTACGTAGAGTCCTAACTCGACCATTCTGTTATCGTTCGCTATGCCGACTACTGGCATTGAGGCCAGAAGAGGATCGTGCCGTTTCATTTCAAGTGCGAAGGAAGGAGATTGGTGACCTACACCAGAGAGGATCAACGATAGACGAATGTGGTTGAATCCTCACGTGGATGAACTCTTCTACTCGACATTTGGTCAATACAGAGGGAGAATCTTGTGAGTATGCTCGCACTTAGAACGAGGATGAACTGAGCAAGGATTGGGCAACTGGCCGGAAAATCGAGATCGTGCGTTGTCTACTAATCTTTCCGCTTTCCGTGTTTTATCTTTCAAAACCATTTTGCAATTCCTGTATTTAATACTTGGAACTAACTTTGTTTAGAGACTTTGTGTACGAAGAAGGATAAGCATATTTTCTTCTACTAAACCTTATTTGTCGCAAGGTTTGTGATTTTGTTTGCGATAACTCCGAGTCCATGCACTCGAGAGCGCGAAGGTCGGCGCAAGCCACTATGGTATCTTGACCTGGAGGCTAGCGACGGTCATTTATTTTGTTGTGATTAAGTCGTATGTCGCATTGGAAATAGTTTTCCCCGGTCGAGAGTCGTCGACTAATTCAAGGAAGGTGTCTTACCTTAAAGGATTATGAAGGATCTTTTAAGGAGGGTAGTCGAGCCTGGAGCATGTGCATTGTGAAGCGTAGAGCCACTTGTATTCTCGAACTTGCGTTTCATTACAAACTTTGACAAATTTTCATTCTTTTATTTAATTTTGGCCTTCGGGAGAAATCTTTCACTTCCTTGAACTTTTGCAAAACCTTTGAAAACCCTTATCTTTGTTTTCATGTTCGCTTGGATTTTCAAGATCAAGTTTTACCACCTGATGTACCAATTAAGACGAGTATTTCCAGCTTTCTACTTGACTTATATCATTCTTTTGTTGTGTTTGAACATTCTGTTCATCCGAACCAATTGATTTTCATCTTTATCAACGGCTACTCGATCCATTCTGAGACTCACCAATAATTCGGGAGCATCAAGGAATAGTCCACAGGAGCAGCAAGGAAGGCCACCAGACGAGCAAGGCGAGTTACAACCAACCTGAACACCGAAGGAGCTGATCTGCTTCATGATAAGAAATGTTGCACATTGACAACCGAAAACCCAACTGACAGACGACGAAGGATGATCAACCACTATCACGAGGTGAAGACCTGTTCAATCAGCTGAGAGCAACTGCAAAATCATTGTAAACCGATTCAAGACCGAGGTACCGTCAACCAAAGATCGAGGAGTCGACGTATCTAAACGGACTCTGGAACCCGACGAGAATATCTACAGTTGAATAGTGATTCGTTTCGTGCTAAGTATTGCAATGGCGACTGTACGGAATGTCTGGTTGCAATTCTGCAGTGACGTCGTAGTCTACCTCTTAGAATGCCGAGACGTAGCGGATGTACCCGAACACGTGATCGAGGTCTTTCCAATGAAAGAAACCTCTTGCCTAGACCTTGAGGTGTGAACTCTGGACAATGCAGATGAGTGGAGCTCGTTCAGGACTGTTGGCACGATTAGCTACCGGAAGAAGAGCTGACGTGACGGCCGACGCTGTTTATTGGAAGAGCCGAAGTGAGCTAGCTAGTTGGTGTCTCAGAAGGAGCCGCTGACCTAGTACCTTTCACGACTGGGGAGCCGCATTAGATTTCCTTTGAGGATTTTATTTTTGCCTATCTCTAGCGTTGGATCTTTTTGCGTGTTAGAGTGTGTTGTTGGAATAAGGTAGTGGACTTGGAACTCGGTTTTTATGCCCTGTTATTTTTGAGACCTTGAAACTTTTGAATTCGTGTAAAAACCAAAAAGCTTGTTTGGAATGAACTCCATTTGTACACATTTTGTTGAAACCCTTCTCTTGCTATTGCCTTAGCCTATGCGAAATCCCAAGTCAGAAAATTTTCGTATTGAGAAAAACCATGGATTAAATTTCTTGTCGAAACCTTGAACCAAAAATCGACTCTGACTGGGTGTAGCCACGAAGTGGTGGTCAAGCGTGTACGCCTGTGCTGATAGACGATAGGCTTGTGCACGGCCGATCATTGACTCACACGCAAGCTGCAGCTGCCATCACCGGACACACGAAACTCCCAGGCCAGCGTGATCGGCCAAACCTTGATCTTGCGGCTGGTCTTTGAGTAGGTGCACGTAAGCGTCCTGGCGCCCCGCACATGCAGCGCCTGCGAGCGTGTCGCCTCTCGGAGGACAGTGCAAAAAAAAAAAAAAAAAAAAAAAAAAAAAAAAATCAAACGTCCATTTTATTTTCTTTTGGATGGTTTGACCACCGAGAGTTCCAAAGTTCCACCGAACCGCGTTTGCATCCTTGATCGATGGTTTCGATAAGGAAGCACAGTTTATAAGTTTCCTATGCCTATGCGAGGATTTCTCGAGATGGTGAGATAGGGGACTTGTGGTGCCAGTAAACGGAGCCATGAGGGGCTACGTTTGAGTCGTAGAATTGTGTGTTGTAAGTATGAGTATAGCGGGGCTATACTGCGTGCATGGTTGCACAATTTCCGTGACAATCGCTTCGGTTAGAAGTCACGGGTGTGTCGAGATTGTGGGTAAGTTTTCGGCGTGACCCGGGCACCATGCCGAAACTCAACTCCACGTGTCGACCACGATTGTTCGATCGATGATCTCACGGTCGAGGCACTATGAGACCTGTTGAGGTCGTGTGTGCATGTTGTGTTGTGTTTTGCGATTTCTCACCATGGGTGGGCCGTTTCGTGTTTTTGTATATCGAATGGGTGTCTGGATGATACCATTCGAGTTTCCCTTTCGTACGACTAGAGGTGTGGTATACCTTGGTTTGGAGAAAATAAGGATCCGCTGTCGTATGCGATTAGTCCTTTGAGATCATTACTCAAGTCGAGGACTTGACTTATCGGCTAGCTTTACCACCGGATTTGTCAGAGTGCATGGTGTGTTTCATGTCTCGATGTTGCGTAGATATGTTCATGACCCAGACCACGTGGTGGACTTCAGCGAACTGCGGGTCGTGCGAGACCTTACCTATGAGGAGGTACCGGTGGTCGTTTGGACCAGAGTGTCCATCTGCTGGGGAACCGGGCAGTGAGCCTTGGGAGGGTGCAGTGGAGATGACATGACAAGTCCAAGACGACTTGAGATGAGGAGGCTGAGATTAAGGGGAGATTCCCGATCTCCTCGTTTAGAGGCCTTTGTTTTCTTGTAGTTCGTTAGTTTCCTTGGTTTTCGAATTCCGAGGTCGGAATTCTTTTTAAGGTGGGTAGATTGTAATGCCCCGTTAATTTATGAATAATTATTGGATTATTTTATTATTTATTATATTATATTTGTTCGAATTTATTTATTTATTTTATTTGTGCTCATAACTGCCTTAATTGTATTATTATGAATAAATAATAATGTGTGTAACTAATAAATATTAGCAGTTTTAATTTCGCCACGTCGAACCGAGCCTCGAATAATTTTCGAGTTGAGCCCGAGAGGAACCAATCGATTTGGGTATTTTTCCGTAACCATTTTGGGACCATTTTTCGCTAGCCCAATTTGATAAATATTTTTCGGCCCATTTTGGAGTTAAATAAAATGATCTTTTATTTAGCCCGACCAAATTAATTTGTATTATCCCATTGTATTATTATTGGACTATGACATTTTTAAATCAAAAGCCCAACATATAAATTTTATCGGCCCTTTTTGTTTTATTTGATAAAATTCAAATCTCCAAATTTCCACGTCTAGCCCCTTGCGTTATGCTCTTGACTTACCTTATGTTTGGAAAGGAGATGACCAAATACATTGAACCGTACCCCCCTAATACTCGGTCAAAGCAGGTAAAGCGCTCCTCCTCTTTTTAATTTTTCGAAATCAAAGTTCTCCTCTCGCGCAAGTTCCGCCGGTGATGCCTTCACTAGCGGCCATATAACTGAGACTTTAGCTTTTGATTAATTCAATATATCGCCCCACAAAATTCATAGATTAGGACCGTCCCTTCCCGTCAGCCGCGCCGTCGTCATTTCAAGTCGGCGACCACCGCGTGTAGCAGAAATCCGGCCCTGTTGAAATTTCAGACCCGGCCGGCGATTTCGAGATCCCGACGACCTTCGCAGCACCAATCCGGCGACGACAAATCAATCATTCGGCCAGCGAGCTTCCAGTGGCGAGCTACCAACCATCGACGACCGAAGCTCCAATTTCACGGTGACCCGCAACCTCCGACATCAAGCCTCGACCCTCGATCAGCAGCAACGGGGGCAAGGAATCTTTTCTATTTCTCCCTGCTGGTGATGTTGAGCAGCCGTTCGAAAGAAATCCTTCGCCGATAATCGCCGAGCAGATCCCAACCGTTCGCCATAGTCGTGTAGAACCCGAGCTTTTCCGACAACGAGCAGCAGCCGCTCGAGGCTCTTATCGAGCAGCCGTCGATTCCATTTCTGAGCTGCTGCCGGCGTGAAGCTAACGTGCGGCCACTTTCGGTCTGTTTTTCGTTACTCCGAGTCCCATTCGCGAGCCGACTTCCGACCCGTTCGGCCCGTTTTTCCTCCGTTAGCTCGTGAATTTACGAAAGTGGGTAACTCATTCGAATCCTCTCGTTATTCCGGTCGTGTTCGTATATTACATGATAGATAATTTTATTATACGTGTTATCAAATTCATGTTTAAAGTCGGACTTGTTTCGAATTATTTACCGGCTCATTTATATCGTCTTGTTTATCGGGTTATGCTCATGACCTTGTTACACCGAATATCATGTTGTTGCTGTGATCGAACCTCAATGTGCTCATTTATTGTTGTCGAGAAGTCATAACAATGGTTGTCGAGCTTAGAACATTCATTTTATAAGTCATTGTTATTTTATGTGAAAACACCTTTTTCGCTGATCTGTTGTGCCGCATTTTAAGCCATCTGAGACTGGTTATTTGAAATTGTGGTCTTCATATAAAATGTAGTATGTTCTGTTTTCTAAACCTGGGCTTTGGAATTTCTCGATTCCGAGTTATATCGAATAAGTTGTGATTTTTACAAAAATGTTGCGCGTCCAGTTTTCCTGTTACCCGGCAGCATGTCTATAATTAAAATACGGTCTGTTTATTGTGTCGTAATGTGCTCTTATAAATTTACACTCTTCATGAAAGTTATAGGTATGTTTCTTGCCTTTAAAATAAGATAAATTTCATGTCGATACGTGCTCTGTAGCTCAGGTTGTGCTCATATGAAATTAGACGTGCATGAGTTGGGACTTATTACTTTGGCAGACATCTGATATGGAATGTGGACTGATTTTACCCTATCAAAATGATTTTAAATGCTTCTGTGTTCTAAATAAAAGTTGTAGAGGCATACTTAAGGTTTAATTTGAGACTTGAACCATGTCATTGGGAGGTCTGTAGCTCGTTCTAGGTTGTAAACACTGAAGTGCTGTCCATATCACATGAGAGTTTTTGACAGATTTGTTAAACCAAATGTTTTGTGTTTAAAATCATTGAAAACGTGTTTATTTGCCAAAGTGAACTTCAGAAAAGTTGTAGATACTTGAGTTATCTATCATGTGGTTTTTGAATTTCATTAAAAACATGCCTGTAGCTCCAGTTAGAGAGTAATTACTGAGGGCTGGTTAAGTGCATTACCCAGTTTTGGACTGTGACTCATTTTTGAATGTTTGTTGATTTATCACCTGCTAAATGGCCTTATTTGCTTTTGGTGTCTTCATAAGAATTGTAGATTCATGTCTTAGGATTCCAATGCAACTTGATCCATGATCACATGAGTTGTGTGTTGAGAGTTATGTCGGTTTTAAAAACGCTGCCCGGGTTAGGTTTTCAAAACGTAAGTGATATTTTCAGGATTTGGATTTCCTTGATTTAATGCATGCTTAGGTGAGCTTACTTGGACTAAGTGATTTGTTGAATAGTCATTGATAGGGCTATTTTATTAAATGTAGGTGCTTGACGAGTCGAACTCGCCGCCTATACTCAATTTATGATTTGTCTCGATTCCGACCAGGTGGGTTGTTATTCTAAAATTTCCTGTGCAATGTGTGTTTAAATATATTTTTTCTGATTTGGTGTGATCTATGTTTGAACGTGAATATGTAGCCTATCGATGTGAGCTATTATGATGGCCATCGGTACGGTTGTCCCCGTCGATGTAATACGGTTGCCCGTGCGAGGCAAGTCTCCTTAAGACCTATTATGAAAGGCCGTGTCCTTGCGTGGCACGTACTCTCGCCGTTAGGGTAATGAATCCCCTTTCTGCGACTATATGTTGGAGATGTGAAAGATGTGTACACAGGAGTATTTATGTTTATGTTGGAGATGTGACATATGTTGGAGTATACTGTAAAGCAAACTTTTACGTGAGCTTTTGGATTGTATTATTCGATTTCCCATTTGACTGAAATAAATGTTTTTCACATTGTTGCATTCTTTATGATTGCTTGTATACTAAATGTCCAATTATCTTATATTGTAGACAATGTGGTGTGTTAGTAGTCACACAGAAGATTACATTGTCGGTTCCTTATAAGATATAAATGGTATTCACAACTGAGATAGTTATGGACATGACTATTGGTATAGGTTGTAGTATAAACTGGATGTAGCTTGTCTTGGCTATTGGTTTATACTAGTGCGCTGCGTCGCATTGAAAGGATCACAGTTGAGACGTGTTCTTCTGTTCTGACTATCATGAAGAACCTAGGTCTCGGTGACTCTACTAATTCTTAACCCTAACTGTGGTAATTAGATATATGGGATATTTGTTTGTTACTTTGACTTACCATGGGTGAGGACCAAGTATTGGTTCAATAGCTCCGTATCTTGGGTAACAACACTATCTGCATGATATCTATTTATTGGCATTAGGGCACCGTGTCCTGGACATCCAGGTTGGTGACGTCCCCTTAAGGAACTCATAAGGATTATCGTATAAACCCTGCAGGTGGATTTAATCCGTACGATAATAAGGTTGAGTGGTACTACTTAAGGATTAAAAGATATTAATTAATTAAAGCAGTCAGAAGCTTTAATAATTAATGGACGTGCGATATCTTAAACACGGGGAATTATATCGAGTCTAATAGAAGCCCTGGTTCATTTCGGGATAGGACGGGAGTGCAATATTAATTCTCTAGTGGAATGAATTAATATTTACGGGCCAAATTGTGTTCTGGGCTGAACATAAGAATTTGGGCCTGTAGGGAGCCTAAACCCTATACCTTCTAAGAGATCCCTAGGCTGGCCCAAGGACCTCTATAAAAGGAGGGGACTTCCCACGTTCTAAATCTAGTTGAGATTTTCGTGAGACACTCCAGCCACCATCGTGGAAAGAGTAACGAGAAGGGTTAGAGAAAGACGTGGGCAGTTTTCTTCTTTCAACCGTTTGGAAGATCGTCGTCCATCCGGCGTCCAAACGTGGTCGGGACACAGACTAGAAGATCGCTCAGATCGAATCAAAGCCTCGAAGAAAGGTAAACTTTCTGTTCGTCCTTTAGGAGCATGCTTAGGGTTTAATCGAAATCATGTATGTACATGTTTGGTATCCGATATCGATCCGTGGGAAGGACCGCCTCGTCGGCGTGTTCCAGTAATTGGTATCAGAGACTCGGTTTCGTAGATTATCGGCTCTGCCTGGAACATGTAGTTGATTTCGTTTATTCATTTATTCGTTTTCAGTCATGTTCATGGTGTGGATGATGTTTTATCTCGTTTATGCTTATGGATGGTGTCTATCGCAGCCCTTGTGTATTGTTGTAATCGTTTTTCCCACCAGATAATAAGTGTGGGTAGTATAGGCGATTTTGTAGACTGTAGTAGGGCTGTTCTTGTTCGATTTTTGCTGTACTTTTGTGTTCAAAGTCGAACGTGATGAAGATGATCATCCTGGAGGCGGCGGCTAGGGTTTCAGCATTCACCGGGGCCGGTTTCGTCGGCGAAAACCGTTTTGGCCATAACTTTTGCTACAGGTGTTCGATTTCAGCCCATAATACCAATTAGGAAACGGGAGAACGAGATCTACAAGAGTTACGGCTATGCCGTAACAGCCTGTGGCGGGGTCAAATTCAATCGTCGAGATGAAGTTTTTGGCTCTTTTCCGTCGGTGGGTGCCGATACCGCGTGAATGGCCCGATTTGCGCGAGATGCCGATTCGAGTGTTCATCCACGACCTTGTTGAATCATGTAATAGCTTTGATAGGCTGTTAGTGGTTGGTTTTATGGGGCTGCGATAGATGTGTTTTAATTTTCGCATTTTATCGCTTTGTGGATGCCGATTTAATTTTGCTAGAGCATGTTTATTTGTTTATGTGTCTAGCTGATTTAAATCGCTTTTCTGGCATGCTAGTAATCATGTAAATAGGTGCTTTTAATTCTTAGAAAGCTGTTATTGCTTTTCCTTTGGATTCTAGAAGCATGCTAGGATTTATGTGATTTGCGTGTTAGGAGCATGCTAGGAATTTTATTATTTCTTGTTGCATGCTAATAAAACCTTCAAGTAAAAATGACTAAGTGAGTTTGATATGAATTTTAATTAATTCATTTGGCCTCCACAATTGGTCTTTAAGTAAGGTGTTTGTCGCTCGCGGGACCTCGGAGTCTCCCCCTAACGGATGCGGCATTCACGAGCTTACTAGATAAGACTTCTATTCAAACGACTTAATCTTTAGGTGAAGTGAGTGGCATACGCGTGACCCATGGGGTCTCCTCCCTAACGGATAGTGTCATTCATAAGTTCACCGGTAAAGATTATTTCGAGATAACCTTAGAAAATTATTTACAAGCGATGTGTCTTCCCCATCGGTAAGTTCATCAATTGTGAATGATTGTTCTTGGGGTTAAATTGTGGTCATCACTTAGATGTGAATTTTAATATAACTCCCCAACGGAGTCCCTGTTTTAATTCACATGGCCAGTGTTAAAAATTTTCGACTATTAATTTCATTCGCCATAAGGACAGGTTGGCGTGCAATTGAGATTAATGACCGGGTGTCTGCTTAATGGACATATGTGTAAACGTCCACCCTAACGTGGCTTGCATGTGTGTTTGTTTAAGTTGTCGAAGGATGCGTTAAAATAATGGTTTTGAAGGTTTCCATATTTTATGCTTCAAATTTATGTGAATTATTGCTTACGTGTTTGCAATTATTTATTTCAGTTATTCATCATGTCATTCAATCCGCTTATGACCATTCTCAATCAAAACAAGCTTACTGGTCCAAATTATTTGGACTGGAAGAGGAATCTGGATATTGTCCTTGTTGCTGATGAGTACAAATTTGTGCTCACCACACCTGCTCCTGCTCCTTTGGGCGCTGCTCCTACCGAAGAGGAAAGGGAGGCTCATCGGAAGTGGCATAAGGCTGATGAGATGGCTCGTTGCTACATCTTGGCATCTATGTCAAATGTTTTGCAACAGCAGCATCACACCATGCCTACTGCTGCTGACATGATGTTGAGCCTCAAGGAACTCTTTGGTGAGCAAGATAGGGCTGCTCGTTTTGAGGCTATGCGGAAGATTATGTCTTCTGTCATGCCGGAGGGAGCTTCTGTGCGAGAGCATGTTCTCAAGATGATGGAATATCTGAATGAGATAGATGTGCTCGGAGGAAATATCGATGGCGATGCCAAGATCGATATCATCCTGCACTCGCTCCCGAAGTCCTATGAGAACTTCCGCCTGAATGCAATCATGAACAAGAAGGGCTATACTCTAGCCGAGCTTCTTGTGGACTTGGTTGCAGCGGAGGGTCTTATGGGCAGGGGACCACAGGCTCATGTTTCTGTACAAGCTGGACCTTCTTCGTCGAAAGGCGGGAAGAAGAAAAAGCAAGTGCAGAAAAAGAGTGGTGGGAGCAGTGGGAGCAAAGCTGTAGCGCCTTCTGGTGGCGTGCAGAAGCCGAAAGGCAAGTGCTTCAAGTGCAACAAGACAGGACATTGGAAGTCAGATTGTCCCCTCAAGGACACTCCTGGTATGTCTCTTGCTTTAGTTGTCGAAACATGTTTTGCGGCTTGTTCTACCAGTTCTTGGGTAGTAGATACAGGAGCCACTGATCATGTTTGTTACACTTTGCAGGGGTTTCTGCAAAGAAGGCAGCTCAGTGAGGGCGAGATTACCATCAGCTTGGGCAACGCTGCACGAGTGGCGGTGGTTGCAGTGGGAGATGTGCACTTATCTTTTTCTGATTCTGTTTTAGTATTAAAGAACGTTTTGTACGTGCCGAGTTTTCGGAAGAATTTAATTTCGGTTTCGAAGCTGTTTTTGGATGGATATTCAGTTATTTTTAATGACAATGCTGTTATTATGAGAAATAACTCTTTTATCTGTTCTGGCATGTTGGTTAACAATCTTTATACTATTACTTGTGCATATCATACTGTGACTGAGGCTCATGCATCTTCATCACTAAACAAGAGAAAAGAACCTTCTCAGTCGAATCAAACGTATCTTTGGCACCTAAGGTTGGGTCATGTCAATCTAAGGAGGATCCAAAGACTGGTAGGTAATGGCTTCTTGGATTCTTTCCAAGTTGAACCATTTCCAGTCTGCGAATCCTGTTTGGAAGGCAAGATGACTTCTAGGCCTTTTAAGGCCAAGGGGAATAGGTCCAATGATGTGTTGGAATTGATTCACTCTGATTTGTGTGGGCCTATGTCTATTCAAGCTAGAGGTGGTTTTGAGTATTTCGTTACTTTTATTGACGATTACTCAAGATATGGGTACATTTACTTGATGCGCCGCAAGTCTGAATGCTTTGACAAGTTCAGAGAATTCAAGGCAGAAGCGGAGAACCGTCAAGGGAAAAGTATCAAGTCACTGCGATCTGATCGTGGTGGCGAATACCTTAGCAATGAATTTAGGCAATACTTATTAGAGAATGGGATTACATCCCAGCTGACTGCGCCTGGTACTCCCCAACAGAATGGCGTGGCAGAGAGAAGGAATAGGACTCTGTTAGAAATGGTGAGATCGATGATGAGCTATGCTTCATTACCTACCTCGTTTTGGGGATATGCCTTAGAAACAGCGGCGTACCTTCTTAACTTTGTGCCTTCTAAATCGGTTCCGAAAACTCCAATAGAATTGTGGTCCGGGCGCAAGCCCAGTTTAAACCACATTCGGATTTGGGGTTGCCCAGCACATGTGTTGGATAAGGAAGCTGATAAGTTGGCACCTAGAACGGAAGTACGGCTGTTTGTAGGTTACCCAAAGGGAACGAGAGGTGGTTACTTTTATAGTCCTAAAGATCAGAGGGTGGTGGTGAGCACCAATGCCCGATTTCTAGAAGAAGACTATATGAGTGAGCATAAGTCCAAGAGTGAGATTATTCTCAAAGAGTTGAGGGAAGACAATGGCATACCGAGTGTGCAAGAAGATATACCACAAGAGACTGCACAACGTGTTGACTCTGATGTATTTACACCTGAATTACCTCGTCGTAGTGGGAGGGTTGTTCGTCAGCCCGATCGTTTCATGTTTGTGGGAGAGTCTTCGGACTTGATCCCAAGTGAAGAGCATGATAGTGATCCCTGGACCTACAATGAGGCAATCCAAGACGTAGATGCAGATTCTTGGCAGAAATCTATGGATTCTGAGATTGAATCTATAGATGCTATGGAGGTATACGACCTTAAGGACCTTCCTGAAGGCAAGAAAGCCATTGGGTGCAAATGGGTCTATAGGCGTAAGAGAGGATCAGACGGGAAGGTTATTTCCTTCAAAGCACGGTTGGTTGCGAAGGGTTTCACTCAGAAAGAGGGAATCGATTATGATGAGACCTTCTCACCAGTAGCCATGCTTAAGTCGATCCGGATTCTCTTATCCATAGCAAGTCACATGGACTATGAGGTTTGGCAAATGGATGTCAAGACAGCTTTCCTTAACGGAAACTTGGATGAAGACATCTATATGCAGCAACCCGAGGGTTATGTGAAGAAAGGCCAAGAGCATCGAGTATGGAAGCTAAAGAAGTCTCTTTATGGACTAAAACAAGCTTCTAGGTCTTGGAATATTCGTTTTGATGAGGTGATTAAGTCCTATGGATTTAATCAATGTCAAGACGAGAGTTGTGTATACAAAAAGAGCAACGGAAACGTAGTGGTATTCTTAGTACTATACGTAGACGATATTCTTCTCATTGGCAACGATGTCAAGGTTTTGTCAGACGTAAAGGTATGGCTTTCAGAACAGTTTCAAATGAAGGACTTGGGTGAGGCATCGTACATTCTTGGAATCAAGGTCATTCGTGACAGGAAGAAGAGAATGTTGTGTCTATCTCAAGCTGCTTACATTGATACTGTGATTGCTCGTTTCAGCATGCAGAACTCCAAGAAAGGGTTGCTACCTTTTCGGCATGGAGTTCCTCTATCTAAGGATATGTGTCCAAAGACACAAAAGGAGATGGAGGAAATGGCTAAGGTTCCTTATGCTTCGGCTGTAGGAAGCCTTATGTATGCCATGCTGTGCACGAGGCCTGATATTTGCTATGCAGTTGGCATGGTAGCAAGATATCAGTCTAACCCTGGTCAAGGACACTGGACTGCGGTAAAGCATATTCTCAAGTATCTGAAAAGAACTCGGGATTATATGCTTGTTTACCAATCAGACAGTCTAACTCCTTTGGGTTACACAGATTCTGATTTCCAAGCTGATCGAGATAAGAGAAAGTCGACCTCGGGTTATGTGTTTATGATGGGAGGCGGAGCGATCTCATGGAGGAGTGTGAAGCAGAAATGCATCGCAGATTCTACCATGGAAGCCGAATACGTTGCTGCTTCAGAAGCAACAAAGGAGGCTGTTTGGCTCAGGAGCTTCTTACTGGACTTAGGGGTATCCTCGAGTGTGCCTAGGTGTATCACAATTTATTGTGACAATGCTGGTGCAGTCGCAAACTCGAGAGAACCCCGAGCACATAAGGCCAGTAAACACATTGAAAGAAAGTACCACCTTATACGAGAGATCGTAAAACGAGGAGATGTGGTTGTGACGAAGATAGCATCGTTGGAAAACCTGGCTGATCCTTTCACGAAGACTCTGACTGTCAATGTCTTCGAGAAACACGTAGAGGGTCTTGGTTTACGATGTGTTGCAGCTAGACTTTGAGTATAAGTGGGAGAATTGTTATGGCATGTGTTTATATACTAAAAGTTTAGCTTTAGTATAAGTGGGAGATTGTTGGAGTATACTGTAAAGCAAACTTTTACGTGAGCTTTTGGATTGTATTATTCGATTTCCCATTTGACTGAAATGAATGTTTTTCACATTGTTGCATTCTTTATGATTGCTTGTATGCTAAATGTCCAATTATCTTATATTGTAGACAATGTGGTGTGTTAGTAGTCACACAGAAGATTGCATTGTCGGTTCCTTATAAGATATAAATGGTATTCACAACTGAGATAGTTATGGACATGACTATCGGTGTAGGTTGTAGTATAAACTGGATGTAGCTTGTCTTGGCTATTGGTTTATACTAGTGCGCTGCGTCGCATTGAAAGGATCACAGTTGAGACGTGTTCTTCTGTTCTGACTATCATGAAGAACCTAGGTCTCGGTGACTCTACTAATTCTTAACCCTAACTGTGGTAATTAGATATATGGGATATTTGTTTGTTACTTTGACTTACCATGGGTGAGGACCAAGTATTGGTTCAATAGCTCCGTATCTTGGGTAACAACACTATCTGCATGATATCTATTTATTGGCATTAGGGCACCGTGTCCTGGACATCCAGGTTGGTGACGTCCCCTTAAGGAACTCATAAGGATTATCGTATAAACCCTGCAGGTGGATTTAATCCGTACGATAATAAGGTTGAGTGGTACTACTTAAGGATTAAAAGATATTAATTAATTAAAGTAGTCAGAAGCTTTAATAATTAATGGACGTGCGATATCTTAAACACGGGGAATTATATCGAGTCTAATAGAAGCCTTGATTCATTTCGGGATAGGACGGGAGTGCAATATTAATTCTCTAGTGGAATGAATTAATATTTACGGGCCAAATTGTGTTCTGGGCTGAACATAAGAATTTGGGCCTGTAGGGAGCCCAAACCCTATACCTTCTAAGAGATCCCTAGGCTGGCCCAAGGACCTCTATAAAAGGAGGGGACTTCCCACGTTCTAAATCTAGTTGAGATTTTCGTGAGACACTCCAGCCACCATCGTGGAAAGAGTAACGAGAAGGGTTAGAGAAAGACGTGGGCAGTTTTCTTCTTTCAACCGGTTGGAAGATCGTCGTCCATCCGGCGTCCAAACGTGGTCGGGACACAGACTAGAAGATCGCTCAGATCGAATCAAAGCCTCGAAGAAAGGTAAACTTTCTGTTCGTCCTTTAGGAGCATGCTTAGGGTTGAATCGAAATCATGTATGTACATGTTTGGTATCCGATATCGATCCGTGGGAAGGACCGCCTCGTCGGCGTGTTCCAGCAACATATGTGATATTGTTTATGTTCATGCTGCGACCATGCCTATTTAACATATTACAAAATGTGCATTGCATAGTGTGAGTACGATATTTAACTGTACTCACTCCCACATGCTCGTAACTGATGCAGGTTAAGCAGTGGCGCGTGACGAGGAAAGGCGAGTGGTGGTCACACTTATTTATTATGTTTATTAAATTGCTTCCGCTTTTCACGAACTTATGTTGATATTGAACTTACGTTGGTTTGGAGTTGGAACTTGTTTATTTTGAAAACATCTGGATTTGGTTCATGTTGAAAAACCTTTCTTGATATATGATTGAGTTCATCCTGATGTTTATGTTTACGTTATGTGGTTAATGAAAACCGTTGGAAAAATCAGGTAATAAATCCCCGTAGTTAAGTTATGACTTAACTGTGTTTTTAAAAAAATGAGTAACGCCAAAAGTTTATGATTCGAAAAATAAGTTTCGAAAATTTTTACCCATCGATTTTTTTGGACAAGCCATGGATTTTCTTTAAAAATCAATTGGGGCGTTACAATATGTATGAGAAATAAGAGAGGGTTTACGAAGGAAACTAACTTTATTGCTTTAATTATGAGATTCGGCCTCTGAAGTCAAGGTCGGCTCTTTTGTTACACTTGGGATTAATTACAGTATTTGTTACAGAGTAAATGTAGAGAGAGAAAGAGTTGGTAGAGATTTCAACAACCCTTAATAAATTATGGTGAATTCCTATTTATAGTAACTTGAATCTGGTACTGTTCATCCACTGTTCACCCTGTCACTTCGAATTGATAGATTCAGCGCCGTTCTGACAGGCATTAAATGAGGTCTGAGGTTTTTCTAATGATTCTCTGTCGGGCATTAAATGCACACATGTGGAGCATTCAAGGTCTTCAATATCGAGATTCTAAGTAGAATCGTTTTGGGTGCAGAATCGAAATCGTAGAATCGGAATCGTAAAATCGTAAGATTCTACTCAGAACGTATAAAATTAATTACTTTAACAAGTTTTATGGTAATCATCAAGAATATGTATCAAAATGCTAAAAAGAACCACCACTTGTTTTTCAAAATATAAATGTTCAAATTTTAGCACTCTGTCCGTTCAAACTTCAAAGTTAACACTTACAAATACATAAGCAAATTAGAGAATCCAATGTTCAATATCACCAAAAGTCCAAAAGGCAAATAAACCACAAATGTTTATGAATAGCTGGACAATCAAAAACTAAATAATCATCATCCAAGTAATTATCAAAGTCTTCTGTCAGTCAATTATCCAAATTATCTTAAAAAAGAGACCAGATACAACCCATCATAGCATGAACTTTCTCATAGAAATAAAATGGACACGTATATAACTAATTTAAAGATCAAATCACAATCAAAAACTAAATAATCATCATCCAAGTAATTATCCAAGTCTTCTGTCCGCCAATCGTCCAAATTATCCTAAAAAAGAGACCAGATACAACCCATCATAGCATGAACTTTCTCATAGAAATAAAATGGACACGCATATAACTAATTTAAAGATCAAATCAAATGTGCCAGAATTCTCAGAAATTGTTGAAGTAAGGCTTTATAGATACAACAAAGAACAATCTTTAAGAGATCAGGTTGGATTAATAACCTTACCACAGCCTGCAGGTCTAATGAACAATCTGTTTGTTTGTTTTTGTCCTGTGAACCCTTTAATTCTTAGAGTCAGCTGGAAATGGAGGTAAAGACAAAATCAAAGGCCCGGAAGACTCCGACAACTGCAACTAAAGCATATGAGGCACACCAAACAGCAGCCGCAAACAACAAGCTCATTGCATCAGTGAAGCCCATAGAGAAGTCCGACCAAGTAAAAACATTACTACACCGCCTTGAATAACCGAAAATCAAGAAATAGATAGAGTGTATGACTCTTGGCCGACGAGGGATGGAGGTGAAGAAGTCGCGATTCGCGACGGAAGAGCAGAGGCCATAGGGAATTACGGGAAAATGAAATTAGGGATTTTAGGATTTTTTGGGTATTTTTTAAAATTATTTTAATTAATTTGTTTTGGATTGGGCCAAGGGAAGAGGAATATTTATGCTTCTTTGGGCCAATTTGTGTAAAAAAAAAATCAAAAGAAACAGCCCAAGTGCCCAAACGCAGCCCAATTTTAAAATTTGGTTCATTTTTTGAGTTTTGCACAGAATCAGTCAAAGTCGTAGAATCGGTCTGATTCTACGATTTTGACTGATTCTACCGATTCTGCAGCGACTCTATATTCCTTTGCGATTTTGAGCGACTTAGAATTGATTTTGTGACTTTGAGTCGTAGAATCGGCGATTCTACGACTCAAAGTCGCGATTTTGATAACCTTGGTAGCATTTAATGCTGACAGGCCGCCCTACCGATCTAGGCCTAGTAGGATGGCAGATTAGAGTGGCGCGTCCCATCAGCAATCATTGTTTGACAAGTGGCAAGATTATATGATTTCTCGGTCCCGCGCGCATTCCAGGGCTGGTCTAGACGAATCCTCGGGTCGGACTCTCACCATGACTTGGGCTACCCGTTCCTTCTGGCCTTCGAGGTCTTCTCTTTTGGATCGGCTCTCATGGAGGTCGACATCGTCCTTCAAGCTCCGAGGTACCGTTCTGAGAAACTGTTCCCCGCCTCGTTCCCAACAATTTTGTTTTTCATCGAGCCCAACTCTTCTATAATCTGGGAGCCGGTCTAGCCCTAGGGGTCGCCGTCGCCCGGGCTACTACTTTTCGTCCTTATGATTCGTGGGTCCCTCGCGGTTCAACTCGGATATCAATATACAAGCCCCCGAGCTCGAATGGGAGGTCCTAGACATTTCTTTTGAGGTCGTCTTTTTATGATTTGGTCCGAGTTGATCGATTAAGGGCGTCTCCCGCAGAGCGCGTGGTTCAGACCCGCGTCAACAGTTTCGCGCATTGATGACATGAGTTGAAGGGACGGTCATTTAATGCGGCGTGCATCAGACGCTTGACCTACCTATCTCAAAAGGCGCATCGATTTAACTACTGTCCATGTGGTGTCCATGTGGCATCTCCCTGGCCATATGATTTAAATGCTGAAACCGTCGCATGTCAACTGTTCGGACCTTTTGAATTTCGAAATTTAAATGTTGGCCACGTGGCATCTTTCTTGTAGCGCCCCGTTCGAATATTAAATTTTTGAATATTATTTATTGGCTATTATTATTTGAATTAATTGTCTATATTGTATTATTGCTCGACATTATTCGTTTAGACTTATTATTAATTAGTTGGATGTTCTCGTCCAATTAATTTAATAAGTCGTGCTATTATATTATTATCCATCGTCAATTGTATAATCGTTCGATATCCTTTATTATTCGTGTTACTAATATTTGAACCATTCTGCGAGCAAGTCTTAAGTCTGATAATCGGCCCAATTTATCACGAATATTTTCGGTCCATTCGAATAATGTTATTTCCAGCCCTCTTAATTTAATTCCAGTCCATTACTATGTTGTTTATATGAGCCCAAACCAAATTATTTTTCCAGCCTTTTGGTTATTAATTATTGGCCCAATATGGATGTATTATTTTGGCCCAATTCATTTATTTTAACTTAGTGCATACCTTCCTCTCTGATCATCCCAGCCTCCGGCGACTGTCCTCCTAAAGCAGCAGTTCGTCCGACCTCAACCAACAAATCCGCAGGCCCCAGCAGCTCCATGCAAAGGACTCTGGCGACCGTCCACCATTCTTTCAGGCGAGATTCACCCCCTCCGGCAGCCCTGTTCGCTCGACGATAACTTCATCAGAGTCCCCGTTCATCGTCGACGTCCACGCAGCAGAGCCGTCGTTCTTTCGAGAACTAGCGGTTGCAGTTCACCAGTTCGAAGGTTTCGAGTTTCGAGGCCCATTCGTTTGTCCCGTTTTTCGATAGCTCGAAATTCCCGAAGATGGGTAAATCTATCCGACCCTTCTCGTTATTTTATCCGTGCTCGTATGTCATGATGTTAGACATATATTGTGCTCGTCGATCGAATCCTTGCTTGAAATCGGTTAATTGTCGGTTCGTATGTTCGTTATTTATTTTGTATGTTCATGAATCATTCGGGGATGATTGGAACTCTCGATTTCGTAAAAACGAGTATCGTAATGTTGCTGTGATTATTTCGATTTGTTTCAGAGTCTCGATATCATTTTTTTTCGACCCGAGAAACCCAAAATTTTATAAATGTTCGAACTCTGAAAATATATGATTTTGGAAAATTTTATGATGTCTCGAAACCGGTTGCTGAGATGTTGCCGTCGAAATTAATCGCCCGAAAAATTTCTGCCCTGTTCGCTTTCTGTTCACAATTCAGTTCTGCAACAGGCCTTTCTGTATTAATTTAAGTAGCTTGTATTTCATTTAAGTTCGCAACAAATCGGGTGGTCCAGTGGTTTGTGACGCCCACTTTCGTTTGCAAGGTCCTGAGTTTGATTTCCGTCCCCAGCGCCCAATTTACATTTTTTGCCAGCCCAGGTGGTCCTTTAAGCGCGCGCTCCAGCCCGTGCGCGGCCCACCTACCAGACAGCAGCATCAAGCCCGCGAGCCCGCGTTGTCCAGTCCTAGCAGGCCTGATTTTTGTTTGGCCCACTTCTTGTTCGTTTTCGGCCCAGTTCGAATGTGTGAGGCCCAAATGTAGGGCAGCCTTGTGTTTTATGTTCACAGCGGCCCAATTTGTTCTTTTTAAGCCCTTTTGTGTTCTGGAAGCCCGTTTTTAATACCGATTTTAATTTTAAAAATATTTTCAAAATGAGAAAAATTTGGAAAAAATTATGTTAAGTCCCGAGACTCTATTTTCGTCCTCCGAGTCATTTTATTTTAAAAATTTGAGAGTTCCAAGTCCACGAAAAATCAAATAAAAATCCCTTAATCATTATTTTTGATTAGGCGTGAGTTATATGTTAATTCCAAGAAGTGAGATAAACTATTGATTATTATCTCGCTTAAATGTAGGTATTTGAGGAGTCGAGCCTCGACCTACGTACGTTCCACTACTTGCTGTGTTTTGCCATTTCGGAATACCAGGTGGGTTTTATTTGAAATTGCTATGCAGTAAATTGTTGCCTTACGTGTGGTATGATCAATGTATGCGTGTGAACCATGTAGCCTTCGATGTGAGCTGTACCGGCCGTCGAACGGTTATCCCCGTAGTTATGGAACGGACCCCGTTGGGGTAATCTCCTCTTTACGCCTGTAAGACCAGGGCTGTGCTCGGTCGGAGGTATGAGACTAGGGTTGTGCTCAGTCGACGATATGTACCCCGTTGTGAGACCAGGGCAGTGCTCGGCCGACGGTGGTTTTACTCCTACTGGCACTCGTTGTAAGACCAGAAAGCTAGGGTTGTGGCTTTCGATATATAGTCGGCAGTAGTCTATGCGTAGGTGTGCACATGAGTCTTGATTTTATGACGATATTATGATGGGAGATTGGGATAACTAATTGATTCGTATACATGCTGCGACCATGCCTATTTTAATTATGATTACTGCTTTTTATATTGATTAATGTTTACTGCATAGTGGTGAGCACTACTTTTTCCAACTGTGCTCATCCCCACCTGAAATTAACGTTTCAGGTTAAGCGAGGCAGGTACGACGGCAGAGTAGAGCGAGTGGTAGTTGGTCTATGAGACCGATTAATTAATGGTTATGCTTCTGCTATATTTATGACTATTTATGATTGATGAATTTTCGAACTCTGAGATTTTTGAAGTGTTGTAACACTATTGGGGAGATGCCCCGTTGACATTGTTATGTCTTGAAACTTGTGTTTTATTTTGGGAACCCGATTTGGGTGAATGGATGATTTATGGATTTATGAATCCCGTTTTGGGAGTTATATGATTTATGTTATGGAATTGATATTATGTTATGGAAATGATTTGAAATACATGAGTAACGCCAAAAAGGTTTGAAAAAAATTTTGAAAAATTTAATCTGATTTTTCTGAAAGTCCAGAATTTCTTTTAAAATCAAAGTTGGGCGTTACATTTCTGATTGGCTGAGGCTTTCCATATATATGTGATCCATAGGATTTTGTCATATTTTTACCTTCACAAACTTTTTGAGCCGACAAAATTTTCGAGCAAAGAATCTCTCCAAGCAATTTGCAGAGCTTTTTCGGCGTTCCTTTTCCATTAATTTCCTTTTTCGACTTTATATTTTCTTTTGTCGGAATCCTCATACATTGAAATCATTACAGAATCTCGTCTGTAAATTTTCCCCCGATCTAGTCTTTTTGTCTGAGACTAGATTGTCTGGTTTAAAGGTAGCAAATATTCGTAACCATCTATATCTTTCTGGTAATTTTGTGGTGGATTGTACAGGTTCTAGTGGCAGGCTTTTGTTGTTGTGGTCAGATAGATGTAAGGTTGATATTAAATCATATTCGGCAAGACATATTGATGTTGTTATTGAAGATCACGAAAATAGATGTTGGCGTTTTACAGGAGTTTATGGGCAACCAAAAATGAAGAATCGCCATCACACTTGGAATTTAATACGAAGATTACACAAATTGTCAAATCACCCTTAACTTTGTGGATGGGACTTCAATGAGACTATATTTCTTTCAGAAAGAAACGGAGGGTCTTTCCGAAATCAAGCTTCTTCTCGGGCTTTTCGCTCGACCCTAAAGGATTGCCATCTCGATAATATCTCTTTTAACGGGCATTCTTTCACGTGGAATAATAAGAAAAATGGCTTGGATAATATCCAAGCGCGCCTATACAGATTCTTGGGGTCAAAAGACTGGTTAAGCTTGTTCCCAGATGCATGGATTGAGCACCTTCCTTATTCTTCCGACCATCGTCCTATTATTATTCAACTGGAGGCCCTGCAAAAGCACCGGATTTTTGTTAAATCCCATCAGTTCAGGTTTGAACCTTTTTGGTTGAAAGAACGTTGTTATATTGATGTGATCCGAGATTGTTGGTCGAGTGAGCAACCTTCGAATTGTAGCAGGGTGACTACTTCCCAGTTCAATTCAAAATTGACAATTTGTCGACAAAAGTTGCAGGCTTGGAGTAAAAAAAAATTTTTTGGGGTGGAAGAATATTCTCCATAGAAATGAAAAGCATCTTCAACAGCTTTACGAGTCCCCTGATTCACCAAACCTCATGGATGAGATCAAAATGTTTGGATCAGAGATTCAGAGGCTTCTTTGCCGCGAAGAGTGTTTCTGGAAACAAAAAGCTCGGATTGATTGCCTTAAAAGGGGATCGGAATACAAGATTCTTTCATTCTCGAGCTAAAGCCAGACATCGTTTCAACCGCATAGATAAGTTAAGAAACGATTAGGAGAGTGGATACAGAGGGAAACTGTAACGCCCCACTTTTATTGGCCAAAATTCAGAATAAATTTTTAAAAATTTATTTCAAAACACTTGAGGCGCTACTCATTTCCAAAAATAATTTCTACAATATCATAAATGCAACTCGCAAACGAGTTCAATAATCATGCCAACACCCAAACCGGGTTCATAAATAACAGCAACTCCCAAACTGGGTTCATCAAATTCATAAATACTAAGGTATCAATAATTCGGTACTCAACGTAAATCAAAAATGCATAAATGATACTAAGCAGTTTAAACAGTGGAAGTAATCAGTAACATGACCACCACTCACCTCCCTCTGTCGTGCCCGCAATTACTAACATGCATCCATGAAGAGCAGGTGAGGATGAGCACAATAGGAAAATCGAGGTGCTCACCGCTATGCAATAATTAATATTCAAATTTATAAAATAAAGCAGGTATGGTCGCAGTATGAACACAAATCAATTAATATCTCATCTCCTATCCCAGAGTCAACCCTCATGTGCACACCTATATCAATAGACCACTGGTGATACACGTATCGAATGCCCCTCGGGTCTTACAATCGATGCCCAGTCAGTAGGAGTAAATCCACCCCGAATGCCCGGAACCTAGCCTTCGGACTTACATCGAGAATCACCAGCCAAGGCTCACGCCCTGACTACCATACATAAATAAAGGAGACTACCCATCAGGTACGTTCTATAGCTACGGGGATAACCGTTCGACGGTCAATATAGCTCACATCGAAGGCTACATGGTTCACATGCATACATTGATCATACCACAAAATAATAATTAATTAAGGCATAGCAATTTCAAATAAAACCCACCTGGATATAGCAACAGGTATAGCCAAACACAGAGTTGAAGGAATTATGGCACAAGTTCAGCTCGAAGAACCTACAGAAATTTAAAATAGCCTATCACTGACTATCCAATACAAAACACCACACAAGGCACATATACTTAGCCGAAATCATATCGACTAAGTGACTCGTGGATTCCTTGACCGAGTTAAGTACTATGAAGTGACTACCAGACCTGGACACAACTCAAATACTTCAGATAATACACATAAATCATGCCAACATTAATAAAATCCAATTCGAACCTAAACAACAGATAACCGAGCATTAAGACTCCAAAATAAACCAAATTCAGAATTAGAAGTTAGGCTCAGCCAATCAACCTGAAACCTTACCACATCGTAAGGCATACAAAAACACATAAACTCACCAAGTTTCAGCCATAAATTCATCCGGGAGCATTTTTAAATAATTTAAGCAAAAACAGCGCCAAAATCGGCATTTAATGGTCGCATAGCTACACTTCGAATTTCAATTTAAAATTTTTACACAACATAAAACAACACAAAATAACATGTTCCTTCAAGTTTCAGCTCATAACTCTAAGTGTACGATTTTTAATGAATTTTACAAGTTTCTGCCCTAAAATTGATTTAAGCATTTGAACACCAAAAACTCAAAGATAAAATCAGGGGCTTGGCACACACATTCCACATACTCAGAGGCACAACATATCAAAAATTTAGCCAAAACGGACAACAACTCGATTTATGGTAAATTTATTACGGTTCAGCAGCATGCTAGGTTTAGAAAAATCATAACTCCCTATATACAACTCGAAAGGACCTCAAACCAAAACCAATAAATCAAGGACAACTCCAAGTACCTATAACTCCAGGATTTCCCACGAAATATACCACGATAAATTCAGTTCGACAATAATGCAAAGTGACGGCAATCACTTTGATATCCAATTGCAAATATATATTGAATCGAATTGAACACATAAATTCATAAGGCTTGCATATGCATTCGATAACACGATTAACACATTGAAAATCACATAACATAAACAATACATAAAAGTTAACGTGACGGGGGTTCGAGCCTTGTACCGTTCTCGGGATTACAATAAAAAAACGGAATGGGAGACGAGAGTTGACGGGCTCATTTGCGTGGGGCCTTCTCGCAGCGGAGAGGCAGCAACGGCAGCGGCTCGTCGGACGTGCTGCGGAGGAGGAGGAGGAGAGCTTGCGAGTGGTGCAAGGGCTCACCGGAGGGAGGGCAGCGGCGGACGAGACCTTCGCGAGGGGCTGAGGATGACGGCCTGCGGAGGTGACGAACTCACGGAGGAAGACCGTCGCTCGAGGGCCGCGACTGATTGCGGGAGGAGGGTTCGTCGGCTTCAGCGGAGACGCATCGCGAAGAGGGCTCGCCGGAAGTGCTGCTGCCGCGGAGGAGTGCAGCGGTTTTGGTCGCCGGAGTCGGGGGTTGCTGTGCGAACGGGAAAGTCGCCGGAACTCGCTGGTTGCCGGAAACGGGCCTGCAGATGGTTCTCCGCAAGAGGAGGGAGACGACGGGCTCGTGGCTTGCTGATCATGAACGAGCTGCGCAACTGAGAAGGGTTCACGGCGGAGGTGGTCGTCGGAGTTGCAGGCTCGCGCGGTGGACAACTCGCCGGCGGGAGAGAGGGCTCGCAGCGTCAGATTTTGCAGAGGGGAGGTGATGGCGGTCGGTGATGGTTATTGGTTCTGATGATGAAGGTGAAGTTTAACAAAGAAGACGACAGAATTTTCTTCTTCTGGCCGAGCGAGATGCGTTTGAGAGAGAAACTCAGATTTTTGAGAGGGATGGTTTTGAGATTGCGGCATGTGTGATGATGATGACGAGAAAACGAGATTAAAATAAGACTTAGGCTTTTGTCTTGTCAATCAAGACACACACACTAATGGGGCGGACCGAGTCGGGCTCGCAGGTTCTCTCAGGCTCGGCTTCCGGATTCCTCGGGTTCAATTAGCCATCTTAATTTAATTCGGTTCGGTTCGACGATTTTAGTTAAAATAAAACAAATATTATTTATGTATATTATTACACACTTATTTTTAAAATAATAATTTTTAATAACAAAAATAAATTACGCAATTTGACAATTAATTACAATTAATCAAATAATATTATTTAGACATATATATATATATATAATACACATTATTTATTGAATAAATAACAATAACATTTAGACATTTAGGCATTCAATAATAATAATAATAATAAAATTAATGATGATAATAATAATGATAAATAATTCTCAAATATTCCATAATCAAACAGGTTTACAATCGGTTCACGCGATTAAACCGAAATCGCCGAACGAAAAATGTTTTTCAATGAAACAATCGAGTATTCCAACCATTTATTTAAGTCGACACCGCGATTAATAAATTAAATATAACCTTATAAACAATATTCGATAAATAGAATATTCCGAGAAATTCTATAAATCGAACGGGGCACTACAGAAACCAAATTGGTAAGCATGTCTCCACGCTTTTTGGAAATCGTTTTTTCAGCTCACGGCCGTCTTCAGAGCAAATTTCAGAGGTGATGGATAGTGTGGAAGGGTGCATTTCTTCAGAAGCGGCTTCCATGCTAGATGAACCATATACTGAGGAAGAAGTTTGTGCTGCCTTAATGAGTATTGGCCCGTATAAAGCTCCAGGCATGGATGAGTTTCAAGCTATTTTTTTATCAAACACACTAGGATCTTCTAAAGCCTAATCTTCTTCCAGCTTGTCTTAACATTCTCAATCATGGAGGATCTTTCGAGGGGTTTAATGATACAATCTTTGTCTTGATTCCGAGAAAGAAAAAACCAGTTATGATTACAGATTTTCGGCCCATAAGTTTATGCACGGTTTCTTACAAAATAATTTCAAAAGCAATGGCTGCTAGGTTTAAAAAGTGCTCAGTCCCCTTATCTCAGTAAACCAAAGCGCTTTTGTTCCTAATTGGCTCATAACGGACAATGCAATCCTCGCTTTTGAAATGCTCCACTAAATGTCGAAAAAACGCAAAGGAAACTCACATTGGATGGCTCTACAATTAGACATGACTAAAGCGTATGATCATATTGAATGGGATTTTGTTGCCTCGATGCTCTTAAAAAAGGGGTTCCCTCCCCGCTTCCGTCGCTTGATATGGCAATGTATTTCGACTGTGAATTTGACGTTTCGGATTAACGGCCAACTCGTGGGAAATGTCAGACCTTCTCGCGGCCTTCGACAGGGCTGCTCTTTGTCACCATATCTTTTTATCCTTTGTGCAGAAGGATTATCGGCGACTATCAATAAAGCAGAAATGGCAAAATTTCTTACGGGTTTCAAATGTAGAAGACTTGGACCCCCGATCTCACACCTTTTATTTTCGGATGACTCAATCATTTTTTTAAAGACTAATTCAGGTGAGACAACAACCATTGTTCACATTTTGAGAATCTATGAAGTGGCTTCAGGTCAAAAGGTCAATCTTGAGAAAACAGCCATCTCGTTTACTCCTAGTACACCTTTGAATGTGCGTCTAGCGTTATGTTCCACTTTGGGAATCCATTCTCCTTCTTCTCACAATACTTATTTGGGTTTCCCATATCTGATTGGCCGAGACAATAGTCAAACTTTTGCGACTATGCAGGAGAAAATTTAGAAGCGATTCCACTCATGGCGGCGTAATCTTTTTTCTACAGCGCGGCGAAAAATCCTAATCAAAGTTGTGGTGCAATCTATCGCCACTTACATTATAAGTTTATTTCAAATCCCAAAGTTGATTTGTGACCAACTGAAGAAAATAGTTGCCTAATTCTGGTGGGGGTCTCGAGATGGTGAAAGAAAATTGACGTGGGTCAAATGGAGCTGGCTAACTGTGTCTAAGCCACAAGGTGGTTTGGGTTTCAGAGATTTCACAATTTTCAATTAAGCTTTGTTGGGGAAACAAGCCTGGAGAGTGCTATCGGCATTGAACTCTCTAGTGTCTAGAGTTCTTAAAGCTAAGTATTTTTCATCGTGCCAGTTCTTAGACGCTTCTGTTCGACCGGGTTCTTCCTTCATATGGAGAAGCCTCGTGTGGGATCGGGAAGTCATCCAGGATGGCATGCGCTGGAGAGTAGGTGACGGTAAGTCAATCAGGGTTTTTTCGGACCCTTGGATCCCTCATTTTCATGGATTTAGGCATATCTCTCACTATTTGGCGGGCATTGATAGAGTTAGCGATCTAATTGGAAGGATTGGGATTGGAATCATGACTTAATTAATAGAGTGTTCTGCAAATAGACGCATTAAAAATTTTATCAATTTCTCTTGGCCGGTCTCTTCATCCTGATCGAATCATTTGGCACCATTCTAAGAACGAGGATTACACAGTGAAGAATGGATACCATTTGGTCAAGCAACGAGGTTACATGGAATCCTCTTCCTCTTCAAACATGACCTGGTGGTGAAATGCTTTGTGGAAATTGAATATTTTACCAGAAATTAAAATGTTTCTATGAAAGGTGTGTAACTCGGCGATTCCTTCAGCAGAAAATCTTGCTAGGAGGCATATTAGGGTGGATGCAAAGTGTCCCAGATGTTCTGGCTGGGAATCTAAAAATCATATTTTCTTTGATTGCTCTTGGATTAAGAAGTTGTGGAAAATTTCAGGTTAGTAGGATACACTTGGTCCGTTACGAGCTTCGAGTTTCTCTTTTATCTTTTGTCACATTCTGGGTAGTGACCAAGGGGATGAATTTCCAGGTTTTGCTTATTTATTGTGGATCATTTGGCATGAACGGAACTGTATCAAACACGGATTGCAAGGCAAAACAATGGAGCAAGCATGGACAGTAGGGAGCGCGTGGCAAGAGAAGACTAATAAAGTGCGTTCGGGGCGACTCTTTCTAGAACGTGGTTTGCTTACACCGACTATCGATAGGTGGGTTGGTCCCGGAAATTGTCACAATGCACTCATATTATTTTGCGATGCCGCGGTACGGGACTCAACGATTGGTTTGGGAGGGTGAATAGGCGACTCGGAAGGATTGTGTTGGGTGGCTTTTGCAGTTTGTATTTCAGGCCCTTTTTCATCAGTTGCAGTCGAAGCTCTAGCTCTCAGGTATAGACTTCGTTTTGCTCTTGATTCGGTTTATCAATTAAATATGCTAAGGCAGACACCCTAGCTGTTATTTGTGGTTTGCTTGAGCTTTCGCATAACGACGCCTTGTTTCAAGTATTTGCGGACATTTTATCGCTTTTGTTGAATCTCAATGCGGGTCTTGCAGCCATATTGATAGGAATGAAAATTTTGTTGCGCATCATCTAGATAGTCGGGCTTTGTTGTCGACGGGACCCTTCTTATGGAAGAATTGTCTCCCGTCTTTCTTATCTCCTCTTTTTGGTAATATACAGAGACTATATCTCAGTTGATCGTTTAATGTAATC
>BKCP01006604.1:299450-325251 GCA_008636005.1 Striga asiatica
AAAAAATAGAATACTTCAAGAACTAATGATTTTAACAAGATATTTAGGCGGTTGGTTTGGGAGGCTAGATAGGCGACTCGGAAAGATTGTGTTGGGCGGCTTTTGCAATTTATATTTCAGGCTCTATTTCATCAGTTGCAGTCAAAGCTCTAGCTCTCAGGTATGGACTCTGTTTTGCTCTTTATTCGGGTGTATCAATTCAATATGCTAAGACGGATGCCCTAGTTATTATTTGTGGTTTATCTGAGCTTTCGCCTAACGACGCCTTGTTTCAAGTCTTTGCGGACATTTTATCGCTTTTATCGAATCTCAATTGCGGGTCTTGCAGCCATATTGATAGGAATCAGAATTTTGTTGCGCATCATCTAGCTAGTCAGGCTTTGTTGTTTACGGGACCCTTCTTATGGAAGGATTGTCTCCCGTCTTTCTTATCTCCTCTTTTTGGTAATGTACGGAGACTATATCTTAGTTGATCGTTTAATGTTATTGTAATCGTACAAAAAAATAATAATAATAAAATAAAAGAAAAAAGTAGATAGAATACTTCAAGAACTAATGATTTTAACAAGATATTAAGGAGACCGGCTAGCATTTTAATGTTTCAAGGATTACCCAAAAAGCTATTTAAATTGTTAGAAATAAAAGGAGAAACCAGTTGTCTTCCAGTATTGCAATCAGAAAAAATTATCTTTTAGTACTACAAATATACACTAAACATTTGGTTGTCTAACAAACTTATATTATTCACAAGAACTAGACAGTGACAAACCACAAAGGCATGATTTTCTTAATAAAAAATGAACCAAACTAAATCTCAGGTGTAACTTTGTTCGTTTATTATTCCTCCCAATCTTTACGGCCCATGAACCCATATATCCCATAAGAACAACACAAGGTGTCTTCTTGCAGCCAACCTAACGGCAAACCTTATCAATGTCCTCCTTATTTATATACTTGTGTGTCATAAATCATCCAGATATAATCTTACACCAAAGTTTCCCCATATCCCAAGCACATCCTTCGCTTATAACATTAAGTGATGTGTATTGCCATATTCTTCCGTGGATGAGCACAAGGACAGAAGAACACAGTTAAATTACATAAAGGAAAAATAGAAGGAAGAGAAAAAAAAAAAAAAAATGATACAACAACAGCCTCGAGAAAAGGCGTCAAGAGGCCTGGTAGAAAGAAAGTTTGCTCAGGGAATCAATCCTCACAATATGCTCGTCAGAGTCGTCGCTCGACTCATCTCTCGTTGGACGCTTGTTGTTGTGATGCAACTCCTCATGTCGTGAAACAATTTGCTTTTTTTTACTATCTTCTTGCCCATAAAGTCTCGTGCATAGGGTGGCAGACCCTTCGGATTTTGAGGAGACCATTCGACGTTGTGTGTGATTGGAAGGGACTCTAGGATATGACATGCTGTAAGCCGGCCTCACTCTCCTACTTCGAGTACGTCGTCCTCCGATGTTAATCTGATAGTAAACAAACTAAGATTGTCAACGCAAAAGTTTCGGCAAGGCTGCTGTTAGGCAGGCCTAGGAGTTAGACATCATATATTTATTCAATGGATAATTCATACTTTCAAGTTGTAATTTCATACTCTTAAAAACAACATAAACTTACAAAAGTATGACATTCTAGCATAAGTACGCATTTTTGTTAAATAAGTATGTTGGGTCTACTTGTCTAATCGTTAGACCACCTCACAACAAGAATTTTTGTTCTTATTTAGGTGGGTCCAATTTTTAAAAGAGGTGCATGTTCTGTAAATTTTAGGGGTGACTGCAAAAACTACACCTGAGGTTTGGGTAGTTGCCACACACAAAAACTAAACAGATAATTTGATAATTATAAATATACTATTTTTGAGGTTAAATTATGACTTTCATTTTGCCCAAGTCGGGCCAGTCGTTATTTGACTTCACAGAATTTGCAGATGCCATCAAATATTGTACATTTACATTCCTCAATTTTCCAACACTACAAAGCAGCTCTTACTTTTTGTTTGGTTCTTTTTAAATGTTACGAAAAGCTAAGAGATGTAATTGTAAAAAATGGAGTTGATGTAACTATAGAAATATCTAGAGTGGTATTTCGAACTGTCAAAATCAAGCCGTTTTGTTTTCATTAAGCAAAACCTCAAGAGTAGTTGTGATTATCCTTAATCATTAAGGATGAATAGTTCTTTCATTAACTGCAACAAACTTGTAAAGCATTTTCATAATCAGTTCAAACTATAAGGTGAAAACATAATATGTAGTTTGAGAGGATGATTTATTAAACCTACCATGCTACCATAATTGCTCAGCTGCATTTGCCTGGCAGACAAATTGTTTCCTTGTTCGTATGACACTTCTGGATCATGATGTTTGGAGATGAACATTTGTTCAGGCCACCTCATCAGACCACCATGCTCTGGAACAAGAGATCCAGACGAGTAATCGGCTGAACGTGAAATTATTGAAGACGGCCTTTTTTGGAGAGTTCTACCAGCTTCGAACCCAGCAATGTCTAGTGTAATTACCCTTGCCCTTGTCTCAACTTGATAGACAGAAACTTGGTGAATGAAACTTTCTGCCCTGACGCCTATATGCAAAATATATAAGTAACACAAGGAATCTGTTTACATACTGACAATCAATTTAGCGATATAGTATAAATTCTTGGGAACCATTTTTCGATCAAGACGTACAATAAACCAGATGCTGTACTTGTCACACATGTGCAGGCGCACTTAAAATTATAAGGTGGCAACTCTCGTCTGAACAATGTTGTTCTTATTATGCATCAGTTGGTTCCATTAGCAAGCAAGTTTTTCAAACACTTAGATAGATAATAATGGTGGAATTACGCAACAGCAGACATATATTAGGTAAGTTTTACAACCTTTGTCAGAATGAAATGTGTTAAACCCACACACTGAGAAACTAGGAGTGTAACATCAAATGAACATGACAAAATCTCCAGTAAATGTCCAATGTTTATCATCCTATCTAAAACTATCTACCATGAGAAAAATATCCTCAATCAGGCAAGAGACAAATTGGTAGCATGATGATCGTACACAACACCACCGAAATACGAAATCCATATGCATGCAGGGAGATGAAAAGAAAATCATCTTGCTAAAACTTCTCTCAAAAAAAAAATATGATCACAAAATATTCTGAAACACTATGGAATAATATATTACTATTATCTCAAAACGCAATAAGAAACAATAAATTGTAATCAAATTCCATGAATCAAGATACAAAACCATGACACTTTCTTGAGGAAGCATATTGAACTACCATAATCTATTAATACTACCGCAAATTTCAGGTGGCAACAATGATCAGTCTTCAACACCACGGTCAAAATCATTTAACATCTTGATTTATCTTATGCTTTCAAAAGTTTTAATTTAAGCCAAAAAAATCAAACTGGAGGATAAAGTAAATGTCACACTAAAGATTGAAAGGCTAATAAGAGTAACACAGAACCATTGGGTATAAAAGCTGAAAAAGTAGGACAGCTGGTAAAAATCTATCAGCAAAATGTATAACTTGATGAGTAACAAGCTAATTACCTGATGTTTCAGGTCGAGTGAAACTTTGATTTCTACGGGGTAGTATTGTTGCTGGAGCTGTAAGCAGCTCTTCTTGACCACCTGGAATCTTTACAAAACCTTCCAATAAGAAACCCACATAATGTGCAGGTAGTTCAAAACTTTCTCCCCTTATGTATATATTCATTGTCGACCTTTCAGCGATAAGAGTTCTTAAATCTGGCATCGGCATTTTCTCGAACATGTGAGGAAGCATGAGCTTGGCAAGAACAATGACACTTTCCTGAGTAAAATATGAGAAAATCATTGCGCAGAATTGACATGCCAAGGATTTAAGAAATGGTACTGAGGTTACAAATTGGATGTGATTTCTTTATGGATACTATTTTGCCTTCCAGAAAAGTGATGGAAAACCTTTTGAATGAAAAATGTTGATTTTATGAGTAAATGGAATTGGACATGAGATAAAAAGGTAATGGTAAAGCTTGGTGTGATATAAAAGTAATACACCGATGATAGAATATTGTTGATAGCTACAATACATGTGCACTATAAGTAGCACAGCGATTAGTTACTAGGTTGTTATTGTGTACGAGTGTTGCCCGTGTACACTCCCTTTGAGCTAGCTTTTGGGGCTGAGTTTTGAGTTTTACCGAGGCTCACTTAGAACAGTACCAGAGCACCCATATTTGTTTGTTTTGAGGCGATCTTAGGTTGGCCCATTTTGATTGGCACACTACACATGAGAGTAGGTGTTAGATGTTATGTTTGACTCACATCAATTATTTATTGGGCTGCTATTGTGTATATGTTTGGCTTGTGCACTCTTTTCCTTTGAGCTAGCTTTTGGGGATGAGTTCTATGTCTAGTTATCACGGATACATAGTAGGTATATTGTGGTAGAATGAGACTGATATTCTCTTCTTAGACAAGGTTGTAGATGTGAACTGTGAGAGAAACAATGAGAACGAGTGCATAGCATATTATTAGTTAAAGTCTCGTTAAAGATTCGGAGGAGGGACGGTGACTGATGCTGATCCATCACCCGATAGGCGGAGAAGGAGAGCGAAGTGAGTCTCAAAGAACGAAGCGAAGTTCAATCTCTGGAGAGGAGATTTAGGATTAGAACTTTTCTCCAGCATAAATTAGAAACAAAATTATTTGTATCCATATAGAGCCTCAATATGACTAAGAAGTACAATCAGCAGCATACCCGCCAAAAGAAATCTTCCACTGCAGGATCAGATCTCAATGCGGAAAATATCTTTTCATTCTCAATAAAGAAGCACAGTACCACAGAGTCGGTGACAATATCACACATGTAGGGCCTTTCAGCAAGCACTTCATACAAACCAAGAGTACTTCCATGTGTGAAACTTGAGTGCAATAAATGCTTATGGCTTTTACTTGACCACTGTCAAAAACAAATATTCATCCCTAAGCGGTTGGGTTAAGAACAAGTACAACGTCTAGTTAAATATCATAGAACCAAATGTAATAATGTATACTATGCAAATACCTTTACTACTCCATTTGATATTAACCAGATACCAGTTGGCTTTGATCCCTCTTTATATAGCGTTGCTCCTGATAATTTCATCATTTCTTTAGTCGATCCTACAAATGTCTCACGCAACCTAGAAGGAAGGGCTCCCAATAAAGGGTTGGCAGATACCAAATCCCTTATTTTAGGAACTTTGACCAAAGGAGGGTTTCTTAATAGCCTTTTCAAGTCAGTCTGCATAAAAGTGAAAAATTAGGTTGTTGTAACCAACAATAATGTCAAAACAAGGGTTAGCACAAGTCATACAGAAATGACCATAGTTTACCTGGACAGCATCGTGAAGATGGCTCATCTCCTTTCCTTCTAATAAGCCAATCTTCTCAAGATTATGTACATAATCAATCAAATGATTCAGCACAGAATACGTGACTTGCCTTGTTTTCACAACACGTAGTACCTGAATATGTCACCAACAGTAAATCTTATGGTGCATTAAATCAGCAATATAGGTCATGCTATTGTAACTTTTTACATACCTGAGGAAATGTCACCCGAACATCTTCCAGAAACTTCCTTGCTTCTTCACCTTCCTGCTCACTTTCCCTAATTACCATGGCAGCAATCTCACTATTTCCTATAGTGTCATCATAAAATGTATTTCTGTTAAAACATGATTTGGAATGAAATCAGATACTGAAAAGTTAATTTATTGAAATATGCCTCCTAGGAGATTAATAAGGAAGATGTCAATAGAAACTAAAAAAGCTTGTAGCATCTTTTATGCGCACAAAAAAGACTGACAGAAATTCGAGTAAATTAACAAAACCAAAACTCAGTAAGGACAGTCAACGCAATAATATCTATGTGACAGAGTGTAGAATATTTTTAGTCATATCTTTTGAAATGCGGTTTGAGTTAGTAGGAAACAGCAAGCTGTGTCTTACCAATGAAGTCATGTAGTTGCTGCCTTGCAATTCTATGTGCACGAAGAAAAGCAGCACAAATATAGCAGGCAGATTCTAATCTCTCGACAGTAAAATAAGTCACAAGCTTTGGAGGGACAATGCTTGCTTGGAGAAACTTATAGTGACTTGGCATGTTCACATAAGATTTTAGGCCCTTCCAATCACACAAAGCCTCATGAGGTACCACGTCAATTGCTTCATCAACAGATCGCATAAGAAGATTGGCTGTCGTCTGTGTGATCCTTCCCTCATCAAGCATGACCCAGTAAGCTGCCTGAACACCTAAAATTATATTGTTACCTTGAGTTAGAGAAGATACACATGTTATTTGACTTTCAATTAAAAGCACTATATTTTTCATACGTAGAAATATCTAAGACTCGTGTGTCTCATTTTTCAGAACATATGGTATACCTGCAAATAAAGAGAATATTTCATTTTTCATAACTAAGTGCAGTGTATCAAAGTAATCCTCTACACCCCATGGTACATTCTCAAGAGTCTAAATTCAGATGTTTATGATCTAATCTCTTCTATTTATTGAGAGATCATAATCCTAACCATTGATTAAATATTCGCATGGCTAAATCAGTTGATAATGCAAGTTTCATTTACATAAAGCTGCAGTTTCTTCTGCTAAGTTAAGCAAATTTATCAAATTTAAGTGTGACCATGACAAGTGATCGAACAACAGCAGCTCTGTGCCACAAGGATCGTTTTCCAAGCAGGGTTATTTTATTGATTTTCACGTTAAAATTCATTCAATAATTTGGTACAAGATTAACACAAGCAGTTAGCTATATTTGGGGCTGATAGTTCTAAATGTCATCACTGTTAAAATAACACCACCGCCTAAATCGGGAGATGCTTGAAATGTTGAGAAAATCAAGTGGCTTACTAGTTTATTAATTAAACTGTAAGTTGCATAAGAAAGACCAGACTGTTCTAGTTAGTGGCACGGATTCACCGACATAGACATATCTATATTTAGACCCCCTGCTCGTTATTTGTGTATGCAAGTTGAGAGTTAAGGAGAAATTAGAGTCTAAGTGTTCCAAGTGAGAGTTGAGAGTGTCAGACAGTGAGTTGTGAGAAAATTAAGATAATTAGAGGTGTCTTCTAGAGTTCTGCAATGTGTCGAATTTAAATTAGCTAGTTAATCTAATGTACACTAATATAATTAATGTCTAGTGGTCTTGATAAGTGAAATGTTATATCTTGGACCTGTTTCGGGTTTGTTTAATTATTTCACAAATACAATAAATTAAATACATTTATATCCACGTGTTGTTCGTATACCCAACCCAACAATTACTCGTATAATATCTTATTTGTTTAGTACTCCCATAATATCTTATCCACTAAATTCTTGTTCGTTTCTAAAGATGCCAGACATAATAAGTGTTGCTGCCATCTTGAAATTTCATTAAATTGTGCGTACATGTTCCAGTACCGCCTGGAGCATACTTTCACGATGAGTTCTTTTAGCTATGAATACTTATACAGCAAAGGTATTCTTCAAGATCTAGTATTGAAGACAATATCTGAAAACATTCGTATTCTAAAATTGGTTGATTGTTATTCAATGACAGATTTTTCATTCTTATTTTATTGGTTTAACTTCGTAAAGCTTATGTAATACAAAACTAGAGTGTCCACTTTTAAATAGTAAGCTCAATCATTGGACGCAATTGGTACCAAAACCGTTCCATATGAATTAAGAGTTAAAATTAGTGAATATGATATCCATAGAAGATTGTGGAATGGCCAGCCTCTGAATAATAATAACTGAACAAAAGGAGAGTTACATTGTAAAGAAATGAGGCTCTCTTTTTCAATAAGAAAATCTATGACACGATAGACTGAAAATTCGTGACATAACTTGATAAAACAACTATTAGTATTGGTTCATAGGATTTTAAACAGCGATTGGAAAACCTTAAGATTTTAGTAAAAATAAAATGATAAAGCATTAAGCTAGAGCAGTTCAATTAATGGGTTTATTAGAGATGCAAACACTTTCGTGTGAACAGATAATCCACAATGAAATTACGACAATCAGCTATTTCAATTTGAAAAATTAAGGTAACAATGTCTTAGATTACTCACCATTTAAGAAGCGCACACGTATATCTTCCAAATTCATATGTTCATAGTCATTATCATTTCCAGACGTGGAATGTGGGTGTTCTTGTACACCATCTATATCATTTAAGCTTTTTATGTATCGTTTAACAGAACCCCAGTCTGCGGGTCCTAACTCCTCATCCTCCGCAAGATCACCAAAGGCCTCCAGTGCTTTGTTCAGCATTTCATACTTTGTGTAATTCAGTATTCTCCTCTGCAATAAAATATGATAAAATCACAAGTTGCGAGCTCGGGCATGGTCAGATCACACAGATTCGAATATGCCACATAATCTTTTTTACATAATATGCACAGATATCCATGCCTGCATGCAGAGGAAGAAAATACCTTGGCTGCTGAAAGCCTGTCCATCTTAAGAATCTGTAAAACAAACTGAGTCGTTGATCCATTCACCATAAGCGTAAGAAATACAATTCCACCAGTCAAAAATACAAACTGCAACAGGAAAATAATTTAACTATCATGTTACAACATGCAAGTACAGATAGCATTTTTAGACTGTCCACATATTTTTGTATAGTATATTGAACATAGCATTTTAGTGACACTAGCAGATGGCCAATGATCTTCACACAACATACCAGACTCCCAGTATCAGAGCTGATATATGATGAGTTGTCACTCGAACGCTGAAAAACCAATAAAAACAACTAAGATAAATATATATAAATAAAGCCTTAATTTTCTAACTTCTATTTGTAATGTCTACTAATATATATACATTACAAATAGAAGTTAGAAAATTAGGGCTTAATATCAAAAAACAGCAACAAAAAATTTAGAAACTACCAAATGTGTTCTTAGCTATACAAATAGTAAGGTTGATTTAATATGAACACCTTTCTTTTTTATAACTCCAGTGAGTTGTTTCGTTAAAAAATAAATAAATAAAAATAAAAATTGAATTCCCAAAGGTACTTTACACTTCAGAGAATATCTAAGGCTACTAGTACAATTTTGTTCTTAATGTTGGGGAGATACAATAGATAATAGATATTAATAGTTTTCAAACCTTTATTTTTTTCAATTTACTTTGTTAATTCTTTTCTTTTATTCTTTGTTTTATCTCTAATCTTCTTCAACTTTACTATATATTTATGTGTTGGAGACTTGATTGTTGGAGTTATACATAAGTGATAATATTAAGATTATCCATGCAAATTTACAAATAAATCAAATAAAAAAATAGTAGGTTTATCCCTATACCTTAATACATGGTTAATTTTTAAATTTTACCCCTAGTTGTTAATACATAATTAATTTTTCTTTTTCTTAAGTTGTATGGGTCATTATAATTTGGATATCAAACATATTTTTGAAATAATTACTTATTAATTACATTACATTTTTAAAAGAAAGTTTGTAATTTGAGAGACAATTTGCAGAAATTTAAATAAATTTCAAATAAACCAATAAACTTTTTTTTTCTTAGTTATCTTATTGAATATTGTTCTACAAAAATAGGATAGTCTCTGTTTGGTCATTAAATAAAATATATGCAATATTTNTATATTATATTATGTGTTTTGTAATTCTTAGTGATACTAGTTTTCTTCTGTAAAATCAAAAGTGAAGAGCAGTCACAGTATTATATCTTTATAAATTATTGAAGCCAACAATATAATTCTCCTATACACATATTCTATTTTTAAATTTAAAGCATCATCAGTGAAAGTTACATAATCCAACAAAGAAGTAGCTTTGTAATTTCTTAATTACATAAGAAAAAGATTATGGATCATGTTATTTAATAAATGAATAACATTTAATGATGGGATGATTATTTATTGTTTTTCTTATAATAATTAAATTTTGGATGAATCATATAAGTTAAAGTATTCTAGTTTTACCAAACCTACATTTTTTATTCTTTAAGAAAGTTCAAATACTATCTGTACAAATGTGAAAAAAAATTTCAAGAGACCAACTTATTTGCTTAAATATTTCCCTACCACACTAGTCAATTATTTGAAATAATTAGGTTAGTACATACTTAGCTATTGAAATGTGCAATGTATTTTTTTCAATTTAAGAAAATCGATTAAGAGAATAGAAACAAATTTGAGAAAGATAAGTAGCACTGGTACATGTTAACTTCCTTTTAATTTATATTTTTGTTATAGTTGTATGACATAATGAGTATTTAGATAAAATGTATTTAATTCCATAAGTACAAAATACATATGATTCACTAACCGATGCACATTTTCTAATTTCTAAATTATTCAATATAACGGTAGTAAAATTAATTGTTTTCAAATGTACTTAGTTACATAACATATTATTTTATGTTATATATATATATATATATATATATATAATTGCTAGCAACAAATTTAATAAAACCCTTTAAGTTTCCCTCCATTTTCCGTTACTTTTGCATTGATTAAATATTTATATTTTTTATTTATTTCACTATATAAAAATTACTATTAATAAAGCATAAAGTCATATTAAATGATATTTCAATCTTAAACATTTTTTTTTTCAAGCGATTTATTTAAAATTATTTTTTTAACTCATTAAGCAAGTTTTTTTTATTAAAAGCAGTTAATTTTTTTATTATACAACCAAACCTTTTAAAATTCCGTACATAATTGCTATAATAATAATTTTAATTTTGTTTGATCTAATAAATTGGTCTTAATCAACCAAGATTGCAAAAATTATATTATTACAATCAATATAAAAATTAATATGTAAGTTAATAGTTTATTACTAATGATTAAAGCTATAGAATATGATATACTCATTATCTAACTTATGATTTTAAATATTCACACACACATATAACATATAAAATTTATTTGTATATGTGCATGTGCACATGATCGAATACTAGTTATTGTTAAAAAATAACATCCATCCTTGCTCCTTAACTAATATTGTTCAGGTTATTTTTCTTATTTTTGGAATCATTATCTATTGACGTCAAAATTAGTTTTATTTTTAATCTAACATATTTTGTCTCATTTTTACTTATTTCAAATATCAAATAAAATTCATAGAATAGGTATATGATATATCTTTATTGACGATTTAAATAAAAAATAATCTTTCATTATATAGAATGTAAAGTTTTCATATAAAACACTTCACTCTAAGTAAAAATAATAATCCACTAATTAAAATACTTTTAAAACTTTAATTTATTGGGTAAAACAAATAGGATAATATCGTTTACGTTTACCTTTTAATAGTACACATTATATACGTTCTTTCGTTAGTATGGTGTATATGGAGGATCTGCCGTTTATCTTAATTATAATATAAATAAAACAAAAAAATGCAAAAAGGAAATAACCCAACTAAAATGCGACAAAATATTCATATTTTAAGATAATATTATCACAATAGTTATGATTAGAAGTATTTAAATAAAAATAGTGAGCATATTAACTTTGAATTCGATACCATCCAATCTATATCTATATATATAAAATAAGAATAAGGTCAAATCAATTTTAGTAATAATTTCCCACCAAATTAATTAATGACCTTCTAAAAAAGGAAATATCACCACCGTTTTTTAAAAAGAAAAAACATTAATTGCATTGGAGGGAGAAGCCTTAGAAAAAGGAATTCAGTTTCTACTTAATTTTGTCAATATTTTTTTAATGTGAACTTTTATGGTAACCAATTTTTGTGGTACTAGAATCTTTTAGATATACTAAAACTCACTGTTTATTTGTATATTTCGATTCTTCTTTATAAAAAAACTGGTTTAAACATATTCATTGTTAATGAATATATTTTTTTCTTAGATAAATCTATCAAGTGATTCTATTCATATAAGTAAATCTATTTTATATTACTGTCGTAATAGGCGGTTTGCTATAATATTCATTATTGTCAATTATTTTATACCACGATTTTTGTGGTGAAATATCTTTTATATAGACACGAAATCATATTTAATTGTTTTGAACTACAAATGAGGATGCTATAATAAAAGAGATAAATACGTAATGCTTGCTTAATGGAAATCTGATTTACAAGTGAGAGTTTCTATTCATAAATAAATCTCTTATTTGAAGGTACGATTACATTTATTTTAAATAGTGCTATGCGATAGATACATCAGCTAATCATAGTAACAATCATTTTTAATTAAAGCCATAATATTCGGTTTGCCATTCAACTACGATTTATACAAACTAAATCAAATATTTTTAACCATCTTTTTTTTTTGGGCGTATCATGATTTTAGGGTTCCGTTTTTAAGTTCCAGCGGAGACAATTTTCTCTTATGGTTTCCTATGTCATGAACATAAACAAGAGTTAGGGTCAGTTTTTATCTCATGTTAGGTTGTTCTTGAAGAAATCGACTTTTAGTCACGGTCAATTATATGGTGATGTTTCACGTGTAACTAATAGAAAGTGGTTGAAAATATTAGTTTGTGGGGACGATGAGTTACCAGTAATCAAACTAATAATGTTATGTACAATGAAGTTTTTAATTATGTATGACTTAGTAAAAACGATGAATTTATGATTCTTTACAAATGTTCTACGTATTATAATTTATTGACTAGTAGCCATCAATTTATAAATTTTTTTTCAAAATAAATACAGTTGGTGCATCGCACGGGTTACGTACTAGTTTTATTTATCATATTATCATACGAAAGTTGTTATGCATCACTTCTCATAAGCAAGCAAAATAAATTATGAAAAACCTATATATCTATATTTATATAAAGAAAATAATCATTTACTAAAAATAGTAGCAAAAAAATCTTGAAACATTAAATGCATACCTTCTTTGGTAACTATTAAAATATATGCATTAATTGCTTCCATATACACAATTCCAAATCAGATCAATCAAAAATATTTTTTCCTTTAATAATTTTATTAACATTTGCAATAATTTCATTGATATCTATTATAATAAACTACAAATTTAATTTTTTGTGATTCATATTGATAATTTTATTGTCAAGATAGACATAAAAACATATTTTAAATTCTAATCATATTATTTTTTTTTCACAAATATTGACTTTTCATCTGAAAAATAGTAACATGTTAAGTAATTTTTTTCTTCATCTTTATTTCATTATATACATAAAAATAAAAACAAATTCTTCTTTAAATTGATATAATTTAACATTTAGGAGATAATGACCAAATACATTAAATAATTTTACTAATGGTCAGATAATGAAATTAAAATATATTAAAAATTCTTTAGAATTTCAACATGTGATTTATTTGTATTATTGTTAACAATGATCATTTTTTTATAATTTTTTATTTTGATTTCTCTCCATAGTGAAATTCTTTTAAAATATATTTTCATTGCACAGTATGAATAAACTATATAAACTATAAAGTCTTATGATGCAAATTAGAAAAATCAAATATGTTTAATTAATGATAGTGCATGCATAATAATGTTCCAAGATGCATTGGTTGTGAAAAAAAAAAATAATAATAATAATATGGTTAGAACTTAAAATTTGTTTGCATGTTTATCTTGACAAAATATTATCAACAGGAATCACGAAAAATCAATTTGTAACTTGTAATAATGCATATTAACGAAATTAAGGAAGATTTTAATAAAATTATTCAAGGAATCTTTTATATTATATACAACATTATCTTATTTAGAGAAACGTGTATATGCAAGCAATTAATGCATATTTAAAAAGTTTTCAAAGAAAGTATGCATTAAATGTTCTCAGATTATTTTTGCAACCACTTTCGTAAAATTTATTCTCTATATAGATTGAGCTTGCAAATATATGTTCGATTTCAAGTTTAACATGTTGTCAACAAAAATAAAGAAAAGTATGTTCTCTCATTATAACAACCACAATAAATCAAGAGGAAGAGAAAACATCAAACAAATTTGATTAACTTCCAGTTAACATAAAATATTGGTCACTACAAATGACAAAGATAGCAAATCTGAATCATTGTTCCAAGACTAAACAAAAAGAAGACAAGAAAAAACTACATCAAAGATGATGACAACAACAATTATCATGATTTCGGCAATGATTATATCATTAATTAGCAAAATTAAGGACAAATGAACTTCTCTACCAATCACGATTCAACAAAAATATTAATTTCAATTTTCTATTTCCAACAAACAATTCTTTATTTACATTTTACTAAATGATTTTTTTGTGAAAATAGAAAAATGAAATTTGTGGAAAATTTTGAACTTAATGCAAGTATAAATCCAATCAAAAATAGAAATTCAAATCACCATAAGATTATTAAGCATCACATGGAAGTCCATCTTATTAAAAGACTGATTGATGTTACATTTTCTTTCAATTTGAAGTATTTTCAGTCATTGGTCCTTATCCATAAATAATCAATAGATGCAGAATAACTTGCCTTAACAGAGAGAGCAAGGGATAATGCGACGGCCCCACGTAGACCAGACCAGACCAGAATAATAGCTTCTTTCCAGTCCAAACCATAACCAAAATATTTCAAGAATGGATACAATAGTCCAACTACAAGAACTCGTGAAACTTGAACAAGCACGTATAGAAGGAACAAATAACCCCAAGAATGCTCTGTGTCGAAAAAAGAAATGTTATCTTATATGAACAAACAAATAAATAAAAACCAAGTAAAGTTGTCGAGGAAGAACGGGTAGATATGATTCATAGAAAAAATTGAAGTAAAGCATAGTGGAACGCCAACCAAGAAAGTTCAACTGATGAATTGTTTTATGATGAATTGTTTTAACATACAGTAAACATCATCATTCTTCAAAATGAAAGACTTAGCGCAAGCTCTTGATGTAAAACTGTCTTTCGAAGGTGCTTATATTATCATCTAATGTTATTCTTTGAAGCAATAAGCTCTTGCATGTGATTAAAAAGAAAAGGACTAAGTGAACTACAAGTCTTATGTATAAGACCATGTAACATCTCTGACTAATAATTAGTATATCTAAGCGCAATAGTTTACAGTGATAGGTTATTGATGATACTCCAATCCAATGGATCGCAGTAAAAGTTGATATCAAAATCTGACAATTCACGAAAACTTGACACTGTAGTAGGTATGCTCGACAGATTGCAATCTTTTTACTCTAGTGCCTCCATGATAGTGAAGACTCAATAATCTTCCCTTGAAAGGCAGGCTGATTCTCTTATCTTTACTTGTCTACCTAGATTTTAGGTTTCGCGCTTATCTTACATTTATCCTTGGCATTCTGGCAATTATAATATTCAGTTCTACACAACATAAAACGATGGACTAAAAGCTACCATGTCAAATAATAGATTCTGGGAAAGTGTAACTTCATGGCTCAGCCCACATGACAAATAACATGAAGAATTGAAAACTTCTAGCCCTAAAACAAAATCTAAGAAGGCAATTATTGTCCTAATTTCCAATAATATGCTACAAAACCATGAGTAAAGATCAAAATGTATGCCAAATTACATGGCTATCATAAATGGTACCAGACATCCTTAAACTGTTCGCATGACACAAAAGAAGATAACTTACCATGGCTTCCAGATATACTGCTACTTTTGAGCACACTTTCAGCTATCACTACACCACTGCAAATACAGAAGTGTAAATGAAATCATGCATGCCGATTAATACTTCTATCTAGCTTAAGAGAGATGTTCAATTAGAAACTTTGACAACTGAAAATTATACGAATTTGAATACAAAGAAGATATGCATGGATAGTCATGGGGGCAACAATGAACATAGAATTCAAGAACTCAAATATGCCTAGCTTTTCTGGAGAAAAAATATATATATTCCCATCATCCTACAAAGATAATCATATAACAATTTTCTCAGATTAGGAAACACGATCATCAATGTAGGAAAAGTAATAAATACCTCAAATTAATTATTATTTTCTCCAATGACCCTCTTCTATCCACTATCTCCTTAATTAGATACTCTATATAAAGTAACATTGTGATAGAAGTAACGTCATGAGTAATGGACCAGGAAAAGAAATTACGCAATCTATTAATATATAAAGAGGTAACCTAAATAATTCTAAAATAGTAACCAAAAAATAAATGAAAATCCCACTTAAATACTAACTAAATATAGTAACTATCTTTTGAAAAATTTCATTTGCCGGTCTTTAGAGAGGAGTGAATTTTTTGCTAATTTGAAATATGGAATCACGTAGTTGGTGGAAGATTTGATTATTCACTCCTAACTTAATGGAATCACGTCGTTATTCACTCCTAATTTTGTTGACACTCCTAATTTTTTCATTTGCCTGTCTTTAGTGGAGTGGATGCTTTGATTTGATTTGATTTTTTTGCTAATTTGAAATCGAAATTTGTGGACACTCTCAATTTATTTTAGGACTCCCGATTTTGTGGACATTTTGTAGACACTCTTTACATGATAGACATTAAAAGAACTTTAAACTCTTATCAGATAATATTCCATAGATAACAATGCCAATATATATTAACTCGTGTCTACAATTTGGTTTATCAAATTTTCAAAACTCAATAACATTCAAATTTATATCAATTTATTTGATAGTAAAAATCATAATGATAATAATTATTGACTTTGATATGGTATATTAGTAGATAATATTTTAAAACTGCATTAATGTCTATCATAGTATCATGTAGACATTCGTTAATTTAAAACCATAATTTGCCAACTAAAAATGCAATGATAAATATTAGTTAATATAGTAATTATTGAAATTGAGGAAATATTAGTTTATAAGATAAGATTTAAAACCCCATTCATGTGTTAATCATGTTGATATTTGTGAAATAAATGGAATATTATCTGATAAGAGTTTAAAGTCCCATTAATGTCTAGAGATTTGTTTTCACAAATCTCTTATGCATATCATGTTTATTTTAATAATATTATATAAATCAATAACTCACATATTGATTATAAATAATAGAGTAGTCTACCTCAATTTGTCTACTACATCCTACGCATAATTTATTTCAAACATTCCTACTCTCACACATCAAACTTTCACAATGGATCGATCATGGGGCCTTATCAAAGATATAAAGAGGAGTAAGAGACACGTGATGAAGCTTCGGGCCATCTGCGTTTTTGAACGAAGTTTCAATGCCTTGGAAATAGTGTTCCATGACAATGAGTTTGATTTTTTAATTTAACTATTACAAATTATTATTTGTAATTATTCAATCTAAGTAAATGAACAAATTTCGTTGACATTTTATTCATTGTTAAATGTATAGGGCGGCCGCATAGGCGGTTTGATTCGAGGAGTTAACTTACCTACCCTACCCTAAGTGACAAGTTTGAAGAGGGCAAAGTGTACACCATTCGAAACTACTAAGTTGAATCTAATATTGGTAAAGATAGATCGACAAGTGCGCCTTACAAAATGATTATTCACGTCGAAACTAACGTATTGGAGTATGGAGTATTATGCCAACTTTCCAATGTTCCGATTTGATTTTCGAAATTTTGTCACCCTTCAAGATTGTCACAATTTGGACGAGTCTATTTTGTTTAAGTGTACATACATCTAATTCATCAAGTATTATAATTAATATTATTTTATAAAATTATTAAAGTATTGTATTCCATGTAAAAATCGAAATGTCATGTCATTTATCATGGTTTTCAGGTTTGAAGCTGAGTGATGCAGATACAAAAAATTTAGCTCTCCCAGAGATTGAGACATCATGGCACCAGTCTTCACGACTATTCTACTATGCCTTTTCCGTATCATTGTGTTAACCGTCTGGTTTTAGATGAACTTAACTATGACCGTAAGGCTCTAACTATTGAGCATGATGCACTTCTAACATATGACCGATGAACAGAATGGAGTTTATTCCAAAATAATGACATATGTTGATTCCGATAGGGGCGGCGTGTTTTTTGTTTATGGTTAGTAAGACATACTTGTAGAGGACTTTAGCTGCTGGGCTAAGATCGCACGGCCGAATTGTGCTTTGTGTTGCATCCAGTGAAATAGCATCTCTGTTGTTGCCGAGCGGAACAACTGCACATTCTCGATTTGGCATACCTCTATATGTGCATGAAAATTCATCGTGTGAGAGATCAATCAAGCTGGCAGAGTTAATTATTCGCTCTTTATTGATCATATGGGATGAGGCCCCAATAATGCCTAAGCATTGTTTTGAAGCTATTCAAGCATCTTTTAAGGCAATAATGGGAGCACTCAACCGTTCGGAGAGGCAAGACAGTTGTGTTTGGCAGAGACTTTCGACAAATCCTTCCGGTAGTTCCAAAGGGAAGTCATTAGGAGATTGTTAATGCAGCAATTAATTCTTCTAGCATTTGGAGAGACTCTACTGTGCTTAGGCTTACAAAGAACATGCGTCTTCAGAGCATTAGCGATTCGAATGAACGTAATGAGCTACCCGCTCGCTATCGGAGATGGAACATTGGGGGGTCAAATGATGGTTGTGCTGCGATAGACATACCAGATCATCTATTACTAGATCCATCCAATGATCCAATTGCAAAAATTGTTGAAAGCACGTAGTATCCGATGTTCAAGAATGTAACTGATGATCCAAGTTACTTGAAAGACAGGGCTATACTTGCGCAGACACTGGAGATCGTAGAATCTATAAATGCATACATGTCGTTGAATTTGACTGAAGGACGCACGTATTTAAGCTCTGACAGTACGTGTAAATCCGACTCCAATACCGACTTTCTGGCAGCACTCCATACTCCCGAGTTCTTGAATACTATCAAGTGTTCTGGAACACCGAATCATGAGCTGTATTTGATGGTAGGAACTCCAGTGATGTGGAACATGGATCACTCAATGGGACTCTGCAATGGTACATGATTGGTTGTGACCAAACTCTCCAATCATGTTCTCGAGTGTAAAATTCTATTGTCGATCATGCAGGTGATAAAGTTTTGATACCTCGAATGACCATAACTCCTTCTGATGTTAGAGTGCCATTCAAATTCCAAAGAAGGCAGTTCTCCATTATGGTTTCTTACGCAATGACTATAAACAAGAGTCAAGATCAATCCTTATCGCATGTTGGCTCATTTAACAAGAGTCAAGATCAATCCGAAAGAGTTGGAAATGTATGATCTAAACACTATGGGAATGACTCATTTAACATCTTTGTCCCCTATGCGCTATGTATTAGTTACGAGGAAATAGAGAACTTCATATTTTTTCACAACTAAAGTAAATAAAATATAAAAATGGTAATAAGAAATAGAAGGGTAAGAAAAAAATAGCATATAGGAATAATAAACCAGTCAAATTCCTTCAGACTAAGCACCAATAAAGATCCCCAAAATCAGCATAAGATTTTCCATGATAAGATATCCTTCTATTCTTTCATCTCTATCTTAAATGGAAATGTGGACTATCTTTTGGGTAAAATGGGATTAGTGATATACATTTATCCACAGTTGTCATGTGATGGGTATGAAGTTGAACCATAACATGTACAGATAAGTCAGAATACAATGCTATACTTACGAATGTGATGTCATTATTACCACACGCATCATTAGCATTGTGCATTAAGAGAGACCAAATGGTTTCAGAATGGCAAAAGAATGCTGAACTTGTTCTTACCTTAAGATAAAGATCAATGTATTAGCAATATAAGCAACCATATCCCTGAAACAATTATTACAAGTCATTAAAACCCAATGCTGGAATTTATAGCAGCAGTAGAGAATTAAGCCACAGCAAAAATGACAGAACTTATAACATGGAGAGAGTTATAAAAGCCAACAAAAACCCAATGCTGGAATTTATTGCAGCAGTAGAGAATTATGCAAACGCAAAAATGACAGAACTTATAGGAGCCAAAAAAAACCCAATGCTGGAATTTAAAGCAGCAGTAGAGAATTAGCCACAGCAAATATGACAGAACTTACTACAGAGAGAGAGATATAGGAGCCAACAAAAACCCGTGGCAATGCCCGTAACATCGACTCAGATGCATATGATTAAGTGTGTGGGTTATTCAACTTCAGATGTTATGTTTAATGAAATCAATGCAATGCTTGAGCAATAGATCAACTCAGTAGCATTTGATGTACCAGTAGGTGCTATCACAGACAAGGAGAGCTGAAAAAGATGCTGCTACCAGCACCTAAAAAATTAATCAGACCCTTGGTGACCAATACATATCCTATAAACTAAGTGGCCTTAGCCAATATCTTGGGGAGGTGGCTTACGTTGTTTACTTGCATTACCCATAATTGTAACACAAATTATTAGTCAAACATATGACTTAATAGACAACGAGTTGAGGAAAGTACCAAAAATGATGCAAGCTTTGCTGACTTTCACCTTTAAAAGCTGTTCGAGCCACAGCAGCATAAAACCTGCCAATGCATCTCAAATTCTCAATTCAGGGGAAGCTGTTTGTAATCTGTATCATCAACCTTAAGAAAATAATGGAACCTACATTCCCAAAGTCATGACTGTCAAAACTCCAGAGACGTCAAGTCCCTCTTGGGCCTGCGACATACAATGTTCCTCAGTTTCTCTCACATACAATAGAATGACACAGAGAAAAATGAGATGACTATAATAATACATTTCAAAAATTCTCATTAAATCAGCTAAAGTTAGAAGACTAGAAGCCAGTTAAAATGAAACAGCTGACAATCAACTCGTGCTAGGTCACACATTTCAATCTTTCAAGTACAAGTTGCACTTCATATTTCCTGGAGACATAATTAGTTATTGTGAATCCAATTTAGAACATTTCACATAAACACTAGTCATGGTTTACCTGGTTCCCAACAGAGATCAAAGCATTGAGGAAACTAGTAACAATAGGAATGGAATATATGTGTGGGTGTGGGTGCATACGCGTGTATGAGTGCACATTATTAAAATTTGCATCCGAAATGTACAGCAACATTTGGAACTTTCTGTTAATCGTAACTCATTATCCAGTAACAATTGGGACTGAAGAATGTATGAAATGCATGTTTGCTTGTTCAGTATATCTCACAATGATGACAACAAGGACACTTCGAATGGTAATTTCATATCGGTGGGAAAGCATAATGAACATCAATACATTAGTTATAGATTCGAGAAAATATTGGCCGAACCATTTTCTAAATGCAGCATAAGTAATAGGCATAAAAAAAAAGGGTATTACACCTTTTGCCAAATAAAAGTGCAAGGTAAAGATTTAATGCCCGCAATATAATCACCCAAATTAACAATGAAGAACATATGACCAAGGTGCATAGGCCTAATAAGATATTTACTGTGAAATAGGCTGTGTAGCTCACGGCAACTGTCAAAGAAATTTCAATAACTGTGTCATTGAATATACATCCCAGCCACAAGACAGATGCTACACCGAAAGCAACACCATTACCTACCCTGTACCATGAAAAATCATAAGCAATAATGTTGACTCATTATTTTCTACCAAACATGTTTGAACTTACGCTCCAAGAGAGACTTGTGACAAAAACTTGATTAATGCCCCCCAATTAAAGTTCCAGCCGTGAACCATCCGATAAAATAACTGAAAGACCACAATTGCTGTCCTGAAATCACAGGCGAATTACTTTACTGGAAACGCTTGTCAACCATATTTGGATATCCACAAAAAGAAATCAAGCAAAAGGCATTCCTAAGTTAACCAGCTAAACATATTAAGTCAACAGTAATACCCGTCATTCATCAAGGACTCTCCTTCAATTATAGTATTCAATTTTTTGCTAGCTCCCAGTTCTTTCAGAAGAGCCACAACAGCCACAGGATCAGTAGCACTGAGGAGGCCCCCAAGCAGCAAGGATGTATTCCAGCTCCAGTTATAGGGAAAAAAAAGCTACATTTTATCCAATTTCAGAATTATTAAGAAAAACAGATGTCAGCGGAAAATAAAGAGAATTCCTCATACCTTTAAAGCAGCCCCAATGAAAAAGGTTGAAATGACCACTCCAGGTCCAGCAAGTAGAAACATTTGCATTATACATCTCTGTAGTGAGTGGGGAAAACGAAGACCAAACAGTTCAACAGAAGTAACAATCATCAAAAACCTTCAGCATACTGCAGAAAATTGACTTATAACCTACATATACAAAGATTATTAATGTTAAAGCAGTAACAAGGCAGAATTAGGCAGGTTACAAACCCCAGAAGTCTGCTCAAGTTCATTCGATTGTTTAATGTTTCGTAATATCATCACAAGAAGAAACACAAATGGGAATGTCACTTGACAACTCATACAAGTACAAGCTTATCCTTCGAGTGAGAATATCATATGATGTATCAAGATTTTGAATGTTCGGTAACAGATTGAAAAGAAGAAAAGGAATTTTGTAGTCAACTCTGCTCATACTAAGTTCCTTCAACCTACATCACCACTATGCATGCAAAAAGCATCTAACATATTGGCCAGATGGGGCAGTAAGAATGAGAAATGTAGTGATACATAAAACAAAGCACAAAATAAATGGAGAGGTTAAGCATGAGAACCTTTATCTGGTGAACTTCCATAGAAAATGAGCTCTCAAAGAGAAGCGCAGGAAGGAACACAGCCAAGAGAAGGTCAGGATCAATATCAGCCCCTATAAACAGGCACCTTTTATTAAAAGCAGATATATTATCAAAACAAAACATGGGCTTGACCGCTTGAACGAAAAGCTGCGTGAATTAAGCTAGTAGTTTATTGGCGCATAATGTCCTTNAAAAAAAAAAAAAAAAAAAAGCGAGAGAGAGAGAGAGAGAGAAATCTGTAGGGTAACTTACATATGCGAATCCCATTTCCAATCTTTCCCAACTGGTGATGTGTTCCGTATTCTGTAAAAATAGTGAACTAAAAGATAAAATCCCAACACCAAATTCAAGAGTGATGTAGCAAGGTCGTTGATCAAAATTCAAATCCCTATTTCAGTTGCTTTCATATCAACTATAACGTAAGTAAACACCCATGATAAATTTGAAAACGACAATACACGAAAAGCATACCCAGGGCACCAAGGCCAATTCCGAGAATCAGCAGAGCCACTGTGTAAGGGACACGTGTGCCCCTGAGGGCGTGTCGGCACGCTATTCCCAACACCAAGCTGATCCCAACGAAAATCACCGCGTCCGTTGGACTACCATTCGAAGGCCAGTCCTCTTCCAGTACTCTCACCGGCTTGCGACTGAGGATTGACGCCATCATTCAGCTTCTCAGCAGTTCAATTTCAGAGGGAACAGAACTTCGTCCTCATGCAACAGTAGCTTTTCCCAATTTTTTTAGGTAAATATGCTGAAATTTGATGCTGCTTCGAGTTGGCGAAATGAAATCTGAGGATTCCGGGTGACAGCATTGTACACTTGAACATTAGATGGTGTTCTGGAGTTTAAACACCGTGGGATCATCTCACTTTAATTTAATGGTCAGAGTTTTATTTATTATTCATTTTTTTTTTTACTTTTTCACTCACGTGCCTTTTTTCCCTCTTCCAGCCCTCATCTTTTCTTTCCTTCTTTCCATTTCTCCAGTCCAGCCCCAAACAAATAAAAAAAAATCTTCAAAATGTCATGTTATGATCAACCAAATAATGATATATTAAGTCCGGAAAATAATCTCGTAAATGAAGACTATGGGAGCATGTTTGTTAAGGTAGATTAGATAAGATTGCATCACTTATCTGGCGTTTATCTTGTGTTTGTTTTCTTAGATTACGGCCCGACAGATTTCTTTCAGCCCGCGATTTGGTCGGGCTCAATCGTGTTGTGCGGCGATAAATTGATCTTGGGAGGGGGGCCATGATTCAAAAAATCCATACAGTATAATTTGTGTATATTTACCTAAATATCCCTAACATTTGATTTTTGAGACTGTTGTACCCCTTCTAGTGATTTAAGTTACCCAACTACCAGCCTCTATTATTGTATGGTGTACAGTACATAACACCAATTCATTTTGTAGAGTTTACGGAAACGAAAATTGATTTACCCAAAGAAAAGGCAACAAAGCTTGTTGTAAATAAGTTAAACCTTGAAGAATTNAACCTAAAAAAACTAAAAATAATAAATAAAAAATCAGAATTTCGGCTTATATAATTATTAAACATAGTAATTTTTTTTGAAAATTTTCAATAAATCATGCCTACAAATTTTTCAAAATTAATTTAAATCCAATAATTTAAAGGATATATATAGATGATATGTTTGTTCAGACATATAGGAAACCATCCAAAAAAATTAAATTATTTAGGTAACATAATATATGATACAAAATTAATATGTGCAAATAATATTAGATTTAAAAATATATTTTGAATATTACCGAAGTATTTTTGTTGCATAAAATCTAGATACAGACCAAATCCATATAAATATATGTAATATTATATAGTTTATTTATACCTAAAATTGGATACTTAACTGGACTTATTTATCAATCTATATCTATATATATTGAAAGTGGTTTTTGGAATAATCTAAAATAATAATTTTGACTTTATAATTAAATTAGTTGACTTACTATTAAAAGAAATATAGTAAAAAATACTTTAATATATTTGAAAAAAAAAAATACAACCTACCTGCCTGTTGCAAATTGTGTAATTCGTAAATAGCATGATTTTTATATAAATAAAGTGGTATCAATTTTGAACATTATTTTGTTATAACTATCACAGTAAAATCTGATTCTTTATATTAATTATTAATCACTGAATTTCTTATTTTTTTAATAACCAATTATACACAGTGGTTTTTTACAATATGTCTTCAAAAAAGCAACTATTAAATTGGTTTTGTTTGTAGAAATATTGTTTGAATATGAATGAGAAAATTGAAAATATAACTATATAATAAAAATTAAAATCAATTATGTTAACCCGACATGCAAATTATTATTTTAAAAAGAACAAAATCTAAATATTTATAATATATATTGTTACAAATTATGATTACAACATATAAATTATTAACTTAGAAAAATAATACAAAAATAAATGTAATATATATTGTTATAAACTATAATGGTAAACCAACAAGTGATCTATCAAACAACGATGTAATATTTAGATTAGAAAAAATAAAAAATATTTATAGCGTATATTGTTATTAATTATAATGATAAATCAGTCGGTATGGAACTCTCATATAAATTATTAGATTATAAATAAAAATTTAAATACTTATAATATACATCATTATAAATTATAAAAAATAAAACAAAATAATATTGATGTAACTAAAAGTAATTAAATTTTTTAACTTCAAAATAACATATACTACAACCTTTTCAATTAAGTGTTGTTTATAATATTGTTCAATTTTTTATTTTTTTTTAATTTTAGCATAACTTATTTTAGAATTTAAATATTGTAATAACGTATGAGTAAGGGAATATAGAGAGAGAAGTATTTTGTTTATATTATTTATTGATAATGTTTGAAATGTTAAATTATCATTATCCTTAATTCTAGATAGGACGTCTAAAATGACAGCTATTTTATAAAAATATAAATATTCAAAACTATTTTTACTCTATTTTTTAAATTATTATAAAAAAATATTAATATTGAAAACTATTTTTATACTATTCAATATTCTTTCATGTCTTTAATATATGTAATTTATAACTATTGGCTATGTATGAATTTATTAAAAAACGATTGCAATAAATGATACCATGCAAACCGTGGCAATTGCAT
>BKCP01006615.1:0-14579 GCA_008636005.1 Striga asiatica
CTTATTCATAATATAATTCCAATAGACTGTATTTACAAGTAGAATACGTCCAATTAGATTGGAACGCCGGGTACCCTACTCTAACACACTGAGACGAAGAAGGCGAGACGTTTTCGTGACGGGCTTCTGCCAGCTATTCGTCACCATGTTGCGGGACACGGCGTCCAGTCTTACGCCGATGTCGTCGCTAAGGCCCAGGAGACAGACGCCAGTCTCAGGATGGACTCAGCTCAGCCCCCAGCGTTGCCCCCAGTTCAGTATCCGGCACCAGCGCCAGCTCAGCCAGCGCCTGTCCAGCAGGCGAAGCCTAAGAACAAGAGAAAGTGGAAGGGTCAGCAGAATGACCGGAGGAACAGGCAGAGACAGCCACAGGTCCCACCATGTGGCACATGCGGACGCCCACACCGCGGAGAGTGTCTTGCTGGACAGAACGTCTGCTTTCACTGTCGGAGGCCCGGACATACCGTCCGGAACTGTTCGGATAGGCAGCAGCAGCAGCAGCCTCAGCAGCAGCCCCGACAGCTACAGCAGCAGCAGCAGAGGCTGCCTCAGCAGCAGAGACGAGGACAGCAGGCTCAGGTGTATGCAGTTGAGCAGGCTGAGGCAGAGCAGAACCCAGGTACTATGTCCGGAATGATTGTTTTGAATGATGTACCTATATTTGCTCTGTTCGACACTGGTGCGACGCACTCTTTTGTGTCGACTCGATGTGTGGAGGCCATTGGAGTTCAGCCCATCAACACTGTTGACCCTCTCGAGGTGAGTCTAGCCTCGGGAAGGAAGATAGTGACGAGCCCCAAGGCAGAGGACCTTAACCTTAGTATTGGCGGTCGAATTCTGAAGGCCGAAGCTTATGTTATCGAGATGAGGGATTTCGACCTCATTCTCGGTATGGATTGGTTGACGCATTATCGAGCGGACATTCGTTGCCACGATCGGGAGGTTATTCTTCATCTTCCGAAGGACAGTCAGATCACCTTTTTCGGCTCGAAGACGCGAACCCTACCTCGTGTTGTATCGATGGCGAAGGCGAGGAAGATTCTGTGCAGAGAAGATTGTCAGGGTTACCTGGTGAGCCTTGTCGATGAAAGGTCGAGAGCACAGACACCTCACGATGTTCCAGTTGTTCGTGAGTTCGTGGATGTGTTCCCGGATCAGCTACCAGGAGGACCACCCAGCAGGCAGGTGGAGTTCACCATCGATCTTGTTCCAGGAGCAGGACCGGTGTCTAAGCCACCATACCGTATGGCTCCGAAGGAATTGCAGGAGCTGAAGACGCAGATCGAGGAGTTGTTGAAACTCGGTTTTATCCGACCCAGCGTCTCACCTTGGGGAGCACCCGTCTTATTCGTCAAGAAGAAAGACGGATCCATGAGAATGTGCATCGATTACCGGGATCTCAACCGGTTAACGGTGAAGAATAAATATCCGCTCCCCAGGATAGACGACTTGTTTGACCAGCTGAGAGGAGCCCGCGTATTTTCCAAGATCGATTTACGCTCTGGCTATCATCAGCTGAAGATTAAGGAGTCCGATGTAGCCAAGACTGCTTTCCGGACGAGATATGGACACTACGAGTTCGTGGTTATGCCGTTTGGTCTGAGTAATGCGCCGGCGGTGTTCATGGACTTGATGAATCGGGTGTTCCATCCGTACTTAGACCAATTTGTTATCGTCTTTATTGATGACATTTTGGTCTACTCCAGGAGTTTGGAGGAGCATGAGCAGCATCTGAGGGTTGTTCTCGGGACCCTTAGACGAGAAAAGCTGTACGCCAAGTTCTCGAAGTGTGAATTTTGGCTGAAGCGAGTGGCATTTTTAGGCCACATCATCACTGAGAGAGGCATTGAGGTTGATCCGGCGAAGATTGCTGCAGTTCGGAACTGGTCAGCGCCCAGAAGTCCCACCGAGGTCCGCAGTTTTCTCGGTCTAGCAGGGTACTATCGCAGGTTTATCGAGGGATTTTCTAAGATTGCCCTCCCCTTGTCCAAGTTGACGAGGAAATCTGTGAAGTTTGAGTGGACGAGTCGTTGTGAGGAGAGCTTCCAAGAGCTCAAGAAGAGGCTTACGACGGCTCCAGTGCTGACTATTCCAGATCCTACTCGAGGTTTCACCATCTATAGTGATGCCTCGAAGCAGGGTCTTGGGTGTGTGCTGATGCAAGACGGCCAAGTCGTTGCATACGCTTCACGTCAGTTGAAGCCCCATGAGCAGAATTACCCGACGCACGACCTAGAGTTGGCAGCGATTGTGCATGCACTCAAGATATGGCGCCATTATCTGTATGGTGGTCGGTGTGAGATCTTTATCGATCACAAAAGTTTGCAGTATATCTTCACACAGAAGGAGCTCAACATGCGCCAGAGGCGATGGTTGGAGCTTGTGAAAGATTATGACTGCACCATGCAGTACCATCCGGGGAAGGCGAACGTGGTAGCAGACGCCCTAAGCCGTAAGGTGAGGGGTGAGTCAGTCTGCTCGAAAACCGATCAGCGCCAGCTTATCCGAGAGTTTGCCCGGATGCAGATTGAGGTTGTCGATTCACTTCCTAAGGAGATTTCGGGAAGTGTTAGCTCGATGCGAGTTCAGCCCATGCTGAGAGACAGAATCCGGCGGGAGCAATCCTGCGATCAGTTCATTCGCACTTTAGAGGCGAAGGTTCACGCCGGAGGCATAGAGGGCTTTTATCGAGGCACAGATGGAGCCTTGGAGTTCAGAGGCCGCATTGTCGTGCCAAAAGTCGGGACTTTACGCAAGGAAATCCTGACTGAGGCCCACAGTGCGCCATATTTAGCCCACCCTGGGAGTACCAAGATGTACCACGACCTGAAAAGGTCGTTCTGGTGGCGAGGAATGAAGAGGGATGTAGCAGACTTCGTGAAGAAGTGCTTGGTGTGTCAGCAAGTAAAGGCCGAGCACAAGAGTCCCATAGGTCTGCTACAGCCACTTGAGATTCCCAGCTGGAAGTGGGAAGAGGTTACCATGGACTTCGTCACGGGACTACCTAAGTCGTCCGAGCACCACGACGCGGTTTGGGTAGTGGTAGACAGACTGACGAAAGTCGCGCATTTCATGCCTGTGGCGATGACCATGACGATGGATCAGTGTGCAGAGATATATACCCGTGGTGTTATTCGACTCCACGGAGTGCCCATTACGATCATCTCCGATCGAGATCCCAGATTCACCAGTCGATTCTGGGAGAGTTTGCATGAGGCAATGGGCACCCAGTTAAAGTTTAGTTCGGCTTACCATCCAAAGACGGACGGCCAGTCCGAGAAGACGATCCAGACGCTTGAGGATATGCTCCGAGCCTTAATTCTGGACAGAGGTGCTAAGTGGGAGAAGTGGCTGCCACTAGCTGAGTTCGCCTATAACAACAGTTATCAGGCATCTATTCAGATGGCTCCCTACGAAGCACTTTACGGCCGCAAGTGTCGATCGCCCCTTTACTGGGATGACGTCGGAGAGCGACGAGTACTCGGTCCGAAGTTCATCGAGGAGACAGTTGAGCAAGTAGCCTGGATCAGAGAGAGGCTCAAGACAGCTCAGAGTCGGCAAAAGTCCTCAGCCGATCAGCATAGACGAGAGATGCATTTTGAGGCCGGAGATCATGTTTTCTTGAAGGTTCGACCGATGAGAGGGGTCGTTCGCTTCGGGAAGAGAGGGAAGTTGCATCCTCGCTATATAGGCCCGTTCGAGATTCTCGAACGAGTGGGCAAAGTCGCCTATCGATTAGCTCTGCCTCCCGAGTTGGCTGGCGTGCACAACGTGTTTCACGTTTCGATGCTACGCCCATACGTGTGCGATCCCGAGCATGTGCTTCAGCACAGCGAGATTCAGCTCCAGCCAGATTTGACTTACGAGGAGCAGCCGGTAGCAGTTCTGGATCGAAAGGTCCTTTGGCTCAGGAACCGAGACGTTCCCCTCGTTCGTATCAGATGGAATCGCCACGGAGATTCAGATGCCACTTGGGAGCGCGAGGCAGACATCAGAGCTCGTTTCCCAGATTTTCAGTTCTGATATGTACCCAGTTGTATATATTTTCAGCTCTTGTATGTATTTCTCCAGTTTAGCATTTCCGAGGACGGAAATATTTTTAAGGGAGATAGATTGTAATAGCCCAGTTCTGTATTAATAAAAATGACAGTTTTTAGTTCCCAGTTGAACTATTTCTTTTTATTAATACTGCTCGTCTTGAGTTCCGAGCCCAGTTATCAGCTATTCAATCTCAGTTATTAATTCCGGTCCATTTATTTTAGTAATGGATTTTATTCAATCGGAATTAGTTATTTCAGTTGACGAATAATTGAAACCGAGTTTGTTTCAATAAATCGTCCAAGTTTAGCCGTGTCTGGAACCGAGTTGTTCGGTCGCGAGTATCGCGCCTAGTTCGCGCCTAGCCAATTCTCGAGCCCTAGTTGTCTCGAGTCTTGTTCGAGCCCTAGCCATGCTCATAGCCTTACTTAGAATATTTCTAAGTATGAGATCATATTTGTCAAGCCTTGGATGTTATTCCCTCGGTCTAGTATACCGCACCTAGTTCATGCGTGGCCCCGAGATCACTCGCGCCTAGGGTTCGCGAGTTCGAGCCAAAGCCGTGCCGAGTTCGCACCAAGTCATGACGAAGTATTGAGGGGATTTTCCTAGGTTTGGTGGCACTTAAGTGTGGCCATTTTTCAGCCCTAGCCAAGGGTTAGCCTCGGTTCAAGTGCATTCCAAGTCGGGCCATGAGTCGCGCCCTAGTACCTGCACCCTAGCCTCGCGCGAGTCAAGTATGGTGGCCCAAGTCATGGCCAAACACCTTTGGAATTTTTCTAAGTATTATGCATCAAGATAGGATCATGGGCCATGTCATTTATGCCTTAGAAAGTCATTTTTTCTCGGTCCAAAGTTTGTCCCGCGCCCAGTCCGCGTGCACAGGCCCGTTCGCGCAGCCCACCGCCTAGCCCAGGGCCGTGTGCAGCCCAGCTCGCGCCCAGCGCGCCCAGCCCAGCGCCAGCAGCGACAGCCCATCATTTGGAGCCCAATTCTTGAAATTCCGGCCCACTTCCTTCCATGACCCAATGCTGCGTGTATTAAGGACTTAATGAGGGTCATTTAGGGCTAAGATGTCCCTAAGAAAGTGTTAAGGAAGTCAGCCTATGATTAAGCCAAAGTGGAGCATGTGCTTGTGGAATATTTTATTCAAGTGTGTAAGGCATTGTCCCCCACTACCTCCTCCTCCACCTTGGGACCGACCAGACCTGCTCTCCATCATATTTTAATGCCTTGGTCAGTCAAGATGCCCCTGCAAACCCTCCAAGTTCGTGCAAACAGCCCCAAACCATGTCCCCATGCACATGTGATGTGTGTGTGTCTCCACTTTGAGCATTGTTTTCTCCGCCCATGCATTTCCCTTATAAGGCCACCTTCAGCTGAGTGTTAGAGCTCTTGGATACTCATAATTTTCGAGCATAACACTTAGCACATTGAGGGAAAACAAGAGAAAAACCGAGAGCAAGCCAAGGCAAGCCTAGCCGCGCGCGCGTGTGCCCCGGGGAAGAGGAGTGCTCGTGTCCAGCTTGTTCCAGCCTAGTTATCTCGAGGCTTATCATTATCCAAGCTTAGTTTGGATTTTTCTAAGTCTCTTGAAGCTATCCTCCTCAGCCATTCAAGCCCCTAAGTCGAGGCTAGTCTCCTAGGCCATTTGCGAGCCCGAGCAAAGGCCATTAGCACCATTCGCGAGCTCGAGCAAGGTTAGCTCGTGACTTTCATTTTTCCTAGCTTATTCATGATAAAATAAGATTTATCATGTACAAAAATGATGCCATGCACGAGAAGAATATGGAGATTTGGATTTTTGAAGATTTAAGCCCTAATTTCGTAAGTTATGGTACATGCATGATATGGCCGAGATTAGTATCTTAAAAATCCTCAAAAATCATGAGTATGACATGGTTAAAACAGTTTCATGCTTTGAGTTCATTTGTTCGGTCAATTTGTTAAGTGAAATCGAGCCATTTTCACCCCCGAACCTAAGTATATGTGCATGCATGTATTGACCAATGTTCTAGCCTCATTAGCCATGATTTTTGATGTATATCATTCGGCCCTAGGTCAATTTTCATGTTGAGCATGTTCATTTTTGTGCCCTAGGGTGGCCTCGTGCCTAATCGGCCCTATAAGCCCACCACCAAATCCAACCGAGGTCCCTCAGTGACTTTTGGCATTTTGGAGCATTTTATGTCATATTAGGTTGATTTGTTCAGTAGTCCCCGGCAAAGTTGTCGGAAGTTTGGCAAAGGACCGGCTAGGGTCACCAGCCGCGCCAGTCGCGCGTGCCGTGCCCGTGCCGCGTCGCAGGGGCCAGGCAGTGCCCCTGTCCGTGCCCGCGCCTAGCGCTCGCGAGGCACCGCAGTCCCCAGTGCACGTGACAGCGCCCAGCCGCGCCTGTCCGTGCCAGCCCGCGAGGTCTCAGCGCCAGTCGCGCCAGAGCACCTCCGACAGCGCCCGGCAGCGCTGTCCCAGTGTCATGCACGCGTGATCCCGAGCCAGTCGCTCGTACCACGCGGAGTCGACCTCGGGTCGTGCCAGCAGCGCACCCGAGTGTCCAGTGCCGTGCTGTAGTGACCCCGAGTCAGGTCCAGAGGCCTCGGGACGTGCCCAGCAGCACGCCCGAGTAGTCAGTTAGCCCGGGACGTGCCCAGCAGCATGCCCGCGTGCCCAGGGTCGCCCGGTAGCACCCTGACAGCCCTAGCCGCGCCCGAGCCGCGCGAGTAGTGTCTGGCCACGTCCGTTCTCGCGCCAGTCGCACTCGGGTCGTGCCAGCCGCACGCCCAGTGCCCAGTCAACCCGGGTACGCGCCAGTTCCCGCGTCCCTCGTGCTCGACCGTGCCCAGCAGCACGCCAGCACACCCAGTGACTCTCGGTCGTGCCCAGCCGCACCTAGTGGCACCAGTCGTGCCAGGGCCCGTGCCAGCCGCACAGCCCGCGCCCAGCAGCGCCTAGTACCGTGCCCGGTCGCACCCAGCTAGTGCCCAGCGCCGTGCCATGGCCCCAGCAGGCCCGGCACGGGATCGAGCCCGGCCAGTCCGAGCAGCCCGTGACCAACCGGTCCAGTGTGACCCGGTGGTCCAACCGGGTCCGGTCCAGCCCGACCCGGTTCAGCCAGTTAGCGAACCGGCCGGTTTAGCCGGCGGTTCGAGTCCGTTTTGGTTCGTGATTTTCGGTCCGAGTCTTATTCCGAAATTTAAGTATTTTTCCGAGCCAAACCAGATCAGTTAAGCATATCAGTATTATTTCCGGACTTAGAATTATTTCTGTGAACCCTTAGAGCGTTCCTTTATATCCGGATGAGTAATCTGATAGAGTAGAGCATCCTAGCATATTTTTGAGCATATGACGAGCATAGTACTTAGTATATTTGTTTGCTTATATTTTTATGTAGCTTGAGGAGTCAGCTACCAGCACAGCCGCACTTACTCATTTTCAAAACCGATCAGGTGGGGACCCAGTCTGGGTTATACATTGAGTTTAATAGTCGATATCACGTTCAGGTATGTATATGAGTTTTATCCACTTTGGGTTAAGGCCAAGTTTGCCTTCCCTAAGTTCTGGTGGTGGCCCAGTTTGCCCTAGTTATACCATCAGAGTGTGCACACGGTTACCGGCCAGAGTGTTCCGGGAGTTACCGGCCAGAGAGTTCCGGGAGTTACAGTTTACTTATATATACCAGTTTGTGATATCATTATTAATATTGCTGTTTACTTTAGAATGGGTTTTTATGGAGTACAAGTGGACCGTACTCACCCCCACTTTATATTTTCAGATGGCAGGGTCGGCGGGCAGGCGTGAGTCAAGCTGTGGTGGTGGTGGTCGTGAGTTCCGCACGAAAGCTGTTCCCGGGACATTTGTTTAAACTGTTTGTAAACTAAATAATTCCACGCATTTCAGACTTCCGCTATGCTTGTGTTTATTTTCGAACATGCATGATGCTATTTTCATACTTAAATAATTTTACCCGGTTCGCCAGTACGAACGGGTCCAGACTAATATGCATGATTCGTAAATAAACCTGAATTTTTTAAGTCTAAACCAGTTGTTAGACCTAGGTTAAAGAAACGGGTTTTTAAGCAGAAAAGTCCTTAGCAGCATCCCGAGATAGTTTGCAAATGATTTCGAAAAATTTATAAGCGTTTTCGAAAGAGTTAAAATTTGCGAAAAATTGGCCCTAGTTAGCGGGGTGTTGCACCTAATTATAGGCAGTCTCCTTAAGTCCTGTACGGAGGCCATATCGTATGTAAGACCGGGGCAGTGGCCAAAGCCTTTGGATATGTATGTCGTTGTAAGACCTGTACGGAGGCAATCGACAGATACTCCTACTGAGTGGGCACCGATGTAAGGCCTGTACGGAGGCATTCGATACAAAGACACTCAGTAGCTTTATAGAGATGTGCACATGAGTAGATATTATTGATGGGAGATGGAATATGTTATTGATTTGTGACCATGCTGTGATATTATCAGTTCTATATTATGAGTGTTTATTATGGCATAGTGGTGAGCACTACGGATTCCAATTGTGCTCATCCCCACCTGCTCTTCATGGATGCAGGTTAGTATTGCAGGCACGGCGGAGGGATGCGAGTGGTGGTCATATTGTTGATATTGCTTCCACCTGTCTAAATTGTTTATTGTTATTTATGTTTTTCGAATAATGAGTACTGGATTATTGATAGAGGATTGATTGAGTATTGATGTTTGTTTTGAAATAAGTAGCGCCCACTAAGTTTTTATTTAATTGAGATTTGCAAAAAATTTATAGTGATTATTATTAAATAAATGCGGTAAATCTTTAAAATAAAGTGGGGCGTTACAGTGACCATGTCTTTCTAAAGGTCTCGCCCATGAAGGGTGTGATTCACTTCGGAAAGAAAGCGAAGCTTCGGCCTCGCTACATCGGACCATTTGATATCCTTGCCCGAGTTGGGGACTTGGCTTATCGACTTGCTTTACCACCGAGTTTGTCAGGAGTGCATGATGTGTTTCATGTCTCGATGTTGAGGAGATATGTACACGATCCTGACCACATGGTGGACTTCGGCGAGCTGCAGGTCGAGCGAGACCTTACCTATGAAGAGGTACCAGTTGCCGTACTGGACCAGAAGGTCCATCAGCTGAGGAACTCAGCGGTGAGCTTAGTGAAGATGCAGTGGAGCTGGCATGATGAGTCCGAGGCGACTTGGGAGAAGGAGGTCGTGATTACGAGGAGATATCCGAAATTCTCGTTTTGAGTCCCTTGTATTGTTCTTCGTTTATTTGTTTTTATTTTATTTTTGAATCCCGAGGTCGGAATTCTTTGTAAGATGGGTATTGTAGTGCCCCGTTCGTTTATGGAATATTTGGGATTTTCATTTAATATTATTGTCATTATTATTATTATTATTATTTTTATTATTGTCATTATTATTTAAATGCCTAATTGTCTATTAAATTCTAAATGTATATTATTATTTAATTAATAATGTGTGAAATATATTTTATAATAATAGCCGAGTTTTATTTTATTTTATCAAGCAAACCGAGCCATTTTATTTTGGCTAAATAAATCGAGAAATCGAGCCCGAGAGAACCGATTTCATTGAACCGAACCTTCGGCCCATTTAAACCTGCGCCCAAACCCGAACCCACGTGAACCCGCGGCTCGGCCCGACAGATTTTATTTTTCCTCTGCGCGTGGTGAATTGAGTCTTGGGCATCAAGATTTCTTTTAAACCTAGTATTATGTAATATATATTTCCCTTTCTCATCTCTCTCGGTTGAACTATTCCGCAGCCATTACCAAATCTGATTGTCCACTTTCTCTCACAGAATGATAGTTCACCTTCATCGACCCTCTCTCTCGTTTTTTTTTTGTCTGAGCCCTCACCATAATCATATCCACTCACCATCATCTTCCTCGCCGAACCAGACGTGAATCCATCACGTTCAGTCCATTGTCGTCATCTCATCCTCCCGTCGCCGCCACCACCAACGGCCAGCAACTCGCGCGACCAACCTCCGGCGACCCACTGTTCGAGAAGTTCCAGCGATTTCTGTTCGTCTTTTGAGCAGCCCGCGAGCCCCGACTACGAGACCACCTCCGACGTGATCCTTCTGGTGACCTGCTCATCCACCGCGCCGCGACCAGAGTCCCTACTGCGCCGCGACACCACCGCAGGAACGCTGCCGCGCCGCGATGTCATCCTAGCAGCACCGTCGCACCGTCAACAGCTCCTTTTCCGATCGAGCAGCACCCCAGCAGAAACCTTGGACGTCCGAGCAGCACCCTTATCCACGATTCCGCCGCTGTCCTCCTCCTTCGCGAGACGAAGTTCACCGTCGAGCCCGTTCGAACACTTCTCGCTCGTTTTCCCGAGAACGGTATCGAGTCTCGAGTCTTCGTTTATTTATTTCGTGATTTTAAGACGTGTTGTTCGTAATTTATGTGTTTCTGTGATGTTATTGTGCTTTGTGAAATTGTTAAGCGATATGATTTTATGTGATATTGTTGTCTCGTTATAATATATCGTCGTGATTTTATGTGAAACTCGTCGATTCGTGCGAATCGAGTGAGAACTGGTTATAAGTGATTAGTTGCTGTGGATTTAGAGACTTAAGATTATTACAAACACAATGGCGTTGGCCTTGTGTCAGTTGGACGTGTAAATTTGCAGTTACGATTTTTCGAAGTTCGTAATTGTTGTTTGGAATGTAAAATTCACCATAAATCAAGTACTGATCCAATTGCTTTGAAAATTTAGGTGTTGCTGCTTCTGTTGAAATTGTAGCTTATGTAAAAATTTTGTGATTTTTAAAGGCTTGTAGCTATTTTTAAAAATTAAATGGATTTCTGTTCAGATTCTTATTAAATGCATAATTAATTGTGTAGTGCTCCAATTTGGCTGAAATTCTAGTATGTTATGTTTCTGGCAAGTTATGTGTTGTATAAAATTTTAGAATTCTGGACTAGGTTTGATAGGTTAATAATTTATTTTGTGTTTCTGCCAGAATTTGTTTTAATTGTGATAAATTGGTCAGAAGCTGAAAAATTCTAATTTTTGGTTGAGATGCTCATTTTGTGATGTTTTGCATGCTGTAAAAATATTGGAATTTTCGGAGATTCGTGATTTTGAACTGTTGTTGCTATCATGTGGGTTATTCTAAAATTATCTATGCATATGTGGGATTTTAATTGTGATGAAATTTTGGTGTGATCTATGTATGAAAATGAACATGTATCCTATCGATATGAGCTTGATGACCATCGGTATGGTTGTCCCCGTATAATAAGGTACGGTTATCTTATGAGGTAAATCTCATTAAGATCTATGAGAAGGGCGTGTCACTGATATGGCACGCACTCCCATATTTCACTGGTATGGCATGGCTGAGCTTTGATGAGCATAGATGTACATGAGTGAGTCTTTGATGAGACTAGGGTCATTGATGTGACTAGAGATGTGACATGATGTTAATGTTGATGTTCATGCTGCGACCATACCATTTTTATGTTATTCATATGCATAGTGTAAGTACGATAGTTAACTGTACTCACTCCCACCTGCTCTTCACGGATGCAGGTTAAGCAGTTGGCGGGTGACGAGGCAGGGCGAGTGGTGGTCTAGCTTATATTATAGCTTATTTATTTGCTTCCGCTTATTTCATGAACTTATGTTGAATTGGGATATTTTGATTATGTCGCTTCGAACTTTGAATTGTTAATTCCCTTTCATGATTTCGAACTTGTTGAATGCCATTGAGGTTTTATGAATTAATAATTGTGGATGTACTGTCTTTGTTTAATGTGGTTGCATTTTCAGATAAAAGTTTTTGGTAAAATAATTAGCGCCACTGAGTTTTTAATTAAATTAAAGTTTGCGAAAAATCTATTGTGATTTTTATTAAATAAATTCGATAAATCTTTCAAAATAAAGTGCAGCGTTACAAAATCTATTTCGGATTTAATTTGGTTCGAGACAAATTATTAAAAATATATATTTACTTCGAGTGCACCTTAGCGTTAGACGAATTGCACAATAATGACTGTCAGATTGCACTGTACTAATCGAAACCGAACTAACTAAGATTTTGGGTCGAAATTTATATGTCGGTTCGATTATTTGTTTTTACCATTAACGTGAAATTTCAAATGTGATACTGTGCGTGCGTTAATATAAAAAAAATGTTATTGATTATATTTTTTATACATACATATTGAATAAAAAATAAAATATTAAATAAAAATAATATAAAATATTAAAATAATGTAATAATAAAATAATAGATAAATAAATAATATAAAGTAGTGCACTTTATATATCAACACTTTATATATCAACACTTTATATAGCAGCATGTTGCACTTTAGAAAACAACACGTTGCACCTTATAACATAACGCATTGCACTTTATCGACACACTCCACGATTAACGTCAGCTCATGCGAAATCACCATAACATAAATATAAAAAACGGATATGCATAATACTTTAACATTAATCACATCATTTATCCACACAAAAAACAAGTATGTTAGCGTACCAAAATTACATTAGTTTATTTTATACACCAACACGTTGCACTTTATAAAATAAGAAACTGCACTTTACAAAACAACACATTGCACTTTATCATGATTATCAGAGATCGAAACCAACCGAACTTAAAATGTTCTTCAACCAAAAAGTTATATAAAAATAATAAATAAAATTATTAACATTTTAAACAGTATTTTTCTTATACCATCAAGTATAATTTAATTCAGATATTTTTTTGTTAATTCGGCTAACCGCCTGAATAAACCATGTGCTTCTATTCGATTTAACTTTTCCAAAAGTTCTACTCGATTATTTCAATTTTAACATTTTGGCCAGCCAGTTCAACCGAACCAAAATTATGAAAATTATTTTACATTTTGCAGCTCGTTGATATTTTTGTAATTTTTTTAATTTTTAATGTACATACAGACACACACTATTATGCAAATTAATTATCATTTCGTTGTGCAATGCACTGAACAATAATGTGCAATGCACTGAACAATAATGTGCAATGTGTTGAACCGTAAAGTGCAATCCAGTGTACCGTACTGTGCAATTATCAAATTTTTTAAGTATGAAGAATTTTCAGTAAATTACATATTTAACCTAAAATATGAATTGAACTAAATTGGAATAAGTTAAACTTTAAAAAAATTGCAATTTAGTCCTATAGACTATCAAATTCTCAAAGGTAAGCCCCACAAATCAAATTCCAACCACAAACAGTCCACTGTTCATCCGGCAGCCCTGCTGTCGCCTGACCTTCGTCAAGGCCGCACCCAACACCGCGCAGCCCTGCTCACCCAAATACGCCGTCGCAGCCACCTCCGATACCTGTCGGAAAAGAATACCAAACATCTCCCTTGGTCGTCGTCTACAAGGCTTCGTCGCTGACTGTCTCCTGTCCATCCGTCGCCGCTCGTCTCACGTCACAGTCGCCTAATCGCATCTTCTCCATCTGCCGTCGCTCGATTCGTCTCCGGCAGCCGTCGATCGAGTCACCTCTGTCCGCCGCCACGCCCGTCGTCTGAGTCCATCCGCCGCCATGTCATCTCGCCTCCGCCGCCGCCACGTCGCTTCGCCTCCGTCGCCGCCGCGCCAATTCTCCTCCGTCTGGTCGAATTTTGTGTGCAATTATGTGTGTGTGTGTGTGTGAGCAATTGTGTTGTGCGTGTGTGATGTGAGAGAGAATTAGGGAGAGAGAAATTGGGGGTGCTGTGCGTGTGAAAGAGAAATTGGGAAATTGGGGTGGTTTGTGGTGGGTCCCACATGATGAGTTGGATTGATTTATAATGTCTAAAATAACCTTAATAATTAGTCAAATATGTACATTTGACCACAATTTGTATTAATTTACCATACCGTCATTAATGATTGACCACAATTTGAGTTGATCATAACCATTAACTTGATGGATCCAATTATCTAGGATCATTCTTATTTCTCGCATTAAGAGTCATTCTCATCATTTTCCTATATATATATATATATATATATATATATATATAGTCTCTCTCTCTATATATATATATATATATATATATATATATATAGGGATTGGTTCCAATGCATCCACTTATTTAAAGTGAGGACTTAAGACTCATTTTTAGCCACAAGATTTGGTAAATCATGTGTGGCCATGATTTACTCTTTTCTTTTTATTATTTTAATTATTTAAATATTATTTTGACCCGTTCACTCCGGCGTTGACCATTGACTTCCGGCGCTGACTCCGGAGTTGACCGTTGACTTCCGGCGCTGACTCCGGCGTTGACCGTTGACCACTAACCTTCCAACTAGGTTAGTTCTCTGTAGTTGCTAGGTTAGTTCTATGTAGTTGCTAGGTTAGTTGTCTGTAGTTGGTAGGTTAGTTCTCTGTAGTTGATAGGTTAGTTCTATCTAGTTGCTAGGTTAGTTCTCTGTAGTTGGTAGGTTAGTTCTCTGTAGTTGCTAGGTTAGTTCTATGTAGTTACTAGGTTAGTTCTCTGTGGTTGGTAGGATTTTTTTTTTTTTTTA